>VKOC01000003.1:36863983-36981275 GCA_009364415.1 Spea multiplicata | reverse complement strand
TAATAGGGTAAATAATCTCACGTATACAATGTATTCAACAACTATGTAATTTAAAACATATTAGCAATAGACATAAAACATTTTTTTGCAATAAGCCCATTAGAAATAAAACACCCAACACGTTTCAGCTCACTGGGCTTCTTCAGAGGCGAAAATTACACAGGAATAAATCCCCACTAATTGTAAAAAAAATATATATAAAATTACTTAAAAAGTAGTATAATAAATCTAAATGCCTTTTTTGGATGCTAGGTCCACGGCAGGTATATTGTGAATCGAATGAACAGAGGAAAGAGGCTTCGCTGGCAGATAACATCTGCACTGAAACAAGCGACAGCGATCTCTCAGCAGGGATTCTGTACGGTTTGCCTCGTGCAAAGGGTTATCTCTGGAATACCTGTCTGTGTAATACCTGTCTCTGAAGAAGCCACTGAAGCGAAACGCGTTAGGTGTATTTTATTTCTAATGTGCCTGGTATCATTTTTCTGTCTATTGACTTTTTTATGCTAAAAATTGTGGTTGAATAAATTATATACCTGCGATAATTTACCCTACTATTTATTTCTCGCGCTAGATCCAGGTATACCAGCGATATCAATGACCTCCCGTTGTCATGGTTATAGATGGATAAGTAAGAAAACAATGTACATGTAGTTAGAACTAATTAAACAGGCATCCGCACACCAAGATATCATGTAACATACTAAGAACACGTAAAAACAATTCATTACAAAGCAGCCCTTCAATAGCTGAGCACCTGGTTATATACATAGAGTCTGGCAGGCATAAGCAAGCCCTTATCAAAACCCAAACCAAATGAACTGGTCTGATGCGGCACTGCAGCTTCTCCAGAAATTCCCATCATGCACTGCCTGCTAATCATGATGGGAGTTATAGTGCAAAGCAGATAAAAGGACGAGGATCTGCACATCCCAAGTTACCAACAGCCACCATGAAAAAAAGAAGCCAAATGAACTTATTATCAAAATTCACTTTTGGGTTCAAGAAATTAAACATTTCCATACAATCCTGTAGCTTTATTAACTCTTTAATGGCCACACTCTTACCAAAACGTTAACGCAATCGTATTTGCCAGAATACATATATATATATATATGTGTATATATAGCATATATATATAATCTTCTTTTTCAACCATGTTGCTTTTCCTAATAGTATATTATTTGAAATCAGGGGCGTATATGCTAAAGGATATATAAGACCTATACTCACGCGTGTTAGCTTTATCCAGAGATCACTTGTGAGTAAGAATCCTGCTTGAAGAGTGGGTTTGTCTATTTAAACAAAACAAAACTTATGCAATCGAGTAAAGGGCGGGCCCTGGCTTCAGGAGGCCAATGGGGAGCAGGGGGCTGGTGCGTGTGAGTCACCTTTCGTGCACAGGATTGGGTGGAGTATGATGAATGGGGAGGCTTATGAAACTCTCTATGGGAAATGCTTATACAACAGCAAGGGGAGGCTGCCGGGGTCACGTTTGCTTTGTGTGACTGTACCACTTCTACCTGTAGCAGGGGGGCCCTTTAGGAAATACTAAGCTTAATGCTCAGAAGACGTGCAGTTTCCTGTAGTTACTAATTTAGCTTTAAAATAATACTTAAGTCATGTCTTTGGAGGAAGGAGAATGTGCGCTTCATTAAAAACATGGATGGCCTGCATGATGCGCTAATTTCCTTCTAAACTGCAGGCAGATTATTATTATTTATTGTTTTATATAGCGCCATCATATTACATAGCGCTGTACAATGGGAGCCGCTAAAGGGATTCGTTTTAGCTCATATCTTATTGGGCGCTTACCTAGCTTATTCAAGAAAAATCTCAAAACCCACGTGTACACTAATACAACTCCGACATTCATCCACGGCACAAAATCTCCCCTTCCGCCTTACCTTGTGTGTCTCCTCACCCCCTTCTCTCTAGATTGTAAGCTTGTGACCCTCGCCACCTAATGTATGGATTTGTTTTAGCCCTTCAGTCCCTTTGAATGTATGTTTTGTAAGAAGCACTGCGTACATTGTTAGCGCTATATAAACAAAAGATAATAATGATTGTCCAGACACGCTCGCTTACAATATATGAACGATAACCCGAGCAGATGTGGGCTTCATGGTAGGATGTGTCTATTTTAATGCAGCGAAACACAATCTCAGACAAGTGCTTGGCTGACGGTGTATAAAGGTATATAAATGTATATAAATGTATATATCTGACGACGACAAACCTTTGTCACAGATGTTTAACCCTTTCAAGACCGGGACGTACCTGGTACTTCCGGGTCACGGGTCACCGGCAGACCGGGGCGTACCAGGTACGTCACCGCTTTTACGCGATCCAGCGTCGCTTTGAATGCTGGGATCGCGGGGCGGCTGCTACTGACCGCTGGGTGTTCCCAGCGATCAGTTAGCAGCCACCCCCCCCCTCAATTCCGTGCACGTGATCGCTTTTCAGCAAATCACGATCACAGAATTTAAATATTTAAAAAAATACTGCGGTCTTCAAGTGAAGACGCAGGATGCAAACGCCGGTCCGGAAGGGGTTAAACCTGAAATATAAGGTGTATGGGTACACAGACAGGTAGCCGGGTGGAATCTGGAATAGGTCAGGGGTGTGACCCCTGTTTGGAAGGTATCGACGGCTTGGCCCAGGCCCCATTCATTTTAAAGCCTTGTTTTTCTATGAGCGAACTTGCAAAACTAGGTTAGATGTTCCTATGCATACATAGGTGATTGTTAGGTATGTAGGACATCTCCAGTTATGTAAAATAGTACTTGGGAGGGTCTGACAATTAGCTCATTAAACATCACATGTAATTTCAGAAGCATTTCTATAAGAGAAAGATTAAATTACCAGAACGCAGAACCACTCATTTATTATTTCTATGAACTCAATCTAACCGTACAGGGAAGAATTTCATAACTACTGCTGTTTTGGGATTTTCCGAAAGACCAACAGCTGGGGGGTCGCTGTGCGGAGATGACACGTTCATCATTCCAGGGATGCACATCTTTGTTGGTAATCTGATCATTCCTTCCATTCACAACCGTTTGGATCTCTCTGAATACCTCTGAGGTTTGTGTTATACTGTCTGATTCTTGAAACAATTATTAGGTAGGGCCAGCTTTAGGCTAAGCATCAAATGAAACAGGTAGATAGATCCTCTTCCGGTGTTCATTTTCGCTCAAAGTACTTTGTAACAGCCAATTATACCCGTGTGGTGGCCTACCAAATGCTCCCTGTTAAAGGGGACTAGTGTTTGGTCTCCGAATACAAAATACTACATATTTTGTATGCTGAATGTTTGAAGAAGGACAGAGTAATTACTTTCATAGGGTTTTTCATCAAGTTCCTCTAATATCAAGTTTACTCAGATAAAATAACCCCTTACATTTAAACCAAGCATACCTAAGATAACCCATACTATATGTACTATAATACTGAAAGCTGTATAGATAGGAGTTCCTCCGTATAGGTCCATAAGATGGGTTGGTAACCCTGCACAGGCTGCAGACCCCAGCTCTGTAAACCTGAGGATTTCATGCCGCATGGTGGTGTATTTGGTTCTTAGTTATGTGGTTCATTCTTTCAGTTTTATTATAAGTTTGGAGTATTGATCACCTGCTCTTCCTGTGACCTCTGCCTATTTGCGTAGATTTCGATTCACTGTGCATTGTCAGAAACACGCCCTGAGACTGTTGACAGTACGAAGCATCTTAGACTCATTGGAAATATTTACAGTGTCCATTTTTGGGCCAGACCGAATGCAAGCGGATATGTCAATTTAATAATTTCTGCAATTTAGGGATGGCGCTGAACTTTTTATGTAATGTCAAGGAGACAGCTCTGTGTCTTTATACCCACTGTGTGGTCAAAATTATTGGTTTCTTGCTTATTGCCCAATTCTATTGCATAAAACGAGGTGCATGAATAATGTTACCCCAGCACTGTACTTTTATTTAATCTGGTTATTATTGTACTGCTCATTTCCTTCAATACAATTTGACAAACATTATCACCTTCCACTGGATTTAGTTGACATTGTACATAGTTAACACGTGAAACAAAAATAATTTTGTTGATTTGAAGGCTAATTACCAGATTCTGTCTTAGGTTTGACCATGTAATGTCTTTAAAGGGCACATGCTTAAAGAGCACACTTAAGTAAAAGTTACTGTGACACATGGAACTGATGGGAGGCCAACGTACAGAATGGGTTACAAATCTTATCAACCGGTCTATTAACAACTTCACTGGGACCCAGTGGTGAACAGGCAACACTAATCCCAAAGGGACAACTTCACCTAAACTGCCTAATAATATACCGGGACGGAACAAAAAACATGCACAATGTGGTTACACCTTACCGACGTTAAACTTTACATTGCATCATGAAGGAATGCTGCAAGAAGAACTTTGATGACCTCGTTCAATGTACTTGTATAATCTATTGTACCTTCTCTCCCTCCCCTTTTTTTCTTCTTTCTGCATTTGGTATCCCTCACTCTCCTTCACTCAATCTTTATCTCTTTTGTTGACTCACAGCGCCCTGCACACACACACTATATAGCAGTTTCTCTCCTTTCTGTGCCCACCGCTGTCCACTCGCTTTTCCCCCTGCACACAGCACTGTGTGGCAGCCCCCCACCCCTCCTTACACGCAAACACCATCCGGCTTCCCCTTGCCAGCGTGTGAATGCTTGGCCACACTGGAGCAGGCATATGACAGAAGCCCTGCCCAGTGTGACCAGTATTTTCCACAGTGACAAGGTTTTTATATGAAACGAGATAATGATATTTGTAGGATTTCTTGAAAGAAAGCTTGTCAGATAATACCAATGCTCGAAGTGCTGGCCTCTACAGCCTAATATCTCTCGTTTTTCTGATTTACAGATCTTTATGCAGTTGGAGTTTCCTACAGAGGCTAAAACTTAGCAGGTCACGGTCACTAGTAGCTGCAGGCGTATTTACTAACGCAACAAAAGCTGGTATTGCAACTATCAACAGAAGAACAAACTGATATATGACAAACTTTAGTTGAACGTAAAATGGTTTGAGACAGTTCTAACTTACAGCAATTTAATGAAAAGTTTGGTTGGGTAAAGAGATATGCCATATGTTTCTGGTGTACACATAATTCAAGGCTTGCCTGCTGAAGGCAGATTAAAATGACTCCTTATCCTTGTTATATTTTATGCTTAGTAGGGGACACAGTGACCAAGATCCATCGAGTAGGGTTTATTTTCACTGATGATGCCCCTGGCAACAAGTATAGTAGTCATATCCAGGACTGGCCATCTGGAGCACCAGCTAAATGCCTAGTGGACCTCTGAACGTGCACCGTACTCACACGATCTACAGCTCCAACTGCAAGTGTGTGCGTCCGAGCGCTAGCGAGCATATCTAAGTCATCACCCTGGTAATATTTATTAACCCCTTAATGATAAAAGCCCGTACAGGCTCAAAATGCATTGTTTTCAATGAGTTTAGGGACCGCCCATTGTTCTTAAGGGGTTAAGAATGCCATGCAATAATATGTGTGTAATGTGTAATATATGCATTGCAAATAGCAGATGGCAATGTTGTATTCTGTTGAACGTGATGGTACACTGTTAAATGCTTGCTGTTTAACACACTCACTGTGTACACACCAACCATCTTTGTACTTTGTTATTGAGATATCACATGCTATATATTTTTGTACTCCCTTTTTGAATAAAAAAGGGGTAAAAACACAATAAATCAAACCAATACAATTAAAAAGGTTATGAAATCATGTCCAATCTGTCTATCCTTAGTCACCCAGCTAATTGGTCTTGTGCTATTATTTAATTACATCTTATTATGCACAACTAGAGCATAATCTGTCACAAAGCACTGAATTTTGAGTCAATATAAGGTCTGGTGAAACCATTTTGACTTTTTCCTTTACTTCTGTACTTTGTCATGATTTTATTTCTAGAGCGTCTTTGGAAATTTGTGAGGGAACCAGGAATTTATCTGCAGTTTTTATCTTTCCAGTTTAACCAACTTGTCTCTGCTTGCAGGACAAGAAAGTTTACCCTTCGTAATATCTCACTGCCACCTACCTACAACTCAGCTGTTTAGTGTAAAACAACCAGGAGTTATGTATAAAAAGTGATTGTCTGTATTATCACCATAGCAACCAGTGAAATCTATTTGCTGATGGGACTGCTATGGTGATAATCATACTTGGATCCCTGCAGGCTCTGGCTACCCAGAGCCCTCCCTCTTCAAGAGACGGGTTACCTGTGCGAGGGGGGCTATTCATGTATGGGGGTGGGAAAAGTCACGTACATGGGCAGGGCCTAGCCCCAAACACGTTATTAAATTTGTGTGGGGTGAGAATAGGATGCGGAGTGTGCGTGCCTAAACACTACAAAGAGATTGAGCAACGGGACACGTAGAAGCGACACTTCACCTCGAGCCTGGAGACTTCTCAGGTAAGGTGACCTTTCTCAATTACTCTTTATACATAATCCTTTTAGTGTCATGTCATTGTTGTGACAGTGCCACGTTAGTAATCATGGTGCATTTCTTGTCTTTGAGTGTTTTGAAAGGAGACACTTTAAGTTGGGTTGTAGCACTTTTTGAGTAGCCCTGATATTTATTATTACAACAATGTATTTATTTGCATTACTTGCAAAGACAACATATGTAGAACTGAGCAGTGACACGGTGTGCATTTCTCTTTTATGACACACTTCCCCCTTTATGTGATGTCATACCCTTACCTACCTGGAGCCCTCCTTTCTGTGGGAGTGGCTTTCCAATTTAATATATCTATTCTCATAACAAAAAATAAGATTGACGTATATTTAGAAGAAAAACAATAATCTTTGTATAAAATGGAGAAGAGACCGATTAACATCAAAAGCTTGCAATCTAATGGTATTCAGTTTGCCAACAAAAATATCACATTTACCAAATTTGCTCTTTTTAGCTAACAAGGTGCAGTTCTATATCTCTTTAACCTTGATGTTGTTGTATGCTATATGACAGGTTATACAAGTTGTGTTGGTACAAGCTATCACGCTAGTCATTCCAAACACCAAGGCTGGAATGCTACAATGTACCTGCCCATCAAGTGATCTGAATGGTATGTTTTATTATAACTGGGGTATTACCAAAGAAGAAAGTTTAGCAGTTTCTACAATTGTAAGCGTACTTTACTCCCGCCACCCACATAGACCAAAGACCATAAGTAACTAGATTTCAAGGTGCAATATAGAGATACTACAGTGTGTTTTAGGGGCATGAATGGTAGTTACTTTATGCCTAATGGGCATACCCTACCTGTAACTTTCCCTCTTCTGGGGAGTGGCTTTGAGAAGGGGTGGGGCTAGCCACCAATAAGGGCAGGGCTAACCTACTATCTATAATTCTATAGATCCTTAGAATTGTATCCATAGAATTGTATGGGAATGGGAGGGGTATTAGGCAGGAAGTGGGCGTGGCTAAACACTATTCCTGCATCCCGAAAAAAAGAACAGATCCAGAGACCTGGAGAAGCCGTGCTCTCCCGTAGAGTCTGGGTGAAATCCGGAGAGTTCCTAGGCATGCTAATGAGAGATGTCTATGGAACCATAAAAGTAATTTTAGAAGATTAAATAAATGTATCTGTACAAACTAACTAAATTTACTGCATTTTACTCTTTCATTTTTTGTGGGTTTCTCGTTGTCGAGCACCCTACGTTCCATGTTTCTAGCAAAGAAGGAAAACGACCATCCCGCCAAGAAAGGGACACTATGGAGATACGCATGCTTGCTAACTATGGTTAATGGGACTAAAACAAATCACAGTTTTACGTGAGCAGCTAATGTTAAGTTTGTCCAGAGAATAATGAAGAAATGTATAATTTAAAGGCAGTTAAGAGCTGTTTGTCCTATTTAGTGTGGCCATTTTTTGTCCCAGCAGTAAAACGTGACAGTTGGCCCTCGAATTTGTCTTTAGGATAACATTATGTCAGCCCAATACATGCTTGCTTACTTACCACCATCCTCTGAGCGAAGAAATACACAGTACAATGAGTACATAAAGTCCTTTAGCAGGCTGTCCAGAAACGGTTCCTTTAAGTAAATTCTGCAGGGTGATACGCACAAGTAACTCCCACATGTTTGACATTCACCACCTGTTTGTCCCATCCCTCCGTTTCTCATTTTTTGAAGTATCTGTTGTCTTCTTAAAGCATTGTGCAATAAAACTGCTCTTCCAAAATACAAACCCATCTGGTGCCGCTCTGTTCCGAAAGTGGAAGCATCTGCGCAGATGAAAGAGAGACAGAAGGCTGGCGGACAACTGAATCATGTTGCTTCACAATATTTATGCATAATAATGACTGTTAAATATACTTCTTTATTCCACATAATTAAAATAATCAGGGAAATGTATATATATATATATATATATATATGTATACACATATACATATATACACTCACTGGCCACTTTATGAGGTACACCTGTTCAATTGCTTGTTAACACAAATAGCTAATAAGCCGATCATATGGCAGCAATGCAATGCATTTAGGCATGTAGACGTGGGCAAGACAACTTGCTGAAGTTCATAGAGATTAAGTGACTTTGAACATGGCCTGGTTGTTGGTGTCAGACAGGCTGGTCTGAGTATTTCAGCAACTGCTGATCTACTGGGATTTTGACGCACAACCATCTCTATGGGTTTACAGAGAATGGTCCGAAAATGAGAATATATCCAGTTGTGTGGACGAAAATGCCTTGTTGATGTCAGAGGAGAATGGGCAGACTGGTTTGCGATGATAGAAAGGCAACAGTAGCTCAAATAAGTAATGGTGGGGGGGCATTTTTTCTGGCACACTTTGGGCCCCTTAGTACCAATTGGCATGATTGAAACGCGACAGCCTACCTGATTATTGTTTCTGGACATGTCCATCCCTTTATGACCACAGTGTACCCATCTTCTGATGGCTCCTTCCAGCAGGATACTGCACCATGTCACAAAGCTCACATCATCTCCAACTGGTTTCTTGAACATGACAATGAGTTCACTGAACTCCAATGCCCTCCACAGTCACCAGATCTCAATCCAATGGAGCAACTTTGGGATGTGGTGAAACGGGAGATTCGCATTATGGACGTGCAGCCGACAAATCTGCAGCAACGCGTTATGTCATCATGTCCATATGGATCAAAATCTCTGAGGAATGTTTACAGTATGCCACGAAGAATGAAGGCAGTTCTGAAGGAAAAGAAGGTCCAACCCGGTACTAGCAAGGTGTACCTAACAAAGTGGCCAGTGAGTGTACATATACAGTGCCCAATAGCCTCTCCCACTTCTAAATCCATTTTGGGGCGGCTGATATCTGATTTAATCCACGCATACAGGTGGTCGCACACTGTAAAATATTAGGCATATGACACAAAAGCTAGCATTTGGTCGCACGTATCCAGTAGGCAGTCACATTCTTGTGATTTAAAGGCTTGTGTATTGAAGCTGGTACTAATAACACCTGCTGCTTCTAGCATGTGCATTGTGTTAATTATCATGCCACTGGGTTATATATAATGTACGTACGACCCATTGCAGGATGCTTACACAGTAAGGGAGTCCCTCAAGGCAGCTTTCATGGGCCCTCAGGATTTAACATCACACCACTATATATATAAAGATATATACGGAATATAACTCATTTCTGTATGGAATCTGGAGAGGCACCCCCCCTTAGGATAAGAGTGTAGGGGACTACTCATCAGCTCACCTACAGTTGAAGTCTAGCAGGCTGAGTTGTACAAATGAGACTTCTGTTAAAGAGGAAAGACTCGAGTATACGGTTAAACAAGATTGATCTATAGATTCCAAAGTAACCTGTGTGGAAGCGCTTGTGAGATCTACTTTAACAAAGAAAAGTCTGCCCCGTTCAAACAGGAATCAGTTGGGAGTCTGTGCAGCACCTGGATGTTACTATTTACACGTTTGATGTACTGGGGCCTATGTGTGTTCTGGGAAAGATATTCTCATAGCTCCCAAAATTTGAAATGGGCAAAAACTGACGCCTTTGTTCTAGGGAGTGTTGTTAGAGCTTTGGGGAGCAGGGGGTGGGGGACAGCAGGGCTTTACGTAGATTTTTTATGTTATTTTTGACCTATTAACTTTTTTTTTCTTATTTTAAAGCCCTGAGGTCAGTGCTATGCAAAGAAAAACTTATTGGCATTTGTTTTTTAACCCCTGAGGTCAGTGGCTAGGGCCAAGCGTGCCATAAGGGGCCGTGGTGGACAAAAGATCCCCTTCTTAATTTTCTTCAGGGGTCACTCTCCACAAGACATATGTGGCCTCTTCCTTCCGGCGGTAAGGCATGCAGGAGGGCCGGATCTCCTTGGTCCCTTCCCGCAAGGGTTGGGACCACTGGAACAGTTGCTACAGGAGGAGGGGGGTGCTCAGAAGAGCTACCTAACTCCCCTCCTCACTAGAAAAAACTGGCCTTTTTTGGGGACCCGGCTCTAACTTGGCTTTTCAGTGTCGAGAATCTGTGTACCTGATGTCATTTATTGAAAATAAAATATTCAAAATACAAAAAAACAAACACATGCTCTGTGCAAAAATCAGTGCAATTGTGTGAAAAAATTATATACAAAGTGCTCCCCAAGGAAGCCACAGCCCTTAGGCTGGTGAAATAAAACATGTATCCAGTATACACCACACACCTGGCCGTAAAGGCTGGGGCTAGTGTATACAAAAATAAAAAGTGCACAGAGGGGTCCAAAGTGTGCACCGGCATGTGCAACAAAAAACAGTGAAGTGCACTTTGTAAAACCATGTTCAGCTGTTTCTATATACATTATTGTGACTTTTAGGGCAGTAAATACCCAGGAAACATTCTGAAGTGTTAGGAAAGAGGAACATCAGGGGAGCCCTCGCACCCATTGAAATCTATGTGAGTGAATTTAAAGTGTGCACAACACTTCATATTTCAGCGATTTAGCGCTAATGGATGGTGCTATTTAAACACACCAAGCACAGCAATCATTGGTTGGTTATATCAGTGCCCCAGTGGAAGCTACCCCACCACTGTTACCCTGTGACCTTGTCACGCCCTTACCTCCGTCCCTGTAACTGGTCCCTCGGGATGAAGTCCTGGCAACAGTGCATCCAGCGCACTCGCAGGCGCATATATCCTCACTCCCCGCAGCACACCTGGGGACAGGGAGAATCAGAGAATCAGCAACACCAGATGGGATATCACAAGGGAGTTGATTACTATTTTGGTTATTTCTCGTGTGAGAAATGTTCAGACTGTGAAAATGTTAGTTGAATAGTGGAGTTGTCAACAGTGATAAAGATGTCAGGAATTGCGAACAGAGTGGACTACCATAAACTCAGTCTTGGAGATGTTGAACTCTAGGTAATGCAATGCCATCCATGATGCAATTCCAGAAAGACAGTTGGGTTAGAAGAGAGAGTGAAAGTTAGGGTGAGGAGATACAGATTAAGGTGTCGTCTGCATATAGCTGGCACTGGAAACCAAAGGACGATATGAGTTGTCCAAGTAAAGAGATGTAGATAGAGAAGAGTAAAGGCCCAACAACTGAGCCCTGAGAAACACCAACAGATAATGGTAGGGAAGAGAAATAAGTTCCAGTGAAGGAGACACTAAAGGCATGGTCAGAGGGGTAGTATTTAAACCAGGATAAGAGCTGTGGCATGGATTACATGAGCATAAAGGGTTTGTAGAAGGAGGGGGTGGTCAACTGTGTCTACGGCTGCAGAGAGGTCCAAGCGTGAGAAATAAGAAATGGCCTCTTGTATTAACGGCGAGGACCCTAACACTAAGACACACAAGCTAACGCACAACCAGACACTCACACTAAGACACACCTCACTTACCCTTCCTGAAGACTCAGCCCCTCTTCAATGCAACTTGCACAGTGCGAGCTGCTGCGCTACCACCAGGTGGTTGCATAACATGTCCTTACGTTACCCTGTTGAACTCCGCTTCTTTTTTCTGACGTAAAGAGATAAATCCGGGACTTGGGACTTAACTCGTTATTCCGAGATTGTGTCAGTCAAACCTAGATTGGTGGCGACCCTACTTGGGGGGGTGCGTTAGGCTGTTTAGGGCCTGTGGGAACAAGCTTACACAAGCCATATTGTGTAAATGAATACGGCATTATAATTCCAGTACCAATGTTATAACAGTAACTAAAACGCAAATATTACGGAGAAAAAATTATTTTTTTAATAAAATAGGATTAAAACAGGCAGTACAGTACATCCCAACAGGCCATATGCTTTGCAGGCCTATTTTAGATCATCTCTGAAGCTTATTTTTACACCAGTATAGAATATATCAATCCATTTTTTTTTATTTAAGCTGTTGTATTGGTATAAAAATGACCTATGCTAATTTTGTCCAATACATGCAGCATGCAATTATATTAACCATCCTTTGCTACACCCCAGTGCTGCAACATTATTTCAGCCTGTTCTATTGATATGCTGCTTGCGGCTTGTCACTCATTTTGCTGCTGTGCGTGACCCTGACCTCGGCTTGTTACTCGTTCCGCTGCCCTGCCTGTGACCCTGACCTCGGCTTGTTACTCGTTCTGCTGCCCTGCCTGTGACCCTGACCTTAGCTTGTTTCTCATTCTGCCACTTGCTTGTATCCTGTATTTGCCTTTTGACCTGAACTGTGTATTTATGTGTACTTTGTGTACTAAAACATGTCACCTTCCGAAACTGGTAAGGGTCCTGAGCATGGCCATTCAAAGCCAGGTCACCCTGCACAGAAACCTTCACCAGAT
Organism: Spea multiplicata; assembly: GCA_009364415.1. Classification (NCBI taxonomy): domain Eukaryota; kingdom Metazoa; phylum Chordata; class Amphibia; order Anura; family Pelobatidae; genus Spea; species Spea multiplicata. The sequence continues at coordinate 36,968,464 of VKOC01000003.1, read as the reverse complement.
TCCAAACCTGCACCTGGACTCTCTCTCCAGACAACCTTCCTGGCACTCACACTAACCTACCCAGACAAAGACACATGTTCACACACTGACATGCCCAAACATATACACACTTTCACTAACATAACCGAAGACACATTGTTTACACACTAACATACACACACTTTCACAACATACCCAGATACACATACTAATATACCCAAAGACACATGTTCACATACTAACATACCCGGACACACACACTAACATACTCACCATGTTCTCACACTAAAATACTCACATACACTAACATAACGACACACAAACATTGAAGACAAAGACGCGTGTTCACACTTGTTCACACATGTTCACACACTAACACACACGTACTAACATACCCAGATGCATAGACATACACTAACATACAGGCACACACACACACATATACATACCCAGACTAACATGCATGCCCAGGCAGACACTAACATACATGTAGCTCATTTACCCCGCAAAGCCTTAGCCTGTCTTTGAAGCAGCTTGCCCTGCATATATACTCAGACACACACTAACATACAGAACAACACACTAATATACCCAGGCAGACACTAGCAGGGGCATACCTAGGGTATTGGGCACCTGTGGCGGATCCTGTATGTGGCACCCCCCCACACACAATACATTTAAAAACAGCATAACTGCTATCGTTATATACTGAGGCAGACATCACAGTGGAACAGCATAACCACTATTACTATACACTGAGCCAAACATTGACAGTGGTACAGCATAACTGCTATCATTATATACTGAGTAGGGTGACCACATCAGCCATGTTTTCCAGGACACATAATTTTTACATATTTCTTGACGCAGCACACCCCGAGGGGTCACGTAACATTACCCCCCGTCAATGTTTCCAGAAGGATATTGACATTTTGGAGAGAGCTCAGAGGAAGGCTGCTAACATAGGAAATGGCTTGCAGGATAAAAATAATCTGGAAAGACTTCAATTTGTGTGTTTTGGAGAAAATAAGAAAGAGGGGAGATGTGAAACATTTACATACTTAGAAGGGATTTAACAAAGTACAGAAAAAAAAGTTTATTCTATGTTTCTGTTCCTTTGCAAAAAACAGTTACAGGCAAATAAATAAATAAGTAAAATTCCAGGCACTGGGGCATTTTGTTCCATACTTTCAGGAAACAGAGGAGTGAACATTAATATTAACATTAACATTGCTGGCAAATAAATATCTGACAGTACAATAATACACTACATTTTGGTGCTCTTGTGTTGGTTTGTAGCTCACCAAATATTGTACTAATGTACAGTGACACCTGCTGTCCCACCTGGGTATTACAATCATAAACTTGCATGCCTGTGACCCAAAAATTGTATGTATTTGTGATTGCACTTTGAAGGGTGATCTGTAACAAATAAATATAATTCTCCTTAACAAGACATACAAAAATGATTTGTTTTATGTCCATAAAACACATACTAATCACTATCCAAATTACTATTTAGAATAGCTTTAAGCTTACATACCATTAATGCTGATATATGCTATACCGGTAAAATATTCTGTACATGATACTTATTTCTATATATATACACCATCTATAAGATAATTTCTTTTCGGATACCAGAATGAATGTATCACCTAATACAAAATACAAAGCATAATACAAGTTACTCTTTTATCTGATGTCATTATTAGTATGCTCTTTACTAACTAGAAGTTCTGTCTACAGAATAATCTCTACCAGAAAGTACACAGCATGCTCACCGTAAAAACTGTTTCTGTTTACACACTTAACACTTGATCCATTTAAGGAGACACGGGAAGGAATCAATGGAAAAGGGATTATTTAATTAGGAAATTAACTGTATAACTGGCAGCATGGCTGCGTTTTGTATAATACACAGTAAGGTTGTCATTTTTAAATTATGATTGTAATTGTTCATGTGGAATTATTAAAAAAATAAGGTCTGAGCTGCAAGATAAAGAAAATAAAACTTCTTCCTCCTCTTTGCAATCCACAGGAATCAGAAAGCTTGCCTAAGTATGATTCTTGCACATGCTCAGTAGGGGCGGACACGTACATGTACAGTATGTTATCTGAACACAGATGTTCAACTGTATAAATCAGGGGTGTCCAAGTTTTTTCTACAGTGGGTCACTTCATCAGAATTGTATACGTGCGCGGGCCGCACTAATTTTTCACTGTGAAAAAATATGGCCTTTAATAAAATATGCAGATTAAAATAATGTAAATGACACAAAACCTTTACTTTTCCTCTCACTGATTTCCAGGCCTAGAAAGTTTTGTGACTACAAATTCAGGGTTCTGGACAAGTAAAAATGATATAGTTCTATTTATCCTAGGGATACACCAAAATGAAAATTCTGGACCAAAACCAAAAATTCAGGGTTCACTTAGCCGAAACCCCACTTTTAATAAAAGTAAGTTACACACCAAAATTGTACAAATAATGTAATAACAATGTTAATATATATATAATATATAATAGTAATATATATATATGATTGTTAACAGTAATCCTAGGCATACCCAGATTCCAGCATGTACTGGTTGGCTGGGCATGATAGGAGTGTGACTGCTGTCAACAATCATATATAAATATTGTTGTATTTTTTTGTCCAATTTTGTCCAACAATATGACTTGGCATGATATGAGTGTGATTTCTAACAGCAATCACACTCCTTTTATACCCAGGCAACCAGTAAATGCTGGAACCTTGGCATGATGGGACTGTGATTGCTACTAGCAATCACACTCCTATCATGCCAAGTCAGCCAGTACATGTGCAGACTGCTGGCAGCATCAATACACAAGGGGGGCAGCTAGCCAGGTTTCAGCATGTACTGGCTGACTTGGCATGATAGGAGTGTGATTGCTAACAGCAATCACAGTCCCAATCACAGTCCCATCATGCCTAGGTTCCAGCACTTTCACATCACACACACTAATTCATTTGTTCATTCACAAATTCATTCCCTCAATCACGCATACTCATACTCTCAATCATTCAGACAATTCATCCACACATTAATTCATTCATTTTCTCTCTCTCACTCATTCACACAATTCATCCACACATTAATTTATACTCTCACTCATTCACGCAATTCATCCACACATCAATTCATACTCTTACTCATTCTCACTCTTTATTTCAATATTCTTACTACCCTTTCTCACTATCTAGCCCCTCTCTCACTATCTACCCCCTCTCTCCCATCTACCCCCTCTCCTCACTATCTACCCCCTCTCCCCCTTCTCACTATTCTAGTCCCAGTCCCTTCTCACTATCTACCCCCTCTCCCTCCCTTCTCACTTTCAACCCCCTCTCCCTTCCTTCTTACTATCAACCCCCTCTCCCTTCTCACTATCTTGTGGTCACCCTAACCACCATACCCAGACACACACATACACTTGCCCCAGAAAGCCTTGTCCAGTCCACCGCAGAGGAGGTGCCCCCACGCAGATCTGCTCTTTAGGCCTTCCCTATAGGTAGTGCCGACCCTGCTCCTAACAAAGTGAAGACATGAAAACATAGCTCATTGAAATATGTTTCCATATACTGCTTTGGTGTGTTGTGTAACGTGTACTAGAGGATAGTCATTATATAAAGGTCCATGTAATTTTCTATATAAAGTGGACTACCTAAACTCACCTTTTCACCCTCAAGTGTAGCCAAGATTTTAATCCACTCCTCAGATTAACCCTAAAGAAGATTAATACTTTGAGCTGCTGGAGGAATTAACATTTAAATTTAGAACATTTCCAAACCCTTAGAATCACCACGATCTTAGAATCACTGAAAATGAAACAAAAACACATGGACATATAATATTGACAGCAGATAAGAACCATTAAGCCCATGAGTTCTAGCGTGTAAACTTGTGAGCAGGGTCCCCTTAACATGATGTGTTGGTTTGTTTAAGTCTGTCAGTCCTAGTTTTATCATTCCCCTTGATTTATTGAAAGAAGCACTGCGTACATTTTGGGTGCTATATAACATGATGATGAAAATAATAATAATAATAATAAAAATAATAATAATCTAGTCTACCTGTTTGGCGTGATGTGAAGACTCAAACCCTAATTGGTTCTAATTGCTTATAATGGCCACCAGGAGGTGTATTTATCCACTTACAAGAAACATAATTTTAATTACCAAAGGAAGAAAAGTGAATGTATCCATTAGAAACAATGGGGTGTAAGCAGGTCTGTTTGGAAAATAAGCAGTGGCATATTTACCTTTGGTGATGCTAAAGTTCCTAACCCAGGATAGCGCCCTCTGCAGCCCCCCCTCCAAAAAGGGAAACCACGGCATAGCCCTCCATATTGTTAATGGTCCGGTTGGGTAGATTAGTGATCTCCCTTTTAACGTCCCACTGACTTCTGGTGTTACAGGGACCCTGACTGCGTAACATGGTCCCTGTAATGTGGCAGAAGGGCTGCCGCCCCATGGACCTGCCTCTCCAGGCCTGAACATTATTGGCCTAGGCCAGAATATGCCACTGGGTATATTTTTTACTTTTTCTAAACTTTTTAGAAACTACTGAGAATAACTCTTGGCCATCTGATCCTGCCAATTTTCACTGTGCTCTGGCTAAATTCTGCCCATTTTATGCCTTTGCCCCGTCTAGATATCTTATTTAATATACATATTTTAGTTTTTAAAGGGACACTTCAGTGTCCCAAAAAGCGCCCTAAACAATCAATGTATATGAAAATACTTTGTAAGTACTGTAAAGCTTTACTTTAACTTAGTAAAGCTGCAGCTGCAGAGGTACAGATTCACCACTGTGGTGCGAGGATTTCTCACCATGATTGGTAGCCAATGAGTGTCAGGAAAGCCCTACCATTGAAACCAATGGAGAGTTATTTACATAATTCTTCATACACCGTGAGAGATGTGTTTGGCTGAACACCTGCATAGAAAACAGCTGGGGGATTGGGTAAAACGCATATGAGTGAAACCATAAATTTTAAGGGACCTCAAAGTTAACAAATGCAAGTGGATATGATTTAGCACATGGGGTTGCAGTAAATGTTCCCCTTGTCTATATAACCTTATTTTGTCTTTGGTCTTATCTTGTATTCACGATGGCCTTCTGCCTATCCTACGCACATGTTAATTCCCTGACAAATCCTTACCACTTCTGCTGGAAGGCTTATCTACAACCCTCTCACTGTTTGAATAAAACTTTATTTAATTACATCTAAGCCTGTGTCTCTCTAGTTGTTTTAGACTACAAGCTCTTGTGCTACTCAGGGGCTACTATTAGTGTTGTGTATGGGGGGCTACCAGATAGCATTGAGCGCAGGGTGAAGGTGAGAGGCTGCTGAACAGTGTTGTGTACAGGGAGTGTTGAATGTCTTCTGGAGAGAGAGGAAGAGGCAAGGACAAAGAGAGAGAGGAGAAAAGGAAGAATGAAAAGAAGATGGGGTGTATTACAGTTTTTTTTAAAAAACACTTAAAGGTGAAACCCAACCCTTAGGCATCATCCATAGAAAGGTATGCAAACACCCATACAATTTAACTACTCAAAGTCTCTGCATGTCAGGGAAGGATCAGCCCATCATGCCCTCACTTACTTAAATGACACGGAATGATTTTATAAGTGTTTTGCTTTGGAAAATGTGTAATGTTGACAAATTACACCCAAGTAGGTGCGTACACAGCATCAACAATTTACATAATGTTTGTGGTGCATGTGAGGAACCAGCTTAAAGTGAATGTAAACTTTATTTTTCATTCTTAAGAAAGCAATTAAGTAAACCTTACTTATATGAAAATCCTATGAGTAAGTAAACTGTATGACCGTATTTACCATACTGCTGATCACTTCCTTCTACTCTCTCTTTGACCCATGTCAAGTTTTAGTTGTGCATTTTTCGAGGGTTACAACTTATCACTGGAATCCTTACAGAGGCGGATTCACAGGAGGATAGCTGGAGGGGACCATCAGCTCACATAACACTGACTTATGGACCAAGGGGAGGTCAGGTCCCCTCAGGCACGTTATATCTGTTTTCTGAGACTACATATCTGAGCAAAAGTGGAGCCAGACTTTCCTCTATATGTTTTAGATCAGGTTATTGACTGGACTCGGCCCTAGGGGTGCCAACCCCCTTCTGCATATAGACCACAGTTTCCATGAGTTTCAGACAGACAGTTTATGGATGTTTATCATGGAAGTTTTAGTCCAATGAATTAAATGTATAATTATGTAACGTTGTGTATTATATGTTTGCACCATTGCATATTTTAGATATTTTCCCTTATTATCCCCAATCTATGCCATTCTCCTGACGTCTTTAGAAAATAACAAGTGCATCTGGGCTGGGACTCGATTCACGCTTTACTTCTGATACATGACAGGGCTATTAAAACTTAAGCCTGGCGATGACATTAGGTTATTGCTATGCAAATAGTAAATTTAACTGGAAAAGGGTGGAGGTAGCACGGTTAGTACAAAGGAACACTGACAATTAAAGAATATGCATTGTAAGATGAGAATGATACACCTATATTCTGAGGTGTGGTTCATTTAATGTGAAAATGCCTCTATAAAACCTACTAAACATCTGAATCACAAAAAACATTATTGTATGTAACAAGATCATCCCATTAGTTGCGATATGGGACCTTTCACCATTAAAACAGTAGTGATGTTCAGCTGGGTATAGGGTTTTGTACACTTCGGTGCCTGCCGTTGTGGAATACTTCCAGAATGGGGACTTCTGCAGAGATTACCACGATCCAGCAATTATCAGTCACATATAATAAACAAAGAGAAGCCAGTATCATACTAGACAGTAACACAAACGAACAGTTACAGTATCACCCCAATGCGTAATAAGCATATTAAGGATTACATTGAGAGTTGCTTTGCCATAGAGCTACGGAATTTCTTGCAGAATGTGACTTTGCTTAATTTTAACCCGGAGGAGCTGTACAGTCTGTGCAATGACTAACAATAGCCACCCAAATATGTTGAAATACCTTTTAATATTTGCTCATAAAATATAAATAGATTTGTGTGAAAGTTAAGTATAGAGGAAAACAGCACCTTGTCTCCCTAAATACCAATTTGGTATCATGATCAAATAGATAATGGCCTTCATTTGATATATTACCACATGCATTGTTACATATTTTGTGTAATACAATGGCATACACCAGATACAGTAGCATAACTTTGGGATCCCTCTTTTAGGTAGGCCCTGAGCCCTAAATACGTAAGGCTTGCATTCTGGATGTGATACCCATACCTCCAAGGACTTTTTTAGTGGCAACCTTGTCACTGAATGACATCATACTGAAGTCCCATCATGAAAATATACGAAGAAGTGGAAATATGTACCATTGAAAAATAAATAGGTCTGCTCATTCCAGATGGGTCCCAATGACTACCCTCTTGGATCCCTCTTTAAGGGCAGAAACAGAGGCAATAAGTAAAAATAAGAAGGAAGTAACAATTGCTCTCAAAATTGTCTTTTTAATTACACCTCTGCTTATGCTAAAATATATCTTAATACCAAAGAGAATAGTGTATCTGTTACATTGACACACCTTTTTATCTATGTTAGAAAATCCTATGTTATACAGTCCCAGTCCACATCTTTTAAGGGCATTAAAGGGTATACTACAGCTATCACTCAGGCAGCATGTGCTCTATCATGGCTTGCCTACTTGTCATGCGTTTTAGGTGGTACCTCATATTGGGCCAACACAGATAAAGATGTGGATTGTGGAGTCACACAAGCTTTCAGAATCTTGGCAATGAAATCACAAGGTCTGTATGCTTAGGGGGAAACATCTGTGCTAGAGGAGCAAATATTGTAAAGCAGGTCTTGCCACATGATCTCCTGCAGTAGCCCATACAAACAAGTCTCTTTAGGTACATGCCAAACAAATCTAGTCCTGGTCTCAACCCTATACTATGTATACATTCTTTCCAGTTTGAACTCCGGAGTACAGAGATTATACAATGTCCATATAAAAGCAAACGGTCTTTATTCACGTCCTTGGACAATGTAATCTAGAACAAGGAAAACCTAGTAGGACCAGGCTAAATGTGTTTCTTACCAGATATGCTTATTCCAAAGTAGCCTCTCCGAAAGACAAACTGTAATAATGTGCATCAAAACAAGAGAATATATGTTTATGAATTAAATGATGTAAATAAAATATGTTTCCTTTTCTAAATGTCTCAGGCAGTGAAACAAATAGCTATTGACATATGTCTGGGAAGTCTCAGTGTTTGACCTAGATTTTCTGGGCTTCTGCTCCTATCTCAGGCTGAAGGTACAAAGTCTTTTTAGCTTCCAATTAAGTATAGGTTGAAACGTATGGTCCAGGTAATCCTCATCACTTTGCGTTGTAAGGGTGTGGTGTAAGTAAAATCAGCCACTTGAATTCTATGCTGTTTGGACTTGTTTGGGGTGGATAGATATGGCTGTTCTCAACCACTACTGTGAAACCAAAGTATAATTGTAGACGCTTTAGAACATTATCCTATATAAATGATTAAGAAAATTCCCCTCTGCACGAGGTCTGTAATAACCATACCTAGGAAATTTCTAAATGAGCCTTTATTAGCCCACCACAAAGATTCTACATAGGGACTTGTGAACCAAATGGCTCTAATACCAGCGTACATTGGTATGGTAATAACCCAACTCAGGGCTAGCTAACAGGTACTGCTCCGGCTGCTGTGGGACTACAACGTTCGAGATGTTTCCATTCCTATGGTTTTATAATTCCATGTCCCACCATTTAACCAGAATCCCCCTGCTTCAGATAAAACATGATTTCTCACTCACTCCTTATATGCAGTACATATTCAGTATCTCTTTGGAGTACAGATAACACTTCCATTATTAATTAGGGCCTTGGCAAGTCTAGAAATCTCTGGCCTACTTATTTCATAGACTCTCATTATATAATTGTCATATGAAGATCAAGAGAACTGTGTCCAGTGAGAAAAGGAAGCCAAGAGCAACAAACATGGAGTGCCTGGTTCCAAAAATATACCAGTCTAGAATCGAATTACTGTCATAAATACTCACAGATCAATGTTGGACGGGTTTCTCTGTTGATGACGTTGATTTAAGATAGGTTAATGCGCAAAATACCCCCAGGGAACACAGGGACTGGTCACGTGGTCATGAAAAAAATGACCTGCTACTCTAACAAGAGTCACCATTGAACCTGTTGCTGGAACTAGCTTTAACAACTGGTATGACTAAATATCACAGAAAATATCATATTTTTAGGTATTCTATGGATATTCGATGCAAACAATTGTATCAGATTACGTCTCTTGAACGTTCTTAAATGTAACACATAGCATGAGCAGTGTATTCTGATCTAGGCTGGGGCAGGTCCAGGGTGGGTCTGTTTTGAAATCTGGTCCACAGTGTGCTTGGAAGAGCCATTTCCAAGGGAGATTTCTGATCCTGCCAACCTGCCCATTTAAAAAACTCTGTGTCTGAGGTGTGACATTTCTCCTTGACCAGTTGGATGAATCATAGATCATTCTTGTAACTAGTCCATAAACGCTACTGAGCACTTTGCCCAACTGGTCTCTGGTCTGACATCATATCCTGGCGCACAGCATAGTAGAATAATGTATTTTATTTAAACAATTTAATTTATAAACACATTTCTGCTGCTTCTATACACATTGTTATAACTTTTAGGCTGTATGAAACGCCCATACTCACCAAACATTTGGAGATAATAGAAAAGAGGGACACAGCCCTAGCTGTACCACTGGAACTACAGCTTCTCTTAAAGTCATTTATTTAACATTCTTCACAGCTTGAAGAATGCATATTTGTGTAATTTAATATGCATTCTTTGTTGCTGAGACTGCATGGGACACTTGATGTCCCTTTAACATATTTTTAGGTAGTCTTTATATATTTGTACATATGTGTATATATGTAACCTGTTCAGGATTATAATGCCATCCTTTACTAAGTACGATTCATGACTCTCATTGACAAATGGAGAGGGGTACATAGGCTTAAAAATAAGTAAAATAAAAATGCATGTAATCTAGTATGCAATGTGTGATGTAGTACAGTACACACATATATATCTATACTTCTATGTACTGTATATGTAAAGTCCCGTGTTTACTTTGCCCAGTAATCTGTAGCATCCATACAGTAATCTCTTCATCCTCGTCCTGTTTCCCGATCTATGTGAATCAAAGAATACTAGCGTGAAGCTGCTCCAGATTTGCTGGTAAAGCGCTTTTCATTGTCTCTTTCTTTGATTTTTAGAAATGCTAATTGACGGATTGTTGAAGTTGCTATGGAAACCTAAAGTGGTTTTGCTGATGAATCTGATTCTTTTGTGTTTAATTCCTATGCAGTATTCTGCTTGATATTTCAAATGACCTATTAAGATTAACGAGTACTGGTTGGTCAATCCCACCTTACATACAATAAACATCCATCTTCATTAGCTAGAAGTGATAGAGTACGATAAACCGATATGTTTGGTAAAGAGGGTCCGGCACAAGCTTACACGCTAGAGGGGATTCCACAAACTATAGAGAAAGTTGTAGGGATAGTGCTATAGATGGATGTGCGGGTTGCGTTAGAGGCAGATAGTAGAAAATGGTACACAAATGGTACACTTCTCTTAAATATTCAGAGGGAGGGTGAAAGCTGGAGGTTTGGTGGAAATGAGTTCTACAGGTATGGGGCAAAATACAGAAGAACCTGATAATGTAAGAAGTTGTGAAGTCATTATTGTTATCATTATATATTCATACATTCAATAATTGTTATACATTTTAAAAAAGGATACTTTAGTAGCTCGTATACAAGTGGATGTTAAATTAATTCATGTCGTCCGATAAAACCAACACATGTCAAATCTTCAACAAATAATTAGCCAGGGTGTGAATGATGGTAGCCAGTCCTCGGATGGAAAGTTTTTTTGGTTTCATTTATATAAAGAATTGGATGGAACACGTGAGTATTTAAGGAATTAAGAAATGGGCTTGCGTTCAGACTACCATGTAATGAAGGCGGAGAAGGAGCGTAGTATTAATACTTGGGAGTTCCTATCGTTACTCAAATGTTCCAAGTTATGTGCAGATCATTAACCCTTTTCCTGCTGGAGAAACCAGTGACCTTGGCAAATATTAGCCATAACCCATCCCTGCCTATAGGTGCTACGCTAAAGACGTCATTAGTAGACACCTTTTTTTTTCGATTGCTTACCAGCAGGGTGGGAATGCAACCGAGGTGTTTCTTAGATGTGTCAGCGTCTTTGTGAAAAAGCCAGCAAAACAAGTTGGTAAGCATTGGAGTTTTCAGAAACCTGCCACAGGCGAAAAAATCAATTTCTGCATCCCAAGAAGCACCGGTCTGTATTTACTTAAATGTTTTCCTAGCAAAAAGGTTCGGAAAAAGGGACAATTCTCTTGAGATTCCTCATGAGAACCATTAGCAACAGTTCCAATGTGCACTTTGTATTGTAGGACGAGGGGAAATATCTATGGTCCTTGGAATTTTTTGGCTGCTACACTAGTTTGACAAAGCTGAGGCCAGGGACAGGCAAGGTTTGTGAGGTCCATAAAACATCATTAAATTGTCCATGAGGGTCCTCTGCCTTGATGTTCCAAAACGCCACCAATAGAAATTACACGATGTATGTTTGTATAAAGAAAGAAAGCATGCAGCTTCACTAATATTTTTCCTTAGTAACATCTTTCTGGAGGACTAGAAAATGAAATAACTGAAAAATGAAGGATTTGTGACATGATGCGATCCACTTTTAAAGTTTGCTCTTGTGTAAAAGCTTGCATCTGCGTCGGTACCTGATGATTAGTTATCGGTTACATACCCTTTGACAGTCATGTGAGAGATTAGATGGCAGCTTAATAAATGTCAAGAATTTGTTTCCATAACACAATCGTACAACAACCATTAAATGACAGATAGGGCTGTTTTTCTTGTTTTGAAAATGAGAACGTGCCCGATAATTCCTCATTTCGCTGAGTCCAGGAGGAGCTGCCTGACCTTCTAATTATCGACAGCGTTTTAGAAGCAGAGACGAGAGGTTGTTAACGCCTGACAAGTACAATAAATCCCGACAGGTGTATGATTTGATACTTGTTGCAAACCTGATCGTTGTGTTCCAACTCTTCCAATTTGGCCTCAAGGTTCTTTTGTGATTAAATTATTAAGAATATTGACTTGAGAACGGACTAAGCACATTGTGTTTTGGGGTTTTGGGTTGTTTTGAAGTTACAACACTATTTATTCATTTAAATAATGCAAATAATAACACATTTTGGTTGTACGTGAACTACAAAATGAGTCTTTAACTCATCTGAAGGCATTGTCATCTTTGGTATGAATGAGGGCATAGTAAAAGTAATGAGTGCTACACAGAGATGATTTATTCACAAGTTGTCCAAATCAGTCCCACGTTTTGCAGTCTGCCTTTAAGAACATTTTAAATATTTTAGTTTCCAGAGAAGGTTTACACTGTGAGATCTACTGAAGAGACAGTTTAATGTCCCTGACAGCTCTTCTAAAGTACAACGTGTTCTTTACGCACTTTAACATTCTTTGTTAATAAAGGAAAAATAAAAAGGCTCTTACCAGACATGGAAGCTGCAGCTTTACAGAAGCTGTTGCCCTCCTCATACGTGGTCCGACAGTTCTAGCCATTGATTGGCTGCTTTCTACGCATGCACATGGGAGTCTGAACAGACCTGTGCTGGCAGCGTTCACAGAGCCAGTCCTGGAGCTGACTGGAGGTAAGTATACACGCTGAACACATCGCCTACATGCAAAATAGCTGAGGGTTGGGGGGAAGGGGCAAAGGTCTCTTCAACATTTCAGTTTACTGACTTATGCATTATGGTGGTTCATCCCCAGTGAGAATAAGTTGGCCCTGCACAATGCATTTTTATTGCGGGAATGTTTCCAGAAAGTCACCTCACTGATACAACTATGCACTATTCAGGGCCAGCTCAGCCCTTCTTGCAGAACAAGTTCACTGAGGTTTCCCCCCTCATAATGCATAAAGTTGGTGAGCTTACCTAATGTTTTAGGGTTTCCAAAGTATTCTGTTGCAATACAATAAAGCATCAGAAGAAGCAAGCAGGGTGCTGAGTTGTATAGCGAGAGGCATTAATAGAAGGAAGAAGGAGGTGGTTCTGTCACTTTACAGATCTCTGGACCCACCTAGAATATTGCGTACAGTTGTGGAGACCCCATCTCCAGACGGATATTGGCACACTGGAGAGAGTGCAGAGAAGAGCTAATAAAATGTTAAGTGGTTTGAAGGATAAAAATGATCAGGCAAGACTAAGGGATGAAACCAATTACAATTACAAGGAAAAAAGGAGCTCCAAGTGCCAAAAGCGCGCCAGAAGGCCATGGTGGACACCAGGTCCTCCTTTTCTTTCCGAACTCCCAGAGGAGTTATGGAGCCCCTTCCCTCATTTGGCCAGCAGGAGGGCTGGATCTTCTTGGTCCTTCCAGGCTAGAGGAACACAGCACTCATATGCCTTCTGTAAACGTTACAATTCCAGCTAAGAACAAGGACATATATTATACATTCACAACTGCAATCAATGTTCCTTTCAGTGTTGGAGCCAGGCAGTGGTGTAACATCTCAAAGCATGAAAAAACCTTTCATATGCACATTTCTTAGAATGCTGTCTTACACCACAAAATGCCTTAATTATTATAAAATTATGACCGGTGTTGCACATTAAAACATGAACAGTCGTGTGAAAAAGAAGCACTAGCATTTTGCTGGTCTGGAGCATTCAGCGTTAACATAATGCCAAGGAGGAAAGACATCAGCAATAATCTTAGAGAAGAACTTGTTGCTGCCCTTCAGTCTGGGAAGGGTTATAAGGGCATTTCTACCGGTCCAGCTCAGAAGGGCCCTTTCTAAACTATTTTCAACTGACAAAGGGAAACAGGAACGTTACCTCACATGACCCCGTGAAACCAGGAGACAAAGCTGCTGGAGAGATGGGAGGTAAGCGGTGGGTATCTATGTATACATGTATGAATGTGAGCATGGATGTGTCATTGTGTGTATGCGCACGGATGTGTAAGTGGGGTAAGATGGAGTGTGTTAGTGAATGTGACAAAGTGTGTAATTTGTGTAAGTGTGTTATGTTGGAAGGAGGGGGAGGCACACACTAGTTGTTTGGGGCAAGGATGGCACAGATAAGCTGTTTGGGGACGATGACATGTTGGGGCAAAGATGGGACATGGGACAATGCATGGAGGGCAAAGGCACAAGCTGTGTGCAAAGATGGCACTGTGGGACATGTTGCTTGGGGGCCTGGGGCAATTTTGGCGCCAGGGCCCTGTGGTTTCTAGTAGTTTCTTGTTTCGCAGTCACAGGGCCTGGGAACCTTCCAGTCATTGAGTTGACCCAAAGAGCTCTAGAGTGAAATGTGAGGCCATCTCTTTAGATCATGGCTCTTTATCGGTTGGAGTAAGGCTTTCATCAGTTATTAGTGTGACTGCCCTCCGTATAAACGTATAATCACTGGTAGGATTGATATATGTACTCGTGAAATAACTTTTCTATGCTTCTGACTTAGCAATTGTTATCTTCCCTGACCAGACGTATTACAGAGCGTTTCTAAACAAGAAAGGGATCTGAAGAGGGCTATCAGCCAGCAGCACCGGAGGGCAGAGACAGGAGCAGATCCAGCATAAAAAAAGAACAAATGGCTATAGAGTGGACTATATGGCACATTAAATGCTGATTTTCTAAATTAAAACTCATTTTGCTGTAATTTATAATCATTTGCATGCATTATTGTAATAATAGAACTGTTTTGTTTTCAGCCCCATTTAAACGAACCCATGATTCAACATTCTGCAGAGTCAGAGCCCATCTGACACCCAGCATGACTCAGGCAGAAGTGAACCAACCTGAGTACCCACCCTGCTCCCGGCAAGTGTGAGGGCAGGGCTGGGGTGCGCAGGAGGCATAGGTGCCGGTGACTTCCAGTGCGCAGGAGGTATAGGGGCAATAGACTGCAGTGTGCAGGAGGTATAGGGGCAATAGACAGCAGTGCGCAGGAGGTATAGGGGCAATAGACCGCAGTGTGCAGGAGGTATAGGGGCAGAAGACAGGGTAACATCCAGCACTAATCAGCTCTCGCTTCCCGGTGCCCAGGATACACAGAGGACCCCCGGTACCAGACAGCCACTCCTCCCCCACCTCCTCCCATTTCTTGGCTGTGGAAGAAGCTTCCACAGACTGCGGGTCAGCCCGGGCTTCCTTCTGTTCTGATCCCTGGCTGAGCTCGGCTCAGACCTGCCCTCCCTTCCCCTTTTACTGCAACTACCTCCTCCCCCAGCGGATCCAGCGACTGCAGCCAGCAGCGCACAACTGCACACTTCTATACAAGATGGCGGGATCCCTTGTCGAAAGGGAGTCAATGGTAAGTCGTACCGCGCACACCCAGCATGTAAATGGAGCAGCACTGCTCCGGACACAAGGAATGTGTACCGGGAGGGATCCAATTAGTCGGGGTGAGAGCCGGCCTGTGTCCGCGCCGGGAGCCGGATCACAGAATACCTGTCCCCGGCCGGCACATCTGTGTGGTGTGTACGGTGTGTGCGTATGTGCGTGTATATCATATAGGTATGTAGATCTCTACATGTATGTGCTCTGTACATATATATGTTCGCCCGTGGAGTGTCAGCAATGCGAACCGCTTAGTGCAAGCGGCACTGTATGTTAGCCTAGGTGTTCCAAGGGTTAAGTCACGGAAGTAAAGGCTTATTCCTAAACTGAAAGACGTGTAGATAACTGCGCTGACCGGAGCCGGGAGCGCATCGCTGAACATGCGTACGTTACATAGTAAATAATCGGATCTGGATCGTGTGTATCAGCCATAAGGAGACCGCATATAAAGAAGCTTCATCCTCCCCAGCATCGGCACTCAGGGGCCATATAGTGAATGTCCCTGTATGGAAATGGACTGGAGATCTGTCGATAGATATTGTTAAATCCGAACCATGGATGCTTTGCTGTAATCCTATTGGGCCTAACTGAGTGTATGTGTATATATGCATGTGTATGTATGTGTATATGTGTGTATATATGTCTATCTATGTATATATATATGTGCCTTAGAATTAGGTTGAGTATTCCTCACCTGTTAACTCTTATTTACAGGTGGAAAGCCAAGATCTGTGTTTTATGCATTTATTCTTCCCTTTAAGACTCTATATGGCAATAGAAAATGTTAGTAAAAGTGGCGAGTGCCCCACTTATCATGTGATATACGATTATGTAATAAGATATATTATAAATATTCTCCTCTGCTCCAGAACATGTGGTGTAAGCAGGAATTACACTGCTTTGGAATGTTGTAAAGTCTGTTTTTGTCATGGCCTGTAAGAGGTTAACTGATCCTCTTGGAAATAATCCTGAGGATCAAAGAGTTAAGACACTGGAGGCACTTCGGGACTACATTAAAGCATAATTAATATCCATCTTAAGTCCTAATTACTAAGTACATTTCGTTATTGTTTAGTGTAGAGCTCCCCTTTATTTATATAAATAGTATATACATTATATATACGGTATATCATATTTATGTATAATATTATTATTATTATTGTTATTATTATCTTGAACGTTTGGGCATCTTGAAAACAAGAGAAATGTCAATATATGTAAAAAAATAGATTCAAAATAAATGTATTTTTTATACAAAACAAAAATGTACAAGGCAGACTTAACTATTTGAGCGCCGGAGCAGTGTGTAGCAATTTACGACACTTCCACCACTGGTGTTACGGGGTATATGGCGGCACAATGATTGGGGGCTGCCTCGAGCTCTCACTTTATAGAAAAGTCAACCTATGGAAAAGTAAAACCAATTATCACGCTTGTAGGATATTCACCAGAAATTATTTTGTCTAATGTTTCCCTGGCGTATAATAATTAGTATTTACTAAAAACAGTACTATTACTACTGCATGGTGCGTGAGTGATGTGAGCGGCTGTCCATATATGTCATAGCGTTACCATGTGATGTCATTAAAATACAAGGGAAGCACAGGTGCTGATTGTAGCCATATTCCATCATCAGCGACACGGTGAAAACCGACACACTGTGATTTATCCTTTATTGTAAGGCAATGGATGTCAGGGAATTGAAACATGTATGTGACACGCATATACGACAACGCCAAGGACATATTAAGGTTTGAGGCTTACTTACAGCAGGAAAAGTAGAGTAGATGGGGCATATATGTCTAATGTGCCATCAAATTCTACGTTTCTGTGTATAGGCTGATGTGGCCGTCCTTAGATTTACTATATGACCTTATTGTCCTTATTGTAAGTTATCCTTCATGTGAATCACTGATTCCGTGTCATGTATGTGGTAGTTGTAGGATTGTTGTTTGGTCGTCAACAAAAAATAAATTTGCCCTTTGATTAATGTAGAGCAGTCACCTCTTCATAGAATGCCTCCGACTTGGTCGTGGTAATTATAGTCGTGTACTAAGTATAGCGGCTGAGGGATCCAGCGCTGCATTAAGACGACGTGCCTTTTAAACTCCGTACATAATTGAGTTCACACATAGCATGCGTTACGCTCATGCACAGTCTCACTTTTTCCGAAGGGATTATTTTTAACGCTCTGAAAGTATAGCAGTTACCTTCTCCTTCTGGTGCCGGGTAAATGGAATGGTCATGTATAAGAGAAAGCACAGTATGGCGTCACTCAACCTTCCAATGAATTATTTGAGTTTCTAGATCCATAGATGTGGGGGGGAATCTGCAGAATACCACCATTCATTTGAAAGGAGTAACAAACAGAAATTTGGAAGGGTCATTAAAGTGCGTATCATGGTTGGAGTGAGCATTTAAGAAAGAGCCCCATTAAGCGGAACATGCCAGCAATACAGTTCATTATCCAAGCCAACGGGCACTGCAGCAAGCGGAGCTCCGAGACCAGCTGGGGAATGAGCTGCGTTGGAGGTCACTTTGACCCCGTTACTAGATCTTAATGTAATATGCTTATAATACGTGCCAAGCTTTGTCCATACAATTCCCTTTCTGTAGTAGCTTGCAGCGCGGTGTCGTATTATTTCCTGACAGGCCAGTGTTAAAAAGACCATGTCCTATTTCTAACGTAATGTAAAGTCTTTTGGAGTTCCGAATGTTACGTTTTTTATTGGTATAAAGTGTGTTTTGTTTGGTATTTTAACAGCTGGATGGCAGGCGTTTGAGCAGCCCCTTAGGGTCTCCTGTGCAAGCCGAAGTTTACTTCCCACGCTTGGTAAGTTAATATTTTTATGTATATATATTTATATATAAATACATATATTGGAATAATCGATGTAAATCAATAAATAATAACACCAATTGTTTAGATTACCAACAAGCATTGTACATGGCGTCGTATTTTTGACAGATAGAGTTGCCAGATATTAACTGAACCGTTCAAGGCAACCTGTTTTTCTGAACAGAGGTCAACAAATCCAAGAACATCGGCTTTACCAATAGTTACTTGTAAGACACAAACCCATGCTGGGATTCCAGTTGGAGATGTAAAATGGTCCATTTCCACTCTCCTTTATCCTTGCTAATAAGTCACACCTTGATTGACACGGTTTGATGATGGGTACAGACTGTCACGAAGCTAAAGGTATACAACTGTATAGCCAATGGAGAATAGCATCACCGTCCTGCTAAACTTGAGTGCTGTTGAGACAGGAATTGCATTTAAATTGGCACAAAATGGAGAAAAATAAGAAAAAATATTTGGGGTAGAATCGCCAAGCATATCATCACAGGAGAGCTGGTATGCTTTGGCGCGGCATGGATAACGCCAAGCGCTCCCCTGTACACGCACACACGCACTCCCCTGTACACGCACACACACACTCACTAGCTCCGGTGAGACACAAGCACATATACTCACATGCACTCACATACAGATATCCTCTAGGTTTGGTCGGTTGCCTTAATATTACTGCAGCAACACAACATCTCATAACCATAACGTGATTCCACTGAGATCTTGCCACCCAAAGTAGGCCAGCTCTGTTGGATGGCCTGGGGGGGGGGGTGTAATTGCCAACCTGGGTCAGTAGGATAAGATGAGAGAAGTGAAAGTTACCTAGGGTTACGTCATTTTAATGAATAGTTAATAAAAAGTAAAACAACATTGCAATAGAATTCTTCTGCTTTTAAGGAGAAATACAACCATTTTTTCACTAATTTTACTTAACAAACAAGCCTTCTAAAATACTATGGTTTTTACATAATGTTTTCATACAGATAAATTCATATTCATATATATATATATATACAGTATATGTTCTCGCAGTACAGGACTATCACACTGCCTTGTTATAAACAATAGAATGGCTCAGTCTTAGCCACACAGACATTGTGACTAATGAAAGTCTATGAAGAGTTTCATTGGACACAGAGGGCTTTGTTATTGCTCCATATGAGTGCTGTAAATATTCCACGGCCTAGGGCTGAGCAGACCAGGGGCTATTTAGTGAAATGGTGCAATGCTTTTCGGGAGCTGCCAGCTGGCCCCGTTTGCGTGTAATGACTGCACACGTGGAATCCGGAGCCAAGGGCTTGGTTTGTCTGCCGTGATGTGCTGGGGGGTCTCGGGGGTTTGTCAGAACGTAGACAGTCCACCCGCTTCGCACAGCTAAAGATAAACACATGCTTGGAGAGAAGTCCCCTTGTTTAAACAATATGCCCAGGGAGTAACTGGGTGGAATATGGAAGGACTATGTTATTATTGTAGTAGAATTGTCATTGCAACGCAGAATGCTGAATGGCAAAGAAAGGGGTAAAATATTTGATTGCTCATATCGCATATTTAATACATATTTGTCTTAGCTTCAGGATAGCTTTATGTCAATCCCATGATTAAATTCCCCCACTGTATGAGCCTTTACCACTTCGGCTGGGTAGCTGTTCCATTAATTCACCATCTTCTCAGTAAAGTAATACTTCCCTACATTACATCTAAGCCTCCAACCCTCTAGTTTTAGACTTTTTTATCGTAACATTTCTCCTCATTAATAAAACTTCTCAAGTATGCCTTCGTTAAAGTGTTACCCTTATGTTATTTCCAGCTAAGTGGTTTTTACAGAATTGTTCAGTTCATGAATCCACTGAGATGAATACAGAGATTACCTTTTATTTGAAGATAAAAATTATATGTAGACCATATTTTTTTTTTCTCTTTATTGTTGTTGTTTGTTTTTTTGTTAATTATAAAAGAAATAAAAAGTATAAAAAAAAAAATTCTATGTAGACCAATTACATCTATCTTATTTACCAAAAGTATATATATTTAGCTATTAATAATACAAATAATAACCCAAAACTGGAGAGTTTTGTTTGTACATATGTGCATATGATCAACAATGTCCGCTGGTGATACTTTTGTATGCTAAACTGCTTGGTTTAGATACTATTAATATATTAAACATGTTGTATATACATTCTATAGTATAATTGTACATAATACACATATGTTTATACAGGTAAATACAAGTAAATTAAAATTGATAAATATATATACAACCACTTTATTAACAGAACCAAGAAATACACAGTGATCAATGCCCTGATTGATTTTGATATATTGAATATATTTCCCCCGTGTAATCAGTTCTCTTATATTTCTTTTCAGACGACTCCTTTCTGTGGCCATATAAAAGGAGGAATGAGACCTGGGAAGAAAATCCTTATTATGGGCATTGTTGGCTTAAACCCAGAGAGGTGCGAAAATAGCGGAAAAAAAAAAATATATATATTACTGCCGGCATATAGGAAGCAACCTTGGGTCATATTTATTGATAAATATAGGGCATGACAGTGATAACTTTGTAGCCACTAGAAACCAACCAATTATTTCTCTCTTACATAATTGTTTTTCTCTTATAAATGATAGATAAATGAATATCTTGTTCTATATATATATATATATATATATATGTATATATATATATTGTTTGTTTTTTCTTTTAAGTGCGTTTCTGGTCTGTTAGTAGGAATGCTGTTTGAAAACCCTCCATTATACCTTCTCATATGATTTTAAATGTTGGTTAACCACAGTTTCGAGATTAGACTGACATGCGGGGATTCAGAAGACCCACCAGCTGATGTGGCTATCGAGCTGAAAGCAGAATTTGGTGAGAAGCAGCTGCTCCGGAACGCATGCGTGTCTGGGGAGTGGGGAGAAGAGGAGACAGCGATTCCCTATTTTCCCTTTATATCCGATCAGCCGTTCAGAGTAAGTGAACCAGTTGCAATGTACCAATACCGTGTTCTACACGAATCATAGAGACGTTTAGGACGTCACATTGTATAAATTGGGAAGTAGAGAGGTGATTCTGGGGCAAACTTTGGTGGTCTTGTCAGCACGTTGCTGCTGATTGGGCCATTTCATTGGTTGATGTGGTGATAAGAACACTTGCAAAATCTTTCCCCTCCCTTGCCTGCTTCTGCTGATCCAGAAAGCATACTTAAGTACACCGATGTGCAATAGCATATGGTAGGTCTCCTCTCGGTTAGAGTATAGCTTTCAATAAAACCAACGGACATTCAGCTTGCATACTATGTCAGGAGCACTAGGTAGCCGTAAGAAGTGGACGCGTATTTACATATCCCCAGCACATTTGGCCCTGGCGGCTAGGTTTCGACTGCAACAAAGCAAACGCTTGGGAAGTGCAAAGAAATAGTTGGGGGGACGCCACTTGGTCATACATTTTTTCATATATAATAATTAACATTATCTATATTTGTTCAAATAGCAGTTGAATACCAGATGCAGTTACACATTAAGCACGACATCGTGTTTTGTAAATTCTTTCATGGCATTTGTTTTTAGCGCATATTCTCTTATTACAGCTCACTTGGCTTAGTGTATATACCATGTATTTGGGCGCTTCATAGCAACTGTAATCTATACCTGTGCAATCATCAGAGACGGTACGAAAAACATCTATAGCAAAATAGTTTCTTAAGAAATGTTCTTTCCCAAGGGCAGAATTTGACTTTGAGAGCAGAGAAGCCGAGTAGAAGACATTTTTTTTAATTAACTGTTCTTTCCGTTAGCAAAAAAAAAATGAATATCATTTCTCAGTTCTTTTGCCTGTTTGCCGTATTTGAACTACAAAGTCTGCAATGTAAATTAAGATATTCCCTTGAAAATATTTATCAAGCCGTTATGCATACATTTAAAATATTTTAAATGCATGCCTTACATTATAATTGGAAAGTAACCACTAAACAGCCAATAAATATCAAAAAGGGAAAATATCAAAAACAAGGGTAACCTGAAAATAATGGGATGGTGGGATTGCCGTGGAGGCTTCATCTCTTCAATAGAAAAGGTGTCTAAAGGGAGGTATAAGTGCACTGGTTTGTTACATATATATTAATATGTTGATATATGCATATGATGTTTCTCTGTTTGATATACTCATGTAGCACTGGCAGCCAAGCAGAAGAAATCAGATATGTATTCTTATAGGTCACTAGAACTAGACTCCTTGTATTGTCCTGTTTGGGTGTTTAATTATTTATTATTTATTTTTTTGGAAATCTCTTGGTTTGTAAGAATTGGAAAGAATTAGGCGTGCCTGTTCTGGGGAAAGTTTTGTACAGTTTTCAAGCTGTTTCTGTTTCCCAAGTCACAAAGAGTTGGGTGTTATTGACAGGGATAGTTAAAGTGCCTGCATAATGACACCAGTGTACGTGGCAAGGTTTGCGAAGGTCCATAGAACATCATTAAAATGTCCACCACAGACCCCAGCAACTGTCCACCATGAGTAATGTTGGCACCGGCCCCTGGTTATTAATAAAGAGCATTGGTGGAGCAAAGTTTGAAAAGTGGTTTTACAAACCTTAACAACCAATAGTCCTAAGGAGTGCTCCATAATTATCCATTATTTATAATCCCCATTGTGTCTTCATACCCAGGTCTGTGGGCAACACATCCAACCCTGTGGGCAATGACAACCCATCATTTTCAGGAATTGTCTTAGTAATCAGCAGTTGGATGGGCTGAGGTTGCATGTCTCCTAGTATGTAGGAGAGACGGCATTCTTGTGTACCCTCTGATGAATCCAAGTTATATATTTGTACCTGCTTTTGGGACAGAAAATTCAAGGACCATAGTAATGATAGTCAGCAATTGAGATTAGGTGATGTGTTTATACAGCTTCAAACGTTTAAGCCACCTACAGAATACAGGGCAAGGAAGTTTAGCTAGCATTTGCCAAAAGTCAGGTCCCAAAATTTCTGCCCTGCTAGATCTGACCTGTGGTTGCCCTCCCATTCCTTTATACAGTTACATTTTTAGAAAACAAATATCTGGCCTATGGAGCGGCTGCGTGTTTTCCTGGTTTATATAAGTATGCAAGCTTGTATTCTGCCAGCGATAAATACAGAAAACCCACAAGCCGTTTGGTTTGTTGAGAATGTTAGAAGTTAGGTAGGTAGCAGGGTACGCTAAACGGTTATGTATTGTAACGAAAATGGCGCATTCGAGAACGTAGTGCCCATGTGCTGCACTGCCTCCTAATTTGTCGTCAGTGTAAATTGTGATGTGTCACCCTTGTTCATATGCATGTGAATGCCGTTTATTCTGGTAATATCCGTGAAAATAGTTATTAATCTGTTCGAGCCGGACTGTTAACAAATATTTTGATAATATATGGAGATCCTGCATTAAACTTTTGAACACTGACTTGTAGAATGTGCTGCCCAATACTTAACATAGATAAAGAATTTCAAGGCACAGCGATGCAAACCATGATTCATTCGCTGTACCTTGAGCTTAAACTGAGGATTGAGTGTGAATTCAGTCGCTGAACTCATTCATTCAGGAACACCAGCCGTTATCATTTAACACATTAACACCAGAAGCGTGCTGGTACGTGTACCCAGTGCATTTCCCCTTTGCTGTTGGTTCAGCATTGGGCACTGAGATGAACTATGCCTGCCTTTGGTGCCAATGCCAGCTGGAGCAAGGGGGTGGCATATAGCTTCCATCCCTTGTGCTTCTGTTGGGAATATTATGGCATGGTTTTTTTTTTTTATTAAATAACATAGTAATAAGAAAAAATAAGCGGCCATGACTGTTGCTTTAATCATTTTAAATTGAAGCTGTGCCTTTACTAATGCATTTCTAAAAATGTATGTTGTGGTATTGTGAGTATGTAAAACCAAGTAACAACCTTTTATTTCTGCAGTGAATACGTCTCGCCGGGCAGCGCCAAGGCCCTACAGATAAAGGTTGTGTTGGTTTAACCAGGTTGCTGGTTTGCCTGTGTGGTGCTTTCCAAAAGATCAGCTCTTCTGCAGCATGACCAGTTAACCCTTTCTGTGCTGTACGGAAAATGTTCACACCACTTGTAAACACTAACATGTAACTGAAATATTGTTAATAATAATCAATGTATTATGCATGGTGTGTGTGTATAGATATATATAATTTTAATGTATAATACATAGGTCGGTTCAACTTTTTTGTTGAATTTTAATTACCAAACTATAGCTGAGGAGCAAAGCAGTTGTTCAAGAACAACTGGGGAAGTGTGTGTTTAATATCCATATGTAAGCCTATTTGAAAATATATAATTCTTGCCAAGAATTTCTTTGCCAGGATCTTCTGGATATTTGGCATGATTCTAGGTTCTCATGCACATCCCCTGTGTGCCATGTGGAAGAGAAAATTATTAGCAGATAGTTGTGATGCTAGAATTAACTAATACATTACTGAATACTTTACTAGGCTGACTACATACATTACATTACCTGGGGTTAAAAGTGTGAATTTGCATTCTGAACAGGTAAACAAAAAGACTTTAAGCCATTTTGCAAAGATTAGGCACAATCATAATATCGCTGCGCCCTTAAGTGACATCGTCATTTGTCGTAATCAAAGCTGTAAGTGTAGATTTAGGGATTAAAGCTGTTTACAACAATGTCAGAGTAATCCTTGATCCTCTCTAAAGATATCAAATTCAATTAGGTTATAGGCCCCAAAATCACATGGAATCACCTTTCAAATATGAACAGAAGTAGAAATGAGACTGTAACTTCCTTGGTTGCATGTCAAACACTTTATTCAAGTCTATGGATTCTTTGCAACTTCTGGCTGACAATACACAAATCACTTACAGAACGTCCAATGTGCTTATTAACTTCACTCCCTCTGTTCTTTCAATTCACTGTAAAATGCTTGTATTACCTTGGGGATCTGCTTGTATGAGCCCTCAAAATGGGATTTATTCACTAAACCATGAGTTGCAGGTAAGTCGAGGTGAAGTAAAAAGATTGCATCTCATCTGTTTAATTATGCATTTTCAGGGAATAGTCTGCCTTTCTTGCAGGAGAAATTTCCAGGGATTTACCCGATGCATAGTAAAGTTGGTGAAAAGAAATGTTTAGTGAATGAACCCCAGTACGTACAACCTATAAAAGGAGCCGTAGACTTTATACCTAATATTTCTCTCTTTTGTTATAGATAGAAATACTTTGCGAGCATCCCCGTTTCAGGCTATTTGTGGACGGGCATCAACTTTTTGATTTTTACCATCGAGTTGAAGCATTATCAACTATTGACACCGTGAGGATCAGTGGAGATCTTCAGCTTACCAAACTTGGTTAATGTCCAACAAGGGTCTGAAGCCACTGTTGGACTCAGGGCAGCTACAACTACGCCAGGATATACAAGGAGTACAGTTCATGCCTCTACAATCAATGATCTTGTGTCAACTCCACAGAATTCGAAGCTGCCGGACAGTAGTCACAAGATCTTTCTTTTAAGGACAGTGGGGTACTACATTGATCAAATGAATAAAAAATGGTGGCCTACTTTTTTGACCTGGAGTAAAATCGCTTATGGTCTCCTCTGTTTGTAAAATATATTGGTGACCTTTTATTTAACTTGAATGAAACATTCATCCCAAATTCAGTGTTTGTATAAACAAAAAGTTGGTCACAACGATGTTTAAATTATAGCAAAAAAATATTGAATAAGTATTGTCAAAAATGCCAATTTTAGAAATCTCTTTTGGGAATATATATTCCCTCTTCTGTCATTGGCCATAAGGGCTAATAATGTTGAACTGGTCTTTCAATGCCACCAACTACCTTCGGAGAGCCATGTTTGAAAGTCACCGCTGAGGGAAAAAGAAAAAAAAAAAAAGATTATAATGGACCTCTTATTCTCTATTTTGTGGTGGACCATTTTGGTATTAATTTTCAACAATTTTGTAAGCAAGGAGATCCGTATTCAAAGAAAAAAAAAATCATCGTGTGAAAACATTGTTTCTGCACTGAAGTGATCTAGAATAGCACAATAATATATTTATATATGTTCAGGGTATACGCATAGAATGTAGTTCAGTTTTCTTTGCACACTGGTGTCTTCACTTTCTGACAGTTTCCACTGTAGTTTAATAATCCACAGTAGCCAGCATTAGGATAATAGGCCGTGTTTTTTAAGATTGAGATAAAACGTTGAACACTTTGAATGTACGAACGTGCTCTTGTGTAAACAATCATTTGTGAACATCTCATGTAAGATATTTATAGATATTTTGGATATACTTAGTCAGACGATTGATTCTGGGTATGGAGTATGATTCTTTTCATGCTTTTCACATCCTTTTTGTATCGACACACAGTTATTAAGACAATGCTGCCATTTTGTAACTTGTTAAGAACTTCAGATCATTAGTTAAAAAAAAATGACGCTAAAAAAATAAACAAAAAAAGCTTTGAAAATGAATTGGATACATGTATGATTTCCATTAAATGTATAAATTATTGGTATTAAGTAACAGTAAATGTAAAGGAATGTGTACAATTCTAGCTATTCCCTTTAACTCACACTGTACAGACTTTGATGATACAACTTGTATCATCCAAAGGGCCACCATGAAAGGTTCTGGTGACCATTGATGATCAATGAAGCCAACTTTCTAGAACAATCTCGTTTTTTGGGGGGGTTTTTTTACACATAACTAATACCTCTATGGACTATATTTTATGGTCTTCAACCATTTCACGTTTAGGGTACCCACACAATTTATATGTACAAGTAGTAAGTATGTACATTTTTGTATTTTGTTTTTCCATATATTTTTTAACCCCTACCTAACCCTATCTAATAAATTATCTGCTAACTACCACCACACTAACTACCCAATATACATTGAAAATTACATATAAAACAAATATGCTTTTTTCCTAAATAAAAAAAAATGTTTTTCATCCTCTATGATCCCAAATCAGTGCAGGACAGTACCCAATAAAATAAACGGGGGTACACTATATGGACAAAGGTTTTGGGACACCTGACCTGTGGAAGTTATACACACTCAAAATTAATACATATTAATATATTAAAAACTATGAATATATTAACGCGATTTCCTTCATATTTTGCTAGCCACAAGAGCGGAAAGGCTCTATGTAACAGTCATGTAACGGAGATTACATATCAGACCGCTGCTTCTCCATAGCAGTGAAAGAGTTAAACAAAATGGGTAAAAACATAGTGGTGCAGAGTACAATATATATATATATATATATATTTTTTTTATATTTCCAAAAATCTTAATATAATCTACAACCCCTCAAAACAGGGGAGAGTTAAAAAAAATAAAAATTAAATAAATAAAAAGAAATGTCATGGCAGTGAGGATCCATAACAAAGCGGGTACATGATGATGGGAGGAAAAAAAGGGAAGCAGGTAGTTAGAATAAAACACATTTAAAACAATGTGCATAAAAATCAGACAAAAAAGCAGAAAATAAAAATGGATCCCAGGCTGACACCTCCCGTACACACACACACACACACATTCATCACAATGTCCTTTTTTTGTAGCACAAAATACAAAAGATGGTTCTAATAAGCTTAACTATTTAATATCTAAATATGAAAAACCTCTGTAAAGGTCTCTCTGGTCCTATAAATGAATGAGGAACGTCTGAGCCAGCAAATACGTCCCTGAATTCTGTAATCCTGCAGGAGGTGTAATATTCCAACTTTTCACCGGTAGAGAAGGAAGAAGTGGAGTCCATCCGTACGAAAGGTGAAATATAGGTGGCAGCACACGATGTAATGGTAGCGCCAACTGTACGGGTACTCTCCAATTCCTTCTACAGTGACCACCAGATGTCTCTTATGATGGGATGATGAATAATGAGTTGGAAGTGCTGCAGGATCTACATAGGAGTTGTTTGAAGGAGCCAGAAAAAGACAACGGGCTGAAGCCTGGGAGCGGTAAGCTTCTGCTACCAGCCGTGGATGGGAACATCTGAGCCAGGAAACATGTCCATAAAATCCATAGTTCTGCAGGAGGTCTTGTATTCCAACTTTTCTCCGATATAGAAGGAAGAGGTCCATCCGTACTTAAGGTGAAATATAGCTGGCAGCACACGATGTAGTGGTGGCGCCAACTGTACGTTTACTCTCCAATTCCTTCTACAATGACCACCAGATGTCTCTTACGGTGGGATGAAGAATAATGATCAACTTCAGGAGAAAGGTGGAAGGTCCTGCAGGAACTTCTTAGGATTGCTTCAGACGTTTGTGTGGAGGGCCCAGAAAAAGACACTGGGCTGAAGCCAGGGAGCGGTATGCTTCTGCTACCAGATGTGGATAGGAAACAACCATATACTTCCACCCAGCTGTCTCCATACTTCCACCCAGCTGTCTCCATAACGTCAGATGCATGGCTGAAAGGAGCAAAACAAAAAGGTTACCACTATGAATAAGTCCAACAAACAAGTAAAAAATATGGGGAAGGACCGACTTGGTCATCTATAAAAAGGGAACATTCTTCCCAAGGTGAAAGGAGTAGTATATAGCATACATGCAGACAATGAGAATATACACTCAATCCCAACACACTCACTAGTTGATAAAGTCCACAGCTTGGGTCTTCAGCTGGTCAGCGCTGTGGAAATCAGCCAGGATAAGGATCTCTGCTGCGTTCTCCACAGATAGGTGGCTGCAGAGAGCTTCCTCACACAGCACTTTGAGGCGTTCCAGGGCATACTGCGGGTAGACAGGAATGTTAGCGAGTACAGAGATCTATACTAAAACCACCATGATAAAATACAAGACGAATAGTCTTATCCCAGTAAAAGGTGCCTTTTGGACTAACAAAAAAACAAACGTTAAAAACACCAAACCCCACACGGACCAGCTTGCCTGGCTGTCACCCAAAAGAAAAAAGTTGTTGGGAGCCAAACACTGGCTTTCCTCCCGCACTCACCTTATCGGCAGCCGCCAATAAGTCATCCGCCATCTTGTGCAGATTAGGTGCTTTGCCGGTGTAGATGAAGCACATCATTTCTTTGATGACATCAGGCTCCACGTCTTTTATCTCGACGCGGTTCTACAAATCAAAAAAAAAGCAGGTTTGCTTAGTTTTGACAGCAAAGGAACAGAACCTAAATTTCAGTAATAGCCCGGTAACTTATCAGCCCCGAAAATGTGAAACTTACTTTTATCCTTTCTTGCATCTCATGTTCAAACATAGCGCCAAACACAGGTGATCGGGCTGAGTGGGACAGAATACATTTAGTTAACTTCACATTAAAGTACCGTAACAGCAAACTTTAGGCATTGATTCAACAACCTGCAAAGCAGTGGAAACGCTAGAAATAATTGTATATTTTTTTGTAATTTTTAATCGCCACCAACCTGCCAGAATGGCTTTGTGGGCTTTAAACTCCTGACCAGCCACGCAGAGGGAGCAGTCGGTGAAAAGGGAGTTTTCCCATAGTCCTCCGAGGTCATCCGCCAGGCGGCATTCGGGAACTTTGATCACATTCATGGTGTTCTGGCCAGAGATGAAAACAAAAGTTATGACTTCAAACAAATGTCCCAGGATAGCCATATTGTAAGACTGGTACTCTGCAGCCCTTCCCCATTTCCTATTAAAAAATGATTCATTATGGTATCTCACCTGTGTATAACACTGTGACTCTGCAACAGGGCCGGTGGTCATCTCCGCAGGGGGAGGAGGGCTCGGCATTCTGGCCATGATGGTATTCAGCCGCTGGAGGAGGTGGTGGGCTAAGAGGGAAACACACGTTAATAAACCGGACAGAAAACAGTTTCCAAGAAATACAAACACTCTTGAGTACCATAATATATCTTAGATGCATCTCACCTTCCTCTACTCCAATAATCCACCCTCCTACGTCCCTGCGGAGGCCCTGTTGCAGACGTCGCAGGCTTTGCTCTGTTAAAGACAGATAAATGATTATTATAAACACGTACATACGTGTAGACATGTTCAACATACAAAAGTATAAAGCTGCAGATGTATCATAAAATATCTTTTAGAAGCATCTTACCTTCCTCTGCCTCTAGAAGGAGCGCCGCTTCTCCATTTAGGAGGCGGTCAATCGCCTCGTGGAGGCTGTTTCCTGTTACAGACAGAAAAATGATTATTATACACGGGTACATACGTGTAAGCATGTACAACGCACAGCATACAGAAGTATACCGCTGCCGACATATCATAATATAGCCTTTAGATGCATCTCACCTTCTTGAAGGCCGATGGCCAGCACGCCCTGATGTTGATGGCGGCGGCGACGGCCACGTCGGTGTCTGCGAACTGTAACAGACAGATGAATGGTTATTATACATTGGTACATACATGTAAACATGTCCAACACAACGCATGCACAAGCCAGCCGCTGCCTATGTATCTGCACGTGTACATTTAAATCAGAGGCAACATGCTGGCTGGGGTCTGATGGGTTTATGAATGAAGATAACAGGAAGGAACAGCTTAAGAAGTTAGGTTATGACACGCTCTATACACAGAAACACACAAAAATACTTGCATTTGTACAAAACACACAATGAGTACTTGTTACCCCACAGTCAATAAGAGCAACGCTCTTATTATTATTATTACAGAGGAAGAATGCAAGTTTAAAAATAACGGTCAAAGCAACGATGTAAACAACGTTAATAAATCGTATTAACAATGTGCAACGTTTAGCAATCGTAATGTACAACATTTGAACCCTAATATTAGCAATTTATACAATTTAAAAACAAGATTAACAATATACAAAATTAAAAAGAAATACTATTAGCATTATACAAAGTTATACAATTTAATTAATAACCTTAATATTAACAATATACAACATTTAAGATCCAGAAATGGATACTTTGGACCTATCTGATAAATGCTATATGAACA
The DNA here is from genome assembly GCA_009364415.1 of Spea multiplicata. Classification (NCBI taxonomy): domain Eukaryota; kingdom Metazoa; phylum Chordata; class Amphibia; order Anura; family Pelobatidae; genus Spea; species Spea multiplicata. The sequence continues at coordinate 36,937,167 of VKOC01000003.1, read as the reverse complement.
AGGAGCAAAATATTTGAACTTACCCATTTTTTGTGAAATGGCGTGGTACTCAGAACTGGAATAGAGCGAGAGAGAGAAAAAAAAAATATGTTTTAACATTTAGCAGTTTACCTAATGTCAATATAATATAATATACATGAAGAATTGTTTGGGTGGGAACTCGTACATAGTCAGGTGACATGTTATCATACAGGTTGCAGTTTTTTATATCATATTTGTAGTTTTTTATATTAATATATCTTAGGAGCTAACAAGAAACCAGCCTTTACCTGCGTCTTTCTGTACCACACTGAGAGCATTTAGAATGCAGGACTCACAAAGCCGATGCCATTGTGTCATAATGGGGAGCCTCATGCTAGCCTCATGCTGATGTAGGGGTTCATCCCTTAAAGGGGAAGCTACATGGAAAAGAGAAATAACTGTTATTGTAATTATTTAGGTAAACGGTGCATGCTAGTTGAGTAGTTGAGTTGTACCCTGCAGCCATTCCCCGTTTCCTATTAAAAAATGATTCATTATGGTATCTCACCATGTTTATAGTCATTTCTTTACTAATACTAAATTGTATTAAGATGAATCATTATGGTGTCCCACCTGGGTGTAGCACCACGTCTCTGCAACGGGGCCGGTGGTCATCTCCGCAGGGGGAGGAGGGCTCGGCATTCTGGCCATGATGGTATTCAGCCGATGGAGGAGGTCGTGGGCTAAGAGGGAAACACACGTTAATAAACCGGACAGAAAACTGTTTCCAAGAAACACAAACACCCTTGAGTACCATAATATATGTTTGAGATGCATTAATAACCTTGATATTAACAATAATACAACATTTTAAAATGACAATACTAACAATGGACAAAATTGAATATTAAGCCCAAGGGCTGGGTTTTTAATTGACATTTGTTGTTGACTATGGTCAACGCTCTCTGATTGTAGCCTACTCAAAGTAGGTCTAAAACGAGTGAGGGGGGGCCCAAGGGGAGTAGTTCGCACAGGGCGCCAGAACACCTAAGGCCGGCTCTGTCTAGAAGGGTTTGAGGCTCATGGCTTGGCGCTTCCATGGGATGATATAAGGAAGTGATCCCTTCACAGCAACCTCTTATAAAAGGTTATGTGCGCAAGAAGATGAAAGCCACGTTATTTGATGGAGTATATTGTGCCCTAAAGAATATAACCCAGGGCTCGTGTGTGCAGCCACATCCTGGACATCTACAGAGTTTTTAAATCTTACTTTTCTTACAACCTTTACTGATCCTTCTAAAGGGGGCACTACGTTTTCCCATCCTTGCCCATCTTTTCAGCCATAGTCTGCTTCATTGACCATGTTCAGCTGCAAGTACATGATTCTTTTGCCACTGAGTTCAACAAAGCACACCCCCTCAGGGGCATCAGGGTATCTGTACAGGGGCTTTAGCATAAAGCTACAGTAATCCTCATAAGAACGGCACGTTCTGTCATATGAAAGAGTTATATCAATATTCTGTTGAAAATAAATACCTGCAATTTAGTTGTTACTCCATAGTATGGAAAAAACACATCATGCTGAAAAGAATGGTTTAATGCAGCCACGCCGTATACACTGTCTCTGGAAACATAACGGTTACCCTACTTCACCGGTGCACTTCAGGAACTGTACCAGAAATTACCAGTATACTGTCAGGGGTGCTATACTGGCCATGTTATACACTGATTACCAGTATACTGTCAGGGATGCTATACTGGCCATGTTATACACTGATTACCAGTATACTGCCAGGGATGCTATACTGGTCATCTTATACACTGATTACCAGTATACTGTCCAGTATACACTGATTACCAGTATACTGTCAGGGATGCTATACTGGCCATGTTATACAATGATTACGAGTATACTGTCAGGGATGCTATTCTGGCCATGTTATACACTGCAGGGAGATATTTTGCGAAGTGCAGGCTCACAGTACAATAAATACACGTGTATTACATTTAACGAATGGTTTTAATAAATTGGTAGACGCGCATTTCTTAACACGGGAATCCAGCATCCGGTGACACTGTTACCAAAGCGTGCATTTTCCCGTCGGTAATCAGACTCCCCTGATTACACCGTATTATTATTACTCGCCACCGGGAGGCGCTGCCCTCTCCTGTTTACCTATTGAGGTTTGAAGCGCGCTGACGTCATTCAGCGACCCTGCGCCCTGATTGGTCACATTTGAAAAATACCATGCGCGGGAAGCGGAAGTTCCATACCTGATCGCCAGATACCGAAACCGGGAATCCAAGGGGACTAAATCACAGACCGGATCTGGGAGACGTCAGAAATATAGCGGTTTTAAGAAGTGCCAGAGGCCGGAGGAGACATGAAGACTGCGTAAGTATCTGGGTCTTTCCATGGGAAACCCTCGGAGCAATCCGGGACTCGTGTGCGTTGAGGGAACCCGATTCACGGCTTTGGGACTGCCTCGGGATTTATATTATACCCCTAGCCCGGTCACTAAATCTTTGAATGAATCGGCCCAAATCGTCGGGTGTCCCGACTGTCAAATAGCTTTGGTGGCCAAAATACGATATAAACGGGATAGTGTACTATCTCAATGCCCGGTGCTTATCTGCCACATCCACAGCAACACCGGCAAACTGTTTAACCGCCGACATATAAAGCACATACTTGTTACTTTTACATATGTTCTTGGGGTGTGTGCCGAGTCGGTAGCTAGACCGATGTATTGTTACACATATAATATAACGCAGACCTCTGCGGCCCCAGAACATCCGCATTTTGAACAACCGACTTATAGTGAAAACAGCCCGTAACGCCGCAGGAGAAGCAGTTTGAAGACTTATATGTTGGGACATCGCATGTGAGATTTCCTTCCTCCATCGGTTTAAAACCACATTGTAAGCAGTTAGTAGCCTTGTTTCTTCGCTTCATCGCCTGTTTCTGCTTAACAGAAGGCGAGAAAATCCTTTGCTTTCCTGTTAATGAATGGCCTGCATTGTGGGGGCTGCTGGGGCTGCAGTTTCTGTAGCGGGAGGCTGGGGCTGCAGTTTCTAAAGGCTGGGTGGGTGTCTTCACCCTTCAGGAATGTGCTGGCCTTTGCATGGAGGAAGCAAACTAACATCTCCCACTCATTCACCCCCTGATAGGATTTAAAAATGTAAATCCATGGAAGGCAGAGTATTTCAACAAAGGGTTAAAAGCAGGAATTGATCTAGAAACAGTTACCTTCCCGACACCAAGCCGGTAACATTGTAGAAAGTAATTCCCCTTTGTGTGGCGGATCCCCTTGGAACTGTTGCAGTAAAGGGTTTGCGGTCTGAGTTGAGTGTCTGAGTTGTAGAAAAATGACTTATAAGAGATGAGCTGTTAGATGATCAAACACTTAATCTATGAAGAAAACCCCATCGAGATGAATAATATTTAAACGATACAACGGACGCAAAACAATCTTCCTTGGGAATTTTAATAGAATGCAAACCCGACAGCTTCTATGACTGCGATAGACTAAGAGAGATTTCCCCCCCACCACAAAAATCCACTCCCTGATTTATCGCCACCAAGATGTTCTGACACCAGAATCCAGGCGTCTGTCGGTGGATCAGCTCACTAGTGTTTCCAGCATTTAATTCCCCATCCCGATAAATACGAACACACAGCCAAAGATCAATGCTTCCATGAGGCTGGTGCGCCAGTCGTACGAAAAGTGTGGGTGTCGGGTCCACTGCTGACAAGTGTGACGCTATATGTATATTTATATGCATGTATGTATATATATATATATAATTATGTGTGTGTGTGTGTCTGTATGTATATATATATATATATGTGTGTGTCTGTATATATGTGCATATATATATATAATTACTGGTAAAATCGCTCGCAAATGTGATATACCATTGAAAGGTAAGTATTGCAGCTTTGTCAGATTGAGGTAGAGGCAGGCGGTAAACTTTTTCAAAGCTGAGAAGGAATGCGACCAATAGCAATGTATATAATGTATATAATGTTACCGTCAGCGAGGCTTTGGGAGGAATGGGTAATTGAGTATAATTTGTTTCATGCATAGAAGCTATAAACTCACGATGATCAATCTATTTATTCTTCTATTAGCCGGACTAAAACCCCACGGCGACCACCTCCCAAAAAACCATCTAATGCAGACCAGAAGGATCCAGTGGGGGTAAGTCTACATGCGTGTTAATAAATACTGACTAATAGCCAATGAGCCGAATAACAATCAATAGCTTTTCCTTATGAGCTTCTTGTTATATTGTCCCTTTAATAAGCCTGTATAATCGCGCTTTGAAGCAGGTTATAGTATATCCTTTATCCGTGCTTAACCTTTCCTTAAGTCACGTTTTATTCACTTATTCTCGGTGCGGATATATTTTGGAAGAACTGCTATGTACCAGAATTCAATATTAATTAAAAACTAGAAAAAAGTGTCTCATGTGAGAAAAATGAGTGCAAGATTAAAGGACAAAATATTTAGATCCATAAAACAAAGGCATCCCTCCTCTTAACAATTGAGTTGATTTGCCCCACTTCAGCTCTATTAGCATTATAAACTCCATAATAGTTGAACTATATGTTTATCCGCTAATTCCAATCTAAACATCCTTAGCCGGACCAGTGGTGAGGGGCCAATTCTCTTCACTGCTTTCATGCTGATCTATAAAGCCAAGCAGGGGTTGTTAATTGTAATTTTAGGAACTGTGATTCATATTGATCGTATTCTTTATACTTGTCTGTTTCTACAGGTTTACTGCAGAGTGCGTCCTCTGTCTCCCTCTGACCAAGAGTGCTGCATTGAAGTCATCAACGAGACCACCGTGCAGCTGCACCCTCCAGATGGACACAAGGTGGCCCGGAATGGTGAATATAAAGAGGTGAGTGTGCAAAGATCTGTTTCATGTAATGAAATGTACAGCGCAACCACTTCCCTGTTTATTTATGCTCCCTTTGTGATGAGACACATAACAGCATGACACCAACACATCTTAGTCTCTGCACATCTTTTCCGGTGGAAGTGACCCGACAATTGCAGTGCGGTAAATCTTTTGCTCAATGAAAAAAGGGTAGTGATTCACTAAGTGCATTTCCACTTTACATACATGCTCTGGACCCATTGTGTGCATTAATGCGTGGTATGCCTGCACGTATTTGCTCGTATAAAGTATTGTCCATTTTCCTATTAATGTCTCCTGATATTACTCTTGTCCGTGTTTCAACAATGAAAGATTTTTCTTAAGAGCGTTTTGAGTTCTTCAGTTTTCTGTGCGATTGCTTATAATTTTTTTTTTTCCCTCAGACACAATATTCTTTTAAACAAGTATTTGGAACTCAGATAACACAAAAAGAACTGTTTGATGTTGTAGCCAAACCTCTAGTGGAAGATCTGATCCATGGAAGAAATGGTTGGTATTGGGGGGGCACACACCAGCTGCAGGCATTTGGTGGAGCTTTTTCTGTAAACTAAAATTCTGTTGTGATCTAGGTCTGCTTTTCACATATGGTGTAACTGGAAGTGGAAAGACGCATACTATGACTGGATCCCCCGGGGACGGCGGTCTCCTGCCTCGATGTTTGGACATGATCTTTAACAGCATTAGCAAATTTCAAGCCAAGAGATATGTACGTGGTTGTTCTTTCCTGTTTAATATTTGTTTGTCATGTAGATTCTGAATAGCGTATGGGGAGAATCGCTTATTGTTGGTTATTTTTGGGTTCTTATACATTATTGCGGTTCGGCTGGTCTGATTTATCATGTGGCTTGCAGGTTTTTAAGACGGATGACAGAAATGGCATGGACATACAATGTGAGGTTGATGCTCTATTAGAGAGACAAAAGCGGGAAGGCCACTCACAGCTGGCTAGCAAAACTCCTCTAAACAAGTAAGCAAAACTTGATTATTTAGCCTGATGCAGGCCTTGCGAGGGCATCCCTGTGAGTAACTTTGTGCTCTGCAGACAGAGGATGGAACCTGAGTTTGCTGATATGATAAACATTCAGGATCACTGCAAGGTGGAGGAGGTGGATGAGGACAGCGTGTACAGTGTCTTTGTATCATACATTGAAATCTACAATAACTATATCTATGACCTTCTGGAAGAAATGCCTATAGACCCTATAAAGCCAAGGTAAGTTACTGCATGAACTTGCTAATTGTAACATTAGCGACTTAGTTTATCCTGTGACCATTTAATATTAATGTTAAAACAAAAGTTTTCTTTTATATAAATGATCATCTTATAACTAATATATTCTTCAATGATCATGAAACTTTATTTGCCCTTTCTATGCACAATTAACTGTTTGGGTACAAGAGTAGTAGTGGAGTATTGATTTAATATATCATGGCACTCTAAAAGGTCTTGCATTTTGTAGGAGAACTTAAGGTAAACTGTATGGAAACTTCTGCGACGGGCTCCCCATGCCATTTTTTTGTTTTAATTATTTCTTTGAAATCCTTGTGTAATGTAGTGGATTTGGTTACCAGACAAGGTCCTGTTCACTACAGTGCAGTGATATGCATTAAGGCAATGCAGACATTATAACCTGTCCCTATTCCTTTGTCAGGTGGAACACGCCAGGAAAGAATGCTGAGTTTATGTATGTGTTCTATCCCTGAATGTTTAAAAAAAAAAAAAATCTTCTCCCATAAACCTTCCAACCTCTCGCATCATACTGCATGTTTGCTTCCCTTTACTCCTAATAGTTCTATGTAGCAAACATTTCATGCTGGCTCGGCTAGTTTAGCTTTGTTACATTTATCAGTTTACTTTAATTTCAGCTCTTTGCATTTTGCAGGCCACCTCAATCCAGAAACCTACGTGAAGACCAGAACCATAACATGTATATTGCTGGATGCACAGAGGTGGAGGTGAAAACTACAGAAGAGGCCTTTGATGTCTTCTGGAAAGGTGAGGGCTTTGTCTGGGGTCATAAAGTAGAAGCTTGATAAAGACGCTATGATTGCCAATGAGATTCTGGCTCGTGAAGTTTCTTCACTTAAACTACATAGATTCAGAAGAGTAACGTGAGGAAATTCCACTTTACAGAAACGATAGTAGACCTCAATTGGAAATTTGTTCCATATGCATAAAGCTAAAGTCCTAAATAATTAAGCGCAGTCTGTTGGTATGCAAGTATCTATATATAAAGTCACTAATTGGCTTTCTAGTCTGGTGGTGCTTCTTGGCTGAGTAAGCCTACTTAGCACTTTTTTTTCCTGCAAGAAGAGTAAAATTTGACGCGGCTAGACTTGTAAAGCTTTCAGTGCTCTGGATTAACCAGAACGGCTGCATCCCCAACAAAAGGTGTCTGTTGAAGCAGCCTTGTTAATAGACCTGTTTGGCTCACACATGCTCTATTTTGTATTATTTGAATTATTAATCACGAATAACGTTGTCCTGGTACGATCCTAACAAGGGAACTCGTTTCAGGTCAGAAGAAGAGAAGAATTGCAAACACTACGCTGAACCGCGAGTCCAGTCGCTCCCACAGCGTCTTCATGATTAAATTGGCTCAGGCTCCGCTTGATGCTGATGGAGATAATGTGCTTCAGGTAAACGCAGCTGATCGTAAAGGTTGTGTTGTCTGTCCTCGTAATAAAGACCTGCTAGAGAGGAGCAGGTAAGCAGGGGATATGTTTCAGGATGGTCTGCCAGTCCTAATCGTTAATGCTCGCTGTCATGTCACATTTTTTTCTCAGGAAAAAGAGCAGATCACTTTAAGCCAACTTTCCCTTGTGGACTTGGCTGGAAGTGAAAGGACAAATCGCACCAAGGCTGAGGGTAACCGCCTACGGGAAGCAGGTAAATCCTGAATTCTTTTTACGCAACTTTTTTTTATACTGTGTGTGTGGGTTGCATATTAACTTTTTTTTCCTTAGGAAACATTAACCAGTCATTGATGACATTGAGGACATGTATAGAAGTTCTTCGAGAGAATCAGCGTTATGGTACAAACAAGGTAAAAAAAACAAATCTTCTAAATTTTGTTGTAATTACTGCTGCTGCTAGGTGGAGTTCTCAGGGTGTTGGGGGGGGGGGGGATTGTAGTTGAGATGCCAAGCTGGATGAAATGACTTGCTGCTCCTGGCTTAGCATATGTGAAAATATTCTGTGTGGTCCTAAAATCTTGTGTGTTCCTCTCCCCAATAGATGGTACCCTACAGAGACTCAAAGTTAACTCATCTGTTTAAGAACTACTTTGATGGGGAGGGCAAAGTCCGCATGATAGTGTGCGTCAACCCAAAGGCTGATGATCACGAGGAGAGTTTGGTGAGGATAATAATTATAACATTGAGTAATGTATTTTAGATTCTCGTTAATAAATGGGTGCTGATTGGTTCGTTATATCCTTGTTACAGCAAGTAATGCGGTTTGCAGAGATGACGCAGGAAGTTGAGGTTGCCAGACCTGTTGACAAACCAATCTGCGGTCTGACTCCAGGCAGACGCTACAGGAACCAAGCGTTCAAAGACGAGCTTTCCCGCAGACTGGAGGAGCGCGGGGGCCCAGTAATTGGAGGTGATACTAGAGATGTGACGCTGGGATATCTACCGCTTCTTACTTTTGTGGTCTTTGTGTCCTCATATTTTTTCTTTCTCCCTCCCCCCCAACCAGAGCCTGACGATCAGTCTGTGATAGAGGTACTTATTCAAAGCTTCCCTCCGATCCCATCTTGTGAGCTTCTCAATGCTAATGATGAGAATACACTCCCACTGCTCATTGAAGTCCTGGAGAAAAGGAGAAGGATCCGCCAGATGATGGCTGAGGAGTTCAATAAGAATGGTGAGATACAGATTATGCTGAGTAGCCACAACCACTGGTTTTTATCTGCTGTCAAATTCTGTTTCTACACATATTCTGCCTCCGAAATAGCTTAATAAACCATGGTTGGAAATACAGCATTCTTAACTTTAGTCAAATATGTACCATGCGGCTGTAATCTATACTCCCTCTTACTTGTGTCTCTAGTATCCTCTTTCAAATCAATGTTACAAGAAGTTAATGGGGTGGTTGCTGCCAAGGAGAATATTGTTCAGGGCAGAATGTCGGAGAGAGATAAGATTATAGCGTCACAAAAATCTGAAATGGAGCGACTGGAGAAGAAAATCAAAACCTTGGAGTACAAGGTGAGTGCCACACCAATAATACCCAAATTAAATGAACTATGTTAAGCTGATTCTAATTAAAATAAAAATAAAGTAAAATCTGCTAATAAAACTGGCACATGATGATTACAAACATTTGAGGCAATCAGACAAAGATATGTAGAGCGCGGTACAAACACAGAAGGAACCCAGTGACATTTCCTTCATGTGTTTTTTTTGTTTTTTTTTGTACGTATTCTTGTATTTGTTGCTTGGCTAGCTGTGTCTGTGTATTTTTTTTTTCCCATTTGTACTTGTGAACCATAAGTTTAGTAATGTACTTAGCGCCTCATTGTTGGGTATGATTTCTGTAGATTGACATTCTGGAAAAGACCACAACAATCTATGAAGATGAAAAGCGCTCCTTGCAGCATGACCTGGAAAACCAAACCCAGAAGCTGCAGCGGCAACTGTCCGATAAAAGACGTCTGGAAGCCCGGCTGCAAGGCATGGTGACAGAGAATTCAATGAAATGGGAGAAAGAATGCGTAAGTGACGTTATTATAGACATAATTTACCTTTGCCCGTACCATTACTCATATTGGTAATCACTCTGTGCCTTTGCAGGAACGCCGTGTGGCAGCCAAACAGCTGGAGATGCAAAACAAGCTTTGGGTAAAAGATGAGAAACTGAAGCAGCTCAAAGCCATCGTAACAGAACCTAAGAGTGAGAGGCCCGAGCGGCCGTCCCGAGAGAGGGACAGAGAGAGAGAACCAAGGGTACCCGTCAGATCCATCTCTCCTTCTCCTGCACCTGTATGTCACACATCCGGTATATCTTGCATGATGGTTGGGGGAGGCTGAGGGCACTTGTGATGTCTCGCTACATGTTTAGATCACGCGGTCTGTAGCAGGTGGAGGGCTAAGTGGTCTCCTCACTAAAGATTATTGTTCTTTGTCATCCCAAAGTTCCTAATGCAAATGGTTATCATGCCTTCACGTTCATTCCTCTCTTTGTTTATACTGCTTGCATTTCACCGTCATTTAAAAACATTACAACTGGAGCACACACATTCACTGATTGCCCAAGTGGGTTATATTGCAACTGATAAGACTGCCAGTAATCAAATGTTGAATGGCATATGCATCCATCATGCTTTATTAAACAATTGTTTTCATCTCCAAAAGTCGGGGTCAGCACAAAAAATAACTTGTTTATTATTTCTGATGATCTATTGATACAGATTGTCCAGTCTTTACAGCATTTTCCTTTCAGTGACACGGTATAACAGCCTCCTTTTAATGTGTGCCATACTGTATATAATAGCTATTCAGTATCGTAGTCCACCTACATGTCGGCTCTGTAGGTTCGTCCTCCTGTGTTAGAGTAATGTACTCTATAGGGATATTCTGAAGCCTCCAGTACAGGAGCTGCTGGGGTTTCCCGATGCGCGGACTTCTGCAGTGCAGAGCGCGTTGTTTGATCCTTTGACGTTGTGTTTTATCTCTTGGTCTCTCTAGTTGACCGGTAATACCATTGCTCAGTCACTCTACAGCCAGCCGTCCGCAGCTGAGCTGAGGCTGCATAGACGCTCAAACTCCTGCGAAAGCATTTCCGTGGCTTCCAGCATCTCGCAGTGGGAGCAGAAAACTCCACAGCCCAACACTGCGAGCCGCAGGCGGTGGGAGCCCGAGGCAGCTAGGAGGTTTAATACAGCAGAGGGCAGGTCTCCGTATCCCATATCAAGCCAGCAGGGAGAGCTAGAAGAGGAGCAATGTTCCAGGGTTAGTCAGCTACTCTAAGTACCAACCGCTAATAGAAGCAGCACGGTATAGTCTGCAGCAGTCCTGCCAGCTGCGACCACATGTGTTTATCAACCACTCTGGCAGAACTGCTGCAACTACTGCAAATAAGCTTTCACTTGCCAAAATAACCTGCGATTACAGCTCGTTGGGATGCTTTAAGCCCAGGGCAATGCTTGCCCTGCGAATGTCCTGCTCAATCTGCAAACTGTTGCGCTGATCTCACCGCGATCCCCCTCGGGAGCTGTAGATTTCGCATTGTAGCTGTACTTTAATTCCTCTGTTCCTGATTAGCTCATAAAAACACCTTTTAGGTCAATTAACTATTGGCATAGCACCAATTTTGCATAAAGCAAGCAATCCACTGCTTAATGACTCCCAACATAGTCGCAGAGGAGCCCGTTCTGTAAAATGCATGTTTACATTCTAAATTATCACCCAGACGTCTCACTGCTTGCTGTCAAAATGTAAAAGACCTACCCAGGTACAGAGACTGGATGCTATCGGCGTGTGGCTGGGTTACTATTGTGGTTAATATTTTCCCCCCCACCATATAAGCAAATCTTACAGGAACGGAGCCTGGTTCTCTGCAACAGTGACAGTTTGCTCTTTAATAAGGAACCCTTTTATTTCTTTACCAAATCTTTCCTTATTCTGGGGAAGGCTATTTGGTTTCTGCTTGCTGCTTTGTTAAAATATATTCTCTGGGAGCAACTGTATTGTGACTTCGCCCCTTCTTGTCCAAATTCTGTTCTTCTGACATCCGTCTGTATTGGTAGATTTTATTTATATAATGTGTGATATATATGTATATATTACACATGCATTTTTTATTTTGTGTGTGGCCTGGCTGAACTTCCTCTGTGTGTGTGAAATGTTACAGTGCTATGGCTGAATTGAGCCCATATTTGTATTTTTTTTATATTGTAAACCATTTGATGCAACCCATCTTAGCCAATGAACATCTTGATACCAAACTGCTTTAAATAGGACATCATCTGCATGGCGCTTGCATGTTTTTTGTGAAATTTGTGCTTTACAAATTAAGGCAAATCATGGTCTTGAGCACTCACAGGTCTGGTAACTATATGGTCCTTTTGGTATCTAAATTGTCCCTTACTGTAGGCTGTTTTCAAGCTTTATTACTACCCTTTTTTTAAAGACTACTTGAGTGCAGGCTCTTGGGATCATATCATTGGTATATAAAATACCTGCTTACTGATAAATGTGTCTGAGTAGATCCTGCCATTAGCACTGGATCAATTTGAAATGATTTCCAAGATTTGTTTTAATATAAAGCAGGTTAATGTTTCCTGTGATCACCTACCCTTTTAATCTAAATTGGCTAAACGTATTGGCATTATACTTGCCCCTTGGTTTATATTGGGTGAACTTTACGATCTGACTGCTTCAGTCTCGGTTACCAGGCCATCCGAATGCTCCTGTCTCTGCGCTGGAATTAATCGGTCACTGATTTTCCCTGTTTGTCTTGATTTGCTCTCTGGACCTGTTCAGAATGTTCCCCCGGTGCATGCCCGGCACCGCCGCTCGCGTTCAGCCGGGGCGGAGAGATGGGTAGACCATAAGCCGCCCAGTAGTGTGGAGACCGAGACGGTCATGCAGCCCCATGTCCCCAACGCCATCAAAGTTTCCATTGCCAGCGAAAAGGCGCTGGCAAAGTGTGACAAGTACATGCTGACACACCAGCAACTGGCCTCGGATGGGGAGATTGAGACTAAGCTTATTAAGGTAAAAATAAAAGCGGCGGGGGGGGGTTGTCCATTCATTACTGAGAAGCGGTTAACTGATGCCGGCAGCTACATGAACTTTATGATCAGAACAGTGTTTTGCTGATGCCTTTCTATTTTGTACACCAGCTTCTTTAAATAGCGTTCTGCTAAGTATATATGTGTATCTCTGTCTTAAATGTCACATTTGGGTGTTCACTTTGAGGTGTGAGGGAAAGGTGTCCATTGTCTGATTTGGATCCATTTGCATTTTAACCTTGTGCATGTCTTCCGTTGACAGGGGGATGTTTTCCGGACTCGGGGAGGAGGTCAAGCAGTTCAGTTCACAGATATTGAAACATTAAGGCAGGAATCTCCACCTGGATCCACGTGAGTTGGCTTAGAACCAAAGCTACACAGTAATGCCCGTCCCCTCTGACTTCAGTGACGGGTTGCATCATTCATGATCCTTATTCAGCTAAGCATGCCGTGTCTCATTCATCGATGCGGCGGTAGACATTAGGAAGCTGTTGCACCCGCTGGTTATAGTTGATCTGGGATCTCTGCACTGGTGAAACATTTTGCTTTCCTTTTTAGCCGTAAACGCAAATCGTCACCAACAAAGCCACCCCCGCAGGAAGACACAACCGAATCTGAATGGACAGATGTAGAAACCAGGGTATGTACAGGCTTCAGTGGTGTATAGTGACTTTTATCTGGTGACAATGTTTTTATCTTTATCAGGACTTTTTATCAAGCCTATGGCTGTGTAATAGGATACCTATCCACCCTTGCAAATATTATATATATATATATATATATATATATATATATATATATAAAATTTCTTTAATATCATACAAAACAAGACAATAGACATGCTTCCAATCGGCCCAAATATCTTCGTGTTTCTTTAAGTTACCAATGCAAGTATAATATCCTTTTTACTTGCTTTATTGCTGTTTTTTGACTGCACCTTGTTTATCTGATACTAGTTTGCGGCCAGACCATTTACTAGCGTCGCGTGTAGGGCTCCATGCACTTTTTGCATGTCGGATCATTAAACGCCATGCTTTCTCTCTGTATAGTGTGCTGTTGCAGTGGAGATGAGAGCTGGCTCTAATCTGGGTCCTGGATACCAGCATCACGCCATTACCAAGTAAGTGATACCTCCGCTGATCAGCGGGAAAGGGTTAATATTTTAGGCTCTCAATGCCTTTGTTCTCCAGTATCCCCCACATACATTCGCAATTTAATTCTAACATCCCAGTCACTCGTTTCAGCGGGATCTTCTCCTCGCAGCATATTGCTGTCGGATGTGAACGCTACCCATGATGCCTCTTTGTAATGTAAATTAATAAGAATTCTAATTCTGTTTTAGGCTAACTTAATGGTATGTGAATGCACCAATATAGTGCAAAACTTTTATTAGGCTATATGCAGACCCTTATCTGATTCAGTGATTAAACCATTTAGTAAAGTCTGAGATGTGGTTTTTTTCTGGGTTTTATACCTTTTTTTTCTTTTTCTTTTAGACGCAGAAAACCTTGAAGTGAAGATTGCGGATGGCGTGGAATATGTGAAGCGAAGTTGTATATAGTGGGATGAGCGGCAGCCAGCCTGCATCAATTGGATTCACTGCCAGATAGACTTTCTGTGCTGTTCTGCTGCTGCGGCTGTGGATTTTATTTAACCTTTCATGAACCTCCGGACAGTGGGATATCGAGCTAAAAATACTTAATATACACCATTTTCTACATTAAACATGAAAGGGTTTTTAGTATCTATTATGTATTTCTTTTTTCTTCTCCATTATACTGTTTAAACAAAGAAAAACTGCTGCTCCCGCTAGCGGCAACAATGCACTTTACCGACGCGTTTCATAGCGATGCACTGCATCTATTTAACACATGGTGCTTTTACACTACATGCCTCTAATCATACTACTAACCTCCAGCAAGAAATATACAAGCTGATTTTAGAGACTTGTAAATAAAATTTAAAGGGCTTTTCATGAAAATGATTACTTAGCCTGCTTGTACCTTTTTTCTTTTTCTTTCTAAGGCACAACTGCTTTTTCCTGTAAATCAATCTGTTACAGCGATAGAATTAGATTTTTTTTATACATATGCTGTTTGCTGGTGTCACTTTTACATGTTTATCTTGCAACAGTCAATATATACATACAATCTCAAAGGAGGTTCCCCCAACCGGCATAATTTGATATCATTATGTCAATAATTTATTGCTGTGCAAAAGGTGATGGTTGGCCACTTACATATTGTCTCTATTTTTGTTTAAGACCTGCCACTGACTTTTTTTTTTTTTCCTCTCATCAGTGTCGCATTATATAAACCAAGTGTCGTTATACATTCTTCATTCCATGTGGTTATTGTGTGAAGATTTTGGTAATTGTAGTTTAAATACATGTATGTTGGCCTGTATCTAGAGTTAGCATTAGCACACACCCCTCCCCATATGACATATATAATTTCAACATATATCTTACCACCTCCTTAACATTGCTTTTCTTCATTAGTGGGGATGTATAAACTTGCTTTCTGTAAGCTTATCCATACTGTGGGATGTCACTATGGGGTTTATTTGCTAAAGGAAGAGTTGTTTCAATGAACTTCATTATGGATTATAAAGGTCCAACCCCACTGAGCTTGTGTTTGTATCAAGACCATGGTTGGCCTTGTATATAATCTATATCTTAAATCTACAGATAAACTGATTATTTGGCAGGGTCACCGGTAACGAGTCTTCGCTCGCACATTCACTCTGCTGCCAGCAGGTGGCAGTGTCACCAGTCCTGCAGTACTGAGTGCTGTTTCTCCCCAATGCATGCTTTTGCTGATCTGGGTCCTCTTTGGTGTTAATAATACTGTCAGAGTATTCCCATTGGCTTCTGCACAGCTTTTGAGGTGTGGGGTTTACACGTTAATATATCTCTGTGTAAAATCTAGATTTCTTATTAGCGCTGCAGACCGGGCGGCCACACAGGCTTTGCTTTAAAGGGCGGCGTTCTTGCCATGTCTGTTAAGTGTACAAGGGCTCTTTATCATAAATCCCTGAGCTGGTATGTTATCTGGGAACGAGCGGCTCTGGCACAGGCTGTTTAGTAGAAGTAGATCTTGCATTCCAGGAAGCTGTTGGCAGCATTTTTGCAGGGATTATTATGGGTTTATGTTAATCAAAAAACAGTTACTCAAAACCATAGGTGAGAGGAAACACTGAGATCAGGGGCTTTGTCAAAAAACTACTGCCATGGGGTGTTTTTTTTTATATATTTAGTGTCCATTTTGTGTATAGGAATCACTGTTACTGGAGAGAAACAGAGGTTGTAGTGATAAGATTATGACATAGTTTAGTGACTTGAAGTGTTTATTCCAACCAATAAAAGGACTTTGTAAATAAACTCGGGTTACCTCTGAGTTTAAGGCAAATAGTTGATAAGTTTGTTACATAAATTAAGCTACTTGCATAATATGGATTCTTTCTGAATAGATTTAAAAATAAAAAAAAAGGGCCTTGATTACCTTTATTAGCCTTTCAGAATGACTTTGCAAGCCTTGATATTCATGAAGATGATTCTAGAATAGGTTTTTAATTTCCTACCCGGAGAAGTGGGACGGTTCTTTTCTGGTTCTGATAGTAGCCAAAAAAGTCATCTGTCATTCTCCCTTATTCTGCGCTAAACTGAGAACGAGCAATGAAAGGACAGCCTGTGATGTTACTTTGTGATGTCCTGTAGAACTACTTTAAAATGATATTCTATTATTATAGGTAGACGGGTTATTACCTTTTTGGTATAATGTGGTTCTTATTAATAAAAAGGAATTCTAAAACAAAGACATAAATGTGGAACAGCATGGAATGCAAAGGAATGTTCCTGACGACGGTGGTGCCGTATCTTTATAAATGTCTGTCGGCTATGGTGTATGCTTTATGATGGCTTTCCAAATCCAAAATATGTTAATCTGTAAATATCTGCAGGCCTTGACTTTCTTTGAGCAGCGAGTTGGATCGTTGCGGCGCTTTTGGGTCTGTTTGTAGCACCGGACATAGCATCAGACAAGACTGGTCCTGGAATTCCAACCGGTGGCACCAGTCTAGGGCTGTCCCCATACGGTCAGCTAGAGACATAAATACCCCAGCCTGGGTTACAGGACAAGCTGGTGCTACTTGGGTGGTTAGAATAGCTCTGGGAAGAAATAGGTTGAGGTTGTTAAAAGAGATTTATTATCAAAGGACTTGTCCTGTAAAGACTGCTGATCGCGGGCCCTGATGGCTGTTAAAAATAATAGCTTCCCAGACGAGCCCAAAGCCAGGTTCACGAATCATTCCTTGTCTAAACTATTAATTTACAGGAATACGTCACTCCTGAAAATACTTCCTGATTGTATTTATACCGCTGAATAACATGGAGGGACTAAATATAAAAGTCTGTGTTTTTAAACTAAGTGACATTCCAGGTCTAAACCGTCTGCCTCCAGCATGACCGTCTCGATATTTTATGTGCAGCTATTCAAAACGATCCCCTCCTCGATTTCTATGGCGTTTACTCGCTATAATCTTACTACATTAACTATGCATTAATAAGGGGCCAGGTTGGTCCAACAGGGTTGAATTGACCCTGTATGCTAGAAAATGAGACTCTTCATGTCACTGCGACCCACCTACAACTCCCTCAGATACTCCAGACTTTCCCAACTAACTTGGAGCTCAGTTTTATTGCGCGCCAGAGCAGGTATTCCAACAGAGCCTATAGTGCAGTCTATAAGAGACACGCATACGGTCACCGTGTCCTTGTATAGTCCGGGTTTGCAAATGTGTGGTTACTGGACTGTATAACCTATAAGAAAGAAAACCTTACACCATGGAGTAAGTTTTAATATCTTTAATAAGATTAAAGACACCATGTCGGTGTTAAAATGCTGTTAAATGATAGCGTGTTTACAATGTTAAATTATATAGATGTGTTTTTATGTATTTTTGGATACATATATACCGGTATATATTTGTTGTGGGGTGGAGACTCACAGAATCAATGTTATAAAACCTGATACAAAGTAAGCTTATCTTTATACAAAACAGTTACAGCACATGGCAGGCAATTATTATTATGTTTTATTTATAGAGCACCAACAATTGGGGCAATTTCCTTGCAATTCCACATAAGTCTTGAGTAACCTGGCATTTAACCTGCATTTTGCCCCCGGTTGCAGCGATGTATTAAAGGGGCTCGGTTGCTGGGGGCAGATCACCCTGTTGTTGCTCAGTGGACGGATTGGGGTGATGAGAGACCCTTGTAACGGGTTCATTTACATTACATTGTGAGAGAGGGACAGTTTAGTCCTCCGGCCTTAAGGCTGGGAGTTGCGTCGCCGGGTACACCACGCAAACTGTGCACGGGTTGGTAAGAGCGCTAGATTCACCCGCATCGCTTCTTCATGCACTTACCCACCCTTAAAATAGCCCTGGCCTATTGCTGGTGGTGGAGGGGGATTCTGTTTTAACTGATCAGCCTTCCGGCTGGGGCCTGTGGATTTGTTCACTGGCACGTATCAGGTGTTTTTGGCTTCAGTGCTCGTGGCTTTTTGTTTGGAATGAGTCAGTGGAACCGGTGGGGAGGGAGTGCATTGTGCTTTCTGCCCCCCACTTCCCCTTTGAAGACTTCAGTGGGTCTGCTCTAGGGGCGATCCTACAAGATTTGGTGCCCCACCACAGTTTGGAGCACCAGCCCCCCAGTTTTCACCGCACGTTAGTAGATGAAAATTACATTAGAGATCTAAGAATAGCCAGTAATATGAAACCCCTCACAATGCATAAACCGTCTGATGTGTGAAGTTCTGGGGGTGTCTGGGGAACACAGCTGTGGACTACACCTATGACAACTCTGCACAGCCGCCAAACTGGTTCCTTTCTGTGTTCCTTCCATGAGCTTATAATGCATTCCCTTTCATCAAGCGTGTTTGTTAGACATGGCTGTACTAAGTGTGTCGTCTCACAACTGTGCTTGCTGATCCAAATTTGTAAAATATAAAAATGAGAATATTCCTTTTATGCATTGAGCTGCGAATTAAATACACTGTGGGGGGAGATTGGAGTCTTTTTCACATTACTGAATGATACGGAAGATTCTAGCTCTTTAATCACTTAGCAAAGGGCCATGAACATCTTAAATGAACAATCATCGCCCGACAGCCTGCCACGCTGACAGAAGTGGGGCCGACCGCTCCAGTCCTGAGGGAATGAAACAGCTGGAAAGTCAGGAGCTAAAGCCGGCCAATTACCGCATTACATGATCCGGGGACTAATGTGTCGGACGGCACTTGAGCCTTTGTCTCCTTCCATATATACTGAATGCGGGATAATTATGGGACGCGGGTCCTGTCTGCTACTCAACTTCTCCGTGTTGTAAAGCTATTTTCATAGTCCCTACTTCAGCAACTTCTAAACTAGGGCTACAACTACAAAGAGACTTTACCCAGGATCCACCTGACTCCAAGCATTCGCTCTAACACTGTGCATACCAGGGTAAGTTTAACTCTTTGTGCGGCAGGAGTCATGACACATTTTGCATTGCGGGAGCCGGACCAACTTTTGTAGTTTTGCCGTAGTTTTACCCCAGAAAATGTATTTGTTTATATTCAGGATACATTATGCTATTCATAGATACATCGATTAAAGCAAACTGTGCACAAACTACCAACTAAATAGTAAATGTAACGAAAATGAAATCCTTTTCCCCACGCCATATAGTAAATTTATCCAATAGAGGTTGTCCTACATGTGAAAATACAAAGGGTTAAATTAAATAATTTTGCTAAACAAAATGGCAGTGGATGAATGGCAGCGTTTAATACAGCGAGGGAATTTAAACATGCTGGGAATATATAAATCTGCCCTGAATCTGAAAAGGAGGCCAACGGCTGATAAGGTTCAAGTCTTTAAATCAGGAAAAATGGACAGACTGGACGGCTAACTGGGTCTCTCTGCTGTCAGACTACGTTTTCAATGTTTTTGCACCTAATTACGGCTGAGGTGAAGGGATGATGGATTACATGCGACGCAGGAAACACGGATTCCTGTATGTTAGCCGATACCCGTGGTCATGAAAGGCCTACATCACCAGGGGCCCCGAAGTAGCGACTTTGTGACTAAACAGCCTCCACTTCTGTGGAAAGGCTTTCTACAAGATTTTGGAGTGTGTTTGTGAGCCAAGCCTACTCATTCTGACCGACACATTTACACAATCATTGCTCCAATACATCCCAGAAATGTTCAATGGGGTTGAGGTCAGGACTCTGTACCGGCCACTCGAGTTCCTTCACACCAAACCATGTCTTTAACGCCTTGTACACAGGGGCACCGTCATGGCGGAACAGGAAAGGGACCTCAGCATTGGAAGCAAACAATTGTCTAAAATGTGTTTATATTCTGTAGCATTAACACTACCCTTCGCTGGAACTAAGGGGCCCAAACCCCGAAAAACAGCCCCAGACTATCACCCCTCCCCCACCAAACTTTGCCGTAGGAACCATGCATTCCAGTAGGTGGTGTCCTGGCATCCGGCAAACTTGGATAGCAGGAGTTCATCCGACTTCCAGATAGTAAAGTGCGATTATTCACTCAGAGAACCTTTTTACTGCTCCAATGCTTAGCATTACACATGACAATCTTTGGCTTGCGTGCAGCTGTTCTGACGCGGACGGCGATATCGTGAAGCTGCCGACACACAGTGCCTGCGCCAATGTTGCTTCCGGTAGTAAGTGATGCTTCATAGGACAGGCATTTGTTAAGGGGGGTGTCTGTTTTATTCTATGTGCCCAGAGTGTTGGACTTTCAGGGTGGGGGAACTAGATTAATTTATGTAATCTTACATTTAAATAATGACTAGGACTTGGTAATGACAAAGTGTGCCTTAAATGTAGGATAAATGTAAAGTTGTTAGTCTTTTACAGTCATTTGAGCCCGTTAGGACACTACAAACCTTATGGTGGCAACAAATTCTTCAAAACAACTGGTGGGGTCAGGGAAGTGCTTTTGGGAGCAGGCCCGCTCCTATCTAATGACAGCTTCCTAAATAAGAGGTCTCAATGAATCGTAAATAAACTCTGGCCAGCTGACAGGTTCCTTCTAGCTCTGGGGGCCAAGTATGATCCCGCCATACATAGATTTCTGAGTCTACGGCAAAGGCGCACTTGGCCTGCTGGTGAAAGCATTGCTGGTTTCGAACATACTTTGGGTCACAGAAATGATACCTGGAGTATAGATAACTCAGCGCCATGCCACAGAGCTGTATCCTCTGGAAACTGCAGAATGCTTCTTGCAGGATAGAAAGCCATTTCTCACTGATAGCTGGTGTTAGTGCATCGCTTTGGCCGTTACACTAATAATCACACGGCACCCAGAATCTCACAGAGCTATCGAAGTTCGGACAATGTATTCCAAAAAGGAACCTGGACTGTCCATTCATTTACCGGCGCCCGTTAGTCTGAGCACGTGCAGGTAACAGACGTTAAATTCTCCCTCTGGTTTTGAAAGTAGTAGCGATGCTAAAGAATGTTATATTATTTGTTTTTTCACTCGATTCCATTGTGTTTCCACCTGAAATACGATGTACAATGTCCAAGCCCCAGCAGAACCCTAAACCTGTCTTACAGGCTTCTGGGTTGAACTCCAGCAGGGAATGCACTGGGACTACGTTTTCCTACTCCATGACCGGACATTAATGACTTTCCAGGATCAGCCACCCAACCTGTATTGCCAGAAGCGTAAACTAAATAATGGAGTATAATTCCAATTTGATGTTAAAATATTATATACACCGAAATGTAGGATTTCATACACATTATACTATAAACATTAATGGAAATTATACACACAAATAAATTGCCAAGGACGAAACAACTCGAGCAAAGTATATATTTATTGTAGTTTTTATTGATCCAGTTCCATAAGTGTGCCGAACACACAGCCTTTTTCCTCTAATACTATATAGATCAGATAGTATAATCAAAGCCAGGCAGCCTGTACATCCCTCTGCTCATACGATGCCTGCCATCTCAGAGCCTACGGTGCGGAGATATTCTAATATAGCCATGAGATGCTGTCCCTAGTACTATAAGGAAAGGCAAGGTGCAAGTAGATACCAAACCTCTAGAACAACAGGTTAGGCACAAAATATCATCCTAGCACCTCTATGACTATATGACATCAGTTCTCATGGAAAAGGAGTCAGACCAGCTGAACCTTCCACAGAAAAGGTAAATGATCCAACATATTCATACAAAATATATATATAAATATAGAGCTCTATGTCTATTTACGGTGAGTGTAAACTGCTATCAAAGTGTGTAAACGGTTATAAAGTCTCCGAACCTGGCCAGCCAAGTTCTCTGGGGCGCTATGGAGCCGCCAGTAACTTTGTCACCATGTTCTCTGCCGAGAGGTCTCGCTGCATTCAGTACTTCTCTCCAGCTGCCCCCCCCGCCCCAGGTCTTCCTCATGAACCCAGTTTTACACTTTTCATGACTATTTCTACCTTTTAACACGACCACGCAGAGATTCCAACCCCAGAGGTCAGTGACAGTTACATTTTATAAATATCCTGAACCAGTAAGTGTGGGGCAGTTATAAAAATGGAAACAACTCACTAAATAACTAAAAATTCACCCAAGTGTGCAACAGGATCAGGTCCCTCACTCACGATCCCTACTCACAATAATGCACTAAAGAACTAAAAGGCTTGCTAAACCTGTCTACTTACAAAAACTGTATGGTAACTTGTTTGCTTTGGCCTTCTGTTTTCCCCCAATCACATCCTCCTCTACACATCTAAAGACTTACCTTTTGCCTTCTCTTCCAATCTCCTCTTCCTCCTCGCTCACACATCATATTTATGTCAACCCCCCTTTCCTTCTGCCCATACATGCAGCTCTCCATTATTCTCAGTTCACCCCTCGCCAACTCCTCCAGATGCTGTTCTGCGTCAAATCACCCGTCACAGGTTTCCTCGTCTTCCAGATCCCTTTAACTCCCTACATCCCAGCTCATTCTCACTCGGATCTCGTGCCAGAGATCCCACATCCCACCGCACCCTCTCACCATTATCTCCCACACTCCAGATCTTGGTCACTCGCTGCTCCGCATCGCCCATACCCCATATATCATGCCTTCCTTTTCAGTCTCCTATAACATGCCATCCATTTTCCTCCCACTAGCACCTCCATCTTTTCCCGTTATATAACTTCCTAAGCCATTCTCTCCCATACTCCCTTTTCCTTTCCCCGTCCTGCTTATTTTTAATGTGCTTTATAGGTCATTGGTTCCCATTGCTTGTAGCTTGATATGTGTGGTTATTTCTGTATATACATTAGAAGTCAAAAGTTCTGTCTGGGATTAAACATTTCACGTAGCTTTCAGGCCACTAAGTATTTAAGAATCAACAGACAAGCTCTTGGCGCATGTGGATAATCTGTAATAAAGCATCTTGCACTTCGGCATCCATGTGACCCTGCAAGAAAGAGATGGACTGTGTTACCAGAATAAGACATGTGCCAAACACAAGGAATTTCATAAACGTGGCCATGTTCTTCATCCGTGTTCAAAATGATCTACACTAGAGGTGAGGCAGACCCTGGCTTGTGGACCCAGAGGGTTGATTGCCCCTCAGCCGACACAAACCCCAGTGAAGAAGAGAGAAGAAAAGAGAAGAGCATGCCATGGAGCACCTAACAGAGGAGATCATGTTTATCTCTGGTTCTGGGCTCAGACCCAACTTTTTCTGCACCCAACTGCCCGGTTATAACCTAAATTTGGTTACCTGAACAGCATTCAGCAGATGTGAGCGATAAATGGAGATTACTTCTTGATGTCTGTGCTGAGTCTCCTACAATGAATTAAAACACCATATTATATAAAATATGATCATTAAAAACATTATATACACAAATTTACTATTATTATTAGAGCCCAAACTAGCAGGATTCTCCAGTTAGAGACTAGAAAAGGCCCCAAACTATGCATAGTTAAAATGAGTAAGGAGACCTCACAGAGTTAATTATGCATTATACAGGTCAGCCAAGATCTTCCACCAGCCATAGCTCACTGGTGTAGGCTCTTCATAATAAATAATGAAAATCCCAATTATGCTGTAAAACCTTCTAACAATGTTGCCTTTAATTAACAGACCCCAAGATGTTACCCCTACATGAAAATATCACACAAGTGATATTATATATATCCCCAAAGCTCAACCTCATCATTTGGAGATATCAGGTTACTATACATTTTATTGTGTCCATAGATTTTCACCAGCGCACAAATCACACTTTTTTGGTTTAAAAGAAAATGAAGACTTAGTGGATCAGAAGCAGAGCTGGCACCTTACCTGGCTTCATCCATGGCCGTCTTTAATCTCTGAAATGCAGTATTTGGTGACGCAGACTTTGCAGTCTTTCAGAATCACACTGGGGTTAGCCCTCCTTTGGTTTAGCCGCTATGTACGGCTATAGCCCCACTACTTATCACATCCCCTTTCTGCTTTCTATAAGCAGGAGAAGGTGAGCTCTTGGAAGTTCCACGGTACGATTGTAAGTATTTTAATATGTTTAATATATTCGTACTGTGCCAGAAATGCAGGAAATCTGATCAGTTTAAAATGCCTCATCGTGTTATCACAGAATTTGTATACCAATAATACAGTTTTAAATGATCTTGTGTAATCTCCTAATCTAGGAGAGTGACCCCAACCTACTCACTAATCTAGGAGAGTGACCCCAAGATACTTACATCCAGCTGGCACTGCAGGGATGTGACTTGAGCCTGCAGGTTGTCCACAGACTGGCTCCTCTCACTCAATTGGGACAAAGTCAGCTTCAGCTTCTCCACATCATTATGAAGGGCACAGATCTAACAATAGATTACAGGTCTGAAACACTAGATATGTTGTATACAAATGAAAGACTGCTGGGCAGAGACTGTGTGTTTTATGGATTACAGAGACTAATGGGAATGTTCTCAAATACAGTTGAGATGCTCCTTGCAACTCACCTCTTTGTCTTTGCCCTCCACGTTTCTGGCTGACTGCTGAATGCGTCCTTGCAGTTCTTCTATGGTACTCGAAGACTTCTCGCATATTCCCTTTAGCCGAGTGAGCTCCTGTTCTAGGTCATTGTTTTTCTTCTGCAGCTGTTTGCTCTGCTCATGTGCCATCTGCAGCTCCTTGGCCATTTGCTTGGTGTCTTCTCTGTACTTTCTGCAGGACTCCTCCAGCTGAACAACCCTTTGCTCCAGCTCTGTCTTTGCTGCTCTCAGATCTGTGCCTTCCCGGTCCTTGGAGCTCTGTAGCTCCTGTAGGCTGTAATGAGCTTGCTGTACCTCCTCCCTGAGCTGCTTTACTTCCAGTTCAATCACCTGCACTGCCTTCTCCTTTACCTGGAGTTTCTGTTGTGCCTCTGCCATTTGCCTCTCCCAGGCGTCCTTCTCCCGGATGTGCTGGGTTCCAGAGATATAAGTTCCTTTCAGCTCCTCCAATTCCTTTTCCAGAGCGTGAACTCTCTCTTGAACTTTTTCATACAGGTTTACCTGGGTTTTCAGCTCAGCTTCTAGAGATGCTCTGGTGTTACTTAGCATAACCTTCAGTTCCTGGTGCTGAACAACGGGAATGTACTGCGTATTTAATGACTCCTGCGAAGCCTTCAGTTTGCTGGCAGTCTCTAGACACTCCTCTTGCAGCGTCCTCTGTTTCTCCTTGGCTTCAGACAGTGATTTCTGGACTTCTTGCAGATGCGCATGCACTTCATCCAGCTGGCTTTGCATCATATCCCTCTCTTGGTTCCAGGAGGTCCGCTCTTTGGTTAGCACACACTCCGCACTTTGCAGCTCTTTTTGCATCTTCTGGATCTCATTTTGCTGCTCTTCAAACTTCAGCTGTGTCTCCCGACTTTTACGACACTGTTCGTGTAACTCATTCTCCAGCTCCTGTCTTGTGGCCTGGAAGCTCTGCTCCTTCTCCTCCACGCTGGCGAGAGGAGCATACTTCTCGGTGATGCAGCGCTGTAGTGTGTCTAGCTCCTCTCTCTGCTCCTGGATAGCTGCCTGCAGTCTCTGCACCTCACTCTCTGCTTTTTGGTATTTTGCATATATCTGGGTACACTCTTGTTGCTTCTGTTCTACCAGCTTCTGGAATTCTGATACCCTCACCTCATGTTCTTTCCTTTTCACATATTCAACATCTACTTGCACTATCAGACTGTCCAGTCGAGACTGCAAATCTGCCCGCTCGGCAGCCTCTTTCTCCACTTGGGACTGCAGTTGCGCCCACTCTGCAGCTTTGCGCTCCAGCTGTTTTTGCAATTCTGCCTGCTTTTCGCTTGCAACCTCTAATTGTGATTTCAACCCAGCCTGCACCACAGACTCATTATCCAGCTTTGCTAGAAGTTCCGTCCTCTTAGTAGTGTCTTTTCCAAGCTGTGTGTGTAGAGCTTCTTGCTCTTTCCTACAACAGGCCAGTTGCTCCCTGCACGTAGCCAAGTCGGCTTTAGTTTTTTCTAGCTCTGTGGTCAGTTTGGAGAGTGCCTGGTGGTGCGTTTTCAATGGTAGGTGGCTCTCTATCAGACTGGTGTTCTTGGTCTTCTCCACCTCAAATTTACTGGTTGCCTCAGCCAACTGCTGCTCTAGTCGGGTAATCCTTGAATTCATGTCTTGCATCTCTTTTTCATGCTGCTCCTGAGAGGTGCTGGATGCCTGCAGTAGCATCAGATCTTCTCTGAGTGTTTTTCTCTCCGCCTGTAACCGCTCCAGTTCAAGCTCAGCCTTTCTGCGGCTTTGCTCAGAATCTGACAATTTCTGGTTGAGCTGAGCAATAGTTTCCTCACAAGCTCTCTTGGTCTCCGCATGAAGCTGTGCTGGGACATGCTGGCTTCTCATTTTTCCCGTGAGGTCTTCAACTTGCCTCTGCAGTAAAACTTTCTCAGTCTGCAGCTTCTCCCCTTCACGGACCTTGCCGATAGTCTTTATTTTCAGGTCCTCCAACTCTTTCTTGAGAGTTTCCCATTTGGTTTCGGAACGATTCTTCTCACTCTGTGCATTAAACAGCTCCTGTCGTAGCTGCGTGAGCTCACGCTCCGTCTCCTCTAGACTCCTGGACTTCTCGTTTACCTCGTTGGTTAGAAGGCATTTCATATTCTCAAATTTATCAGGCGTGACAGAAAGGCCTAGTTGCTCTCCTGCCTCTTGAGCCCTACGTTCTGCTCTCTCCTTATCTTCTTCGCACACGGCAAGCTCATCTTGTAGCCTCCTGTTTTCCTTGCGCAAGCGTGAATCCTCTCTGCGCAGCTCCTGTACCAAAAGCTCATTGTGGCGGAGCTGGTTTCGCAGTTTCCCAACCTCTGCAGAAGCTCCTTCATACTTGGTCTTCACCTCCCGCAGCTGTTCATTCAAGTCTTCAGCACGGGAACTTCCACTCAGAGCTTCTTGTGTCAGGTGGTCTTTCAGCGCCAGGAAGTGAGACTGCATCTGCTTCACTTTTGCTTCTGAATCCAGCATTCGCTTCTGCACATCACGGAGAGCTTCCTCCAACTGCCGAATCTGCTGATCAGACTCCGCTTTAGTACGATCTCTCTCAGAAGCCAGGGCGAGACATTCCGATGATTTCCTGGACAGCTCGTGCTGCAACCTAACCGTTTCGTCCCTTGCCGCTTCACAGAATCTGCGCATGTTCTCCAACTCCTGATGTTGCTCTGCATTGTTCCCAGGGAGCTCTAAGGGCCGCAGCTGAGACCTGGCCAGCAGGTGCGCAGAAAGCTGAAAGATAAGAAATGCGGTAAAGAGATTATTAATGATAATACGGTCATACCAACAATTTTTTTTATTTTTTATTTTATTTCATCCTTATCCCTTAAACAGAACTGTTATAGTTGACCGAGAATTTAGTCATTTCATATTACCACAATAACGTTAAAACAGGTAGTAAAATGTCAGCTGTAGAATGTTACTAACATACAGTTGTGCTCAAAAGTTTGCATACCCTTGGAGAATTGGTAATATATGCATACCCTTAGTTCTTAATACTGTGTATTGTCCCCTTTAGCATCAATGACAGTGTGCAGTCGTTTGTAATAGTGGACCAGAATTCTTGTGGTGTAGCTGTCATTCGTTATGGCAAAATGCCTCCAGGTCATTCAAAGCCTTTGGTCGTCTTGCATGAACTGCATGGTTGAGATCTCCCCAGAGCGGCTCGATGATATTAAGGTCAGGAGACTGTGATGGCCACTCCAGAACCTTCACTTTTCTGCTGTGACCATTGGAAGGTCATCTCGGCCTTGTGCTTAAGGTCACTGTCATGCTGGAAGGTCCAAGAGCGTCCCATGCGCAGCTTTCGTGCGAAAGAATGGAAATTGTCAGTATTTTCCGATAACATGCTGCATTTATTTTGCCATCAATTTTCACATCATTCACTGTGCCTTAAGAGCTCATCCCCCAAAACATCAGCGAGCCACCACATCATGCTTCAATTTGGCAATCTCTCTCCATACATAGCGCTTGTGGTTGTGACCGTAAAGCCCCGTTTTGGTCTTGTCACTCTAAACTACAGCGTGCCAGAAAGCTGTGAGGCATGTCAAGGTGTTGTCAGGCATATCGTAACTGGGCTTTTTTTTGTGGCATTGTATCGTCTTGTGATCCTTGAAGCGACCACACCGTCTTTTCCCAGAGCAGCCTGCATCTCTCCTGAGGTTACCTGTGGGGGTTTCTTTGTATCCCAAACCATTCTTCTGGCAGTTGTTGGCAAAATCTTTCTTGGTCTACCTGACCTTGGCTTGGTATCAAAAGATCCCTGAATTTTCCACTTCTTAATAAGTGATTGAACAGTACTAACTGGCATTTCCAAGGCTTTGGATATCTTTTTATATCCTTTTCCATCTTTATAAAATTCCATTACCTTGTTACACACGTTGTTGACAACTTTTTTCTGCTCCCCATGGCTCCGTATCTAGCTTGCTCAAAGCATCAATGTGAGAGCTATTATACACAGACACTAATTGCAATTTAAAAAGCCACGTGTGGGAAATTAACCTTTAATTGTCATTTTAACCTGTGCATCACCTTGTGTGTCTAACAAGGCCAAACATTCAAGGGTATGTAAACTTTTGATCAGGGCCATTTGGATGATATCTATTATCATTATGATCACTTGCCTTAAATTAATATGCAGGCTTTTGAGCACAACTGTAAATTTTGTGGATGAACAGTGGTTTGTGAAGTGTTAGTATTTGAGGCCAACAAAAGGAAGAGACTCCCAGTACATCGACAAGAAAAAAAAACAAAGAATGATCCCCTTCACCCCAGAACAGGTACCTGCGGATTTGCACTAAGCATAGGAATTTGCTTCATGACAACTTCTTCTTTACCTAGACACAAAGAGAGCGTCACGTTATTTCGTGTGAAGGCTACTTGGAATAGCTTGAGGCGTTGAAGCTTATACTCACTATTATTAAACGGACTGCCGGGGGTAGAATGACTCATCTGCTGGAAAACAAAAAGCAATAAATGTTATTGGTCATGATATAAAAGAACTCTAAGAATCAGGTGTTCTAGTGTTATCTACACATGTTCAGAAGGCTGCAAGCCTTATTACCAGTATATTATTCAGTAAAGATATCTAAACATGGCTCTCCAACCTTTCCTCCTTTCAAAACATCAGCTCTCTTAGCTTCCGATCAGCAATTATCAGCTTGTAGTACCTGAACATGCCCAAAAATCACAGTTCTGACCCTTCCTCACCTCGTAATATCTCACTTTTCCTCTTAGATTTTCCATTGTCCTCAGGCTTTCTTCCAACTCTTTTTCTTTTGCTTGGAGCAGTAATTTCATTTCCTCTTTCTTTTACGGGACGTGGAGAGAAAACAGGGAGAAGAAAGGCGGTCATGGAAAAATAGAGCAAATGCCCTGAAAAATATCCCTCATCTTATATTCGAGGTCATCTTCTAATCAGACCTCAAATATTGGTCTGATTACAAGACTAAGATCAAGACACCACGCAGCGCTGCAGGGGACCCAGATCCTCCTCTCTGGCAGCCTCTGCTGCTGCCGGCACTTCCTCTGGGGGCTTCCATGACGGAGTGCCGGCATAACATGACCTTCCAGTGCTCCACCATAGAAGCCACGGTAGCAGCAGAGGTTGTCTATATAACAAGTATATGATTTCTCTGCAAGTCCGTTTTGCAGAAGCGCCCAGGGAGGCCTGGTTGACTAAACTGAAACCAGGGAGAGGTGGATGGAGAAATAAGACAGAAGAACGAGAGGCAAAAGAAGAAGCATGACTGCGCAAAAGGAGACACTGAAGCAGTTGGCGAGGTAGGTAGGGTAGAGTGTGAGTAAGAGGGCGAGGAAAAAAAAAAAAAGGAAACAAACAATTTGGAACTCTCTACTTTGTTTTCATTTGTTTTTTTGGGGGGTCCTGCCTCGTTCTCAGACATTTCTAGAAATAGATATATATCTTCCTTGATTCATCTGCCCTTACCTCATTTTCAAGGTCATCAGACATCATCTGTTCCTGCAAACAAAGCGATTCCCAGGTTAGGAGACATACCTCCCACAAGTAAAAACAAATACAACACTAACAATGGCACAGTTATTGGCACCTTCATAAACTTATATTGCAAGAAGATATCCACATTCGCATTGTACATTCACGCTAAGTTAGAACATAAGACAATACATCACAGCGAGCGGTTCATTTAAGAATATTCAAAGATCATACGTAAATCTCTACTTATGGAGCAGTACACACCATACAATAAGCTTCAACTGGATACATAGCATTGGGTAGATCCATACCTGGCTAAGCTGCATCTGTAAGCTCCCTACTTTGTCAAATAGAACTCGCTGCTCATGCTGTATTTTCTGCAGTCTCTCCCGTAAATCCTCATTCTCTACTTCCAGGTCCTGCGGGGAGTTATGGGAGAAAGATGGCTGTGACCTAAGCACATAACTGTAATCTGGCATATTCAGCGATGAATGCTATCTCCAGATGGACACAGACCTGCATCTGCTCCTTTGATTTTGTATGCGATTCTTCCTTTGAGTTTTGCTTCACTCGTTTCTGTGTAACAGAATCACAAGTATTACGGAATCTGCTCTTTGCAGTCAACACGCAATAAATTATTACAGCCATCCGTCTGTTCCTTATAAACCACAACAAAGCTATATTAGGCAAATGGTACCTAATCTTCAGAACAAAAAGGGAAATTTATCAAGATCAAGCCCAGGGCTTTAAAGTTACATTCTGGGCCAAGTGGATTAATTCCAAACACATCTAGTTTGGAAGCCAACGCACATTAAAGGGGCCGTGCCTGAGTGAGAATAGTCATAGCGAGGTAGGCCACCTAAATCTAGCATTGCATATCAGAGGTACATCCACCAGCCATCCACAGGCTGAACAGGGATTAATTAAAACTTGGAGGGGGGGGGGGTTATGGATCTATTTGGATGTGGCATGGATGGTATAATAAGATAAAAATGTCTCAAACATCTACCCACTTTCCCCACCATTAAATTATGTTTATTATATTCTAAAATCAGGATGGAAACATTTACGCGCCGTTCCACTAATTATGTGTATTCTTTCCTGTGAGTGTTCCAGCCTTGTGTTTAGATTTCTATTGCAATGGGTCAAGGAAACCCCTTTAATTTTTCAGAGAGAGATTGCCCGACTCCCAGCATTTATCAGTTTGCGTGCATACAATTCCACTCGTATGGATGCCTGTAAGAAGATCTTACATATGGTTCTAACAAATTTCACATATTTTTACCATAGGCAGTAGCCCCCTTCTCCCCTCTCACTAGAACATCTGCTTGCTGGCTGGCAAAGCTTGAAGGCATATTTTCGTACAAATATTACATGATTGATATCAATAGTATTACAGTGTTGATATCAACTGATGAGAGGCACTTAAATTCATTAGAATGCAGCAAACTGCAAGTAAAATCAGCTAACAGCAGCAAACTTGTTAATAAACCCAAAGCTTGCCTACAGAGCAGATTAAGCTTATATTGGCTTATCCTTAACGTACACATACTCACCGAGCGCAGAGACACAGCACTCCTCAAAGCCTCGTGTCCTGCAATGAGATACAGAGATCAGACCTTCACTTGTATTGTATCTTCTAGCTTCCTACTTTGAGAAAGATAGGCTAAATATCCATCATTAAGTAAGGTTTGACAAACACATTATCGGCCTTTGCAAAAGGGCCCAGAATTACTAATTTACACGCCAAATGAAGTGATGAGAAGACTACAGGTTGTCCAACCCTGCTTTACTGCTCAGACAATTACCTCTTGGAGAGTTCTCCATTGCAGTCCTAATCAGAGACAGAATTTCCAAGTTGTCCCCAATTCTTCCATAATATGCACAGTCATGTCCCAGAGAGTCCACCAACCCTATGTCCGCTCCTCCTCTGAGCAGGACCTCCACAGACTCCTTACAGCCATACTCACAGCCCAACATCAGCGGGGTCCTGATAAATACAGATTTAAAGGCATTAAGGTGCTTCCTGAACCCAGGTACTCAGGCTAAGGCCAAAAGGCCAGCCAATTACTGAAATTTCCTGGTGTCTTCTACTTACTTATTCTGTTTGTCTCTGGCATTGATATCAGCTCCCTTGTCAATCAGAAGTTGGCATATAGCCGGGCGGCACATCTGTGTGGCGAGAGACAGAGGAGTCCTCCCATCCTGTAGTGTTAAATGTGGAGGGTTGGGTATCAAAAAAGAAAGGACTTTTCAGCCAGAAAAATTCAGATTTTGGATGAGTTTTTGGTAAAATTTAAATGAAAAGTATTAAATGTCTTACCCCATCCTTTGCATTGACACAGGCTCCATGATCACAGAGAAGTTGCACACTGGAACAGCAATCAGACATGGCTGTTCGAAAGGCAAAATAATCATGAAGGTACAACTAAATCATAATCACAGCATAAAACAGACCAACAGGAAAAGAACATGCAGGCTGCCCCAGACAGAAGCCAGCTTTTAGGGGTAGGTTCCTCCTCACCTGCATCATGAAGAGCAGTCCTGCCCTGGAGATCTACATTCTCTGTTGGGCAATTAAACTAGAAAGAGAGAGAGACACGGACATCAAGCAAACGCGTGGGTTAAGAGACTGCAAATGTTCTCACTCCACCTGGAGCCTCACTCACCTGCAGCAGCTTCTGGAGACACAAAGAGTGGCCATACTTGGCAGACAGATGCAGTGCGTTCCGACCTGAGTTAATGAAAAATATAAAATAAGCAATGCTCACAGTATTCAGGGAGAATTATTATTAGCAGACCCGCACAAAGGCTGTGAGCACGTGTTGAAGGAAATTTATAAATTCCGATGGGGAAGTTAAAAAAAAAAATCATTAACAAGCCACACCAATATTATGTAGATGGAAAAGCTCAACACAGGCTAGTGGAAAATCCATGCCCCGTCTATAAGCTGCATTCATTCATTCATTCATTCATTCACGGGCAGTGTATATATATAAGAGGTTGGGTTTCCTAAACATTGCGTTATCTTTCTTAAAAGGGCGACAGATATTTGTCTGCTTTACAGCCACCCTGCCAGCTAATTATTTATTCTTCCGGCCCACATACCAGCAGCATCTGGAGCTGTGATGTCCACCCCATGTAATAGGATTGCATTCAAACACTCCAGGTGACCTTTTGATGCCACAATGTGGAACCTAAATAGTAAGAAAGTAATAAAATGTTTTATTGTACGCTTTATAGACACAGTCACTGGTATGACTGCAGTTTTTCTTTGTACTTCCTTTGAAGACATTTCCTATAAAACACAAACATTAAGACTATCACCCTACCCAGCTTTATTGGCATGGCCCTCTAATATGCATATGAGATAATGAAGTCTTAATACGTGACAATATCAGAGCATGTCATACTAACGTGGATTAAGAATAAAGTAATATTTACCTAAACATCTTCAGAAACTTGTGGAAAAACAAAGTAGTCAAGATAGACTAAGCACATAATAGACTGGTACTGGTATTATTGGGGGTGCAAGTTAAAACACCCCAAGTCACCTTTGGGTTGTGTATCCCTGCCATAAAAGTTACTATAAGACAAAGTCTTAACTAGTAGTAACTTTTATGGCAGGGATACACAACATAGAATCTATGGAACGCTAGGGTGGCAATATAAGTCTGAGCAATGGCATTAGGTTAGGTTTGATAATGGCTTTTAAGGTGACAAAGCCATATTTCCCCATTAAGATTTGCACCATCAGAGAGCTTGCTTGGTATACTATAGGAGATTCTCATGGAGCAAGAATCAGAAAATAAGAACGTTTAGGAGGCAAGTAATGACAGCATCTGTTGAAAAAGTCACCTATAACTATCTACTCCTTAAAATGTCCGAGAGAGTCTTATAAAGTTTCCTTCATGTCTGCTATAACACAAAGATAAGGATACCTCTGCTCCCCAAGACACACTTCAGTCTACATTGTATACTGAGATACTATACAAAGCTTGTCCCAGACAATAAGAGCAGCCATGCCACAAGCATCATGAGTGGCGTGCCACACGGCTATCTCAGGCATCCAGTAGTGGGGTTTTCCTTCTTCCTATAATCCATTTCCGGGTCACCATAATCGGGACTTACGCTGAGCGGCCCTCCAGGTCCAGCTTGCTGGGATTCACTCCCTTTTTGGCAAGAGTGGATGAAATCTTCTCAACATCTCCTCTTTCTGCTGCCCTCATAAGACGCTCATCATACTTACTCCAGTCTACTGTTTGCTGATAAAAAAAAAAAACAAACACAAAAATAAAAGACCAGACTTCAGAATGCATTTTATGAGTAATAGGACTGACGCCTCACAAGATATAAACCTTATGAAAAAGGCATATGATCCAACAGCCACTATTAAAACATGAGAGGACGTTATCTGCAATAATTATCGAAAAGTCTTTCAAACAGTAAATTGTCTGTGAGGATCTCTTTCGGAGTAACAACAAACTGCCAAACGCGGGCCCCAGTCTTATAAAGTTATAAAGAGAGCAGCTACATTAGAAACAGACTCCAGAACGTTTCCCCCCCAAAGACCTTCTTTTCTAAAACATCGGCGGAGAAAATGAGACCGAACAAAAAGTTATAGGTTTGACCTCCTCCTGCCCCACAGGCATCCCCTAAAATACGGTGCAGTCCCACCGATTCAGCAATAAATTAAAAATTACTTAGGACTCGTCAAACTTGGGGTACGTTGACGTACTTTCTGGCCATATAGCATGATGGAATCCCCAATATTTATGCCTTAGATTTTTTTTGAATAGCATTTGCTGGGTGTGCGCTGAATTCTTGCTTTGTTTTCTGTACCTTTTAGACAAACACAGGTACAGCCAGGTAATTGTTTCGCTTGACGACTTGCATTCCAGAGCCGGCTACATAGCCGGCAAGGCATTGTATGAACTTGGCAAGGATTTGCACCAAGGTGGAGGGCAAAAGTGCACATCGGGAAGATTAAAGTGTAAATCAAATGCACATCATGCACCCTTCACAGCAGCTCAGTAAAGATACCAGAAGATGATACGATAGACGGAAGCAACGACGACGATCGGATTCTCGGAATTTCAGCTCTGGTTAATGTATGGAAAAAGTCAGAAATGCGCAACCATTACAAAAACACATTGGGAGTTTAATGGTGCAGCAAAAGTATTGAGAAGTGCCATTTTTGCGATGGTGGCAGATTTCTCATTTGCAATGTGTCTTTGAATGAAAAGGCACACAAATAATGTCACAAAGTGTGCTGCATATAATTTCATATATATATATATATATATATTATATATATATATATATATAAGCATCCCATGTCATCCATGTACAAATACTAGCAGTTTCATTTACATTCACACTAAGTTGTTCATCGTAAGCTCACAAGAGAAGTGCCGTCTTCTCCTCTCGTTATGTGTGATTTTATTCCACTGATTATAACGGCGCTATGGAATCTGCTGGCTCTATATAAATAAATGTAATATAAATAAATAATTCGGGAAGAGAATCTATATATTAAACACTATGCCAAATATATGGTACAATTCTGAACAAGCTCCAACCCAGAGAACAACTTGTTAGCCCCCATGATTGTGTAGATAACCTAAAGAGGGCCAACGATTCACCAAACTTGTTTGCTTGCGGGAATACATCATTCTTTCATAAATTAACATTTTGTTTTTAGAACAGACTTGCTTAGGGCTCGAGGATGATGATCTCAAGAGCTCCTGTTAAAGCGCCTACTAAATAAAAGGTAACAACAACATTTTCCTAACACGCAACCGCACACCCTGCTGGATCAGCTTAACCCTCCTTGTAGCATAACCTGCCCGGGGTTGGCTCTTCATAGTTCATCAGTGAGATGAAATCTTTCACCTAAAGTACCCAAGTATAGTAAATAAGGCTTTACATGTGGAGTAAATACCCAAAACACACGCACACAACACCTTTGTCCAAAAAGCACTGCCTCCTTTGGTGTAAACTTACTGTGCGTTTAGAAGAACACGAAAACCAGCGCGTCATCCTGATACCAGCAGAACCTCCAGCAGACACCTCAGAAATCACAGGGATGTAAGCGTGCCAGCGCTGTGGCATCCCATCCCCCGGGGACAAACGCACATCACATACACAATGCCAAGTGCCATCTTCCTCAATATGAGATGCCCAGCACCTGCCCCAGGACCGGGCAGCTCTGTCAGGCTAAAGCCATGTCTGCGGCTGAGCCCCAGCCTTACGGACGCTCTGCACTCTGAAGTTCCGTGCCCCCTCCTCCCTCTCCGAGGCTCTGCTCTCCTCACTCTTTGAGGTTCTGCTTCTCTGCTCCTCAAACAAATAGCGGCTTCTCCCAATTCACTCCCCTTGTAAACACGGCGTCGCTGGCCTCTTTCCCAGAGGGAGGTCTGCTCTATTTTTGCCGGGGAGGAGGTTAACAGCTGAGATAGTGAGGAGGATCTGCACACACATGCTCTGCATTCCCATGCACTGAGCCATCAAGCCTTGTAATTCAGGGCAGGGAGCATTAGAATAACAATTAAGAGCATTTACACCTTGTGTGACCAATATAACCG
This sequence comes from Spea multiplicata, assembly GCA_009364415.1. NCBI lineage: Eukaryota > Metazoa > Chordata > Amphibia > Anura > Pelobatidae > Spea > Spea multiplicata. The sequence goes on along the minus strand of VKOC01000003.1, from coordinate 36,900,424 downwards.
AGCGGAGAGCAGTCAAGGGCACAGCTCGGATCTATATAAACAATTGTATATCTTACAGCATCGAAATCATCATTATCACAGTCGTATAGTGCCAACAGCATCTGAAGCGCAGTACAATAGGGAATGCCAACAAACCGATGACATTAGAAAAGAGGACTATGTGAAAAGCCCTGCGTTTAAATAGAACTCCAGAGACCGTGAGAAGGTCTGATAGAACAAATATTAAAACCGAACGACTCGCTTCTCTGACAATAGGGATAGGTTAGGGATACGTTCACTTTTTATTTTTTTTATTATTTATTTATGGTTTTATTTAGCGCCATCATATTCCGTGGCACTTTCCCATATCTCTACTCTCTATAAGATGACACATGCCTCTACAGCCTATATCCGCTATAAGATTTTATTCACTTTCATTGCCACACTGTGTATATTTGTATGTATATCATTATATATTTGGCGCTAACAGACGCTCTTTATAACACAAGGGGAGACACAATAAGTGTCATAGGTGTGAACACATTGGGAAAGGAAGCATAGAACTTAGTTTAATTTACACCTTTGTTTAGTGAATAAATACCAAGCTCGTGTTGACTTCATACTAGTGAAACCTGTAATTATTATGAAGTCACTTACCTATCAATATATATATTAAAGAAATCAGACACAGGACTATAGACCTACTCTGCAGTAACCAACTCCAGCTTTAAAATAATCGTTCCCGCTTACTGCCAGGAACACATCATGACACAAAAGCACGGAATGATCCTAAAAAAAAAAAAGATTGTTTTATTTTCATGTGAACAAACCTTCAAAAGAAAGAATACAATTACGGATCTGATAAGGTTTACTTAACATGCCAGAGAGAGCAAACAGTGTTTTGCCCAAGTGGAACCGCACCTTTAAACAGAATTTGAATTTTAAAAGTTTTAAAGTATTTAATGAGCGTTGATTTTCAATAAACAATGTCCCAGCGGGACGGAAAGGATCTGGCCGTCAGCACGCCGTTCGAGCCGCATTGTCCTCTGGAGCAATGATGTAATGGGCTACTTCGTTGGTGTGTAAAGGGAACAAAAGCATCGGCAGACAGGAGGAGACGCAGAGGACTACCATCCGTGAATACAAAACACGTTGGTAAATAGCGTCGTTTAGGATACCCATCAAGCAATTGAAAGCCAGACACACTGATGTAAAGCCTGAGCTGGGGCAGAATTATTAGTGTAAAGGGTGGGTATTTCTCCCACGGCTCATATCAGAACACGAAGCAGCAGAACAATGGATCATTCTCCAATCTTATTATAACAAGCGCAGGACGCCAGGAAATAAAGAGCAGGCATTTCCTCCGGCCCCTGCCAGACACAGCGCTCATCATTCACAGGCAGGCAAATCTATAGGGGTATAGCCATATATAAACTCATATATGTTATGAGTTTATATATGGCTATACCCCTATAGATTTGCCTGCCTGTGAATGATGAGCGCTGTGTCTGGCAGGGGCCGGAGGAAATGCCTGCTCTTTATTTTATTTTTTTAAATAGCGCAGTACAATGGGTACAATATATATATGCATGTATACACACACTGATAGAGATCCATGATAAAGTCCATATATGTAGTGAATTATTTCATTTTTATTTTTTTTTACTTTAAAACTCGTGTACGGAAATCTTTTTCTTTACCGTTGTGAATGCCTTAGGAGGTCAGAAGAGAGGAAAGGAATTTAATAAAGTACCAGTAAAGTTTGTTCCTGCTGCCAAAATCTGTTTATTAATTTGGTATTTTTACAAAAATTTTACATTTTTGTTTTGCTCCCCCATGAAATCGGACAAACCCTTCGGATCGCACCTCTACTCTACTCAAACTCAAAAATCAAGTTACCCTTTTTACTAATCCACCCGTGCGTGCGGTGGTCATCTAATACCTAGAACGCCCGTACGCACCGGGCCGACACTCAGACATTTACATGTCGCCAGTCAAAGAAAGGTTCGCTGGAAACATATCATTAAGAAAGCGGCATTCCTCCCATTCCTGGCGGAGCAGTCTGTACTAGTTACCACGTCACCCCTACTAATCTTACTACAAAAACGTTTCAGATATCCCAAATGCCTTGTGCAGAGCATAACCCCAAAATAAAGTATTACTGATTTATATAGCACCGCCATGCTCTGCAGCGCTGTACAAAGTAAGCTTGGTTGTTTTTTGGATGGTCCTTTCTGCAGGTGGCCTCTTATTATGATGCAGAAGTGAACTCTTTGAAACCAGCAGTAATCCGGAATAAATTACATCTATAATGTCCAATTACTTGTTGTAACAATTAATGTTACAACAAATTCATGGGTCCACAAAATCAGCCACAGATGAGATATATTTTATAATTAATTCAGCATGCATTTATACAAGACAATTCTCAATGGAAATAATAATTTTCCTATGAGAGAAGCTTAAAGAGTTCCATTTTTAATTGACATAGCATGTCTTCTGGCGGTATGAAGTATCCATTCATAGTAAAGCAGAGCACTGTCTCCAACAAGCCACAACACCCATCATCACCGCATAACAACGGCAGACAGTGCAGCTTCACCTAGCTTCAGAGAGGCTTTGGGTTCTGTGCTCTGTAATTAGCATTCTATCTCCCCGCTCAGCCATTATTAACAGGCGAAAGCTCCCGGCTCCCATATTATTAACAGGTACAGCCAGTGACAGGCGAGGGCTCCCCGCTCCCATATTAATAACAGCCAGTGACAAGCGAGGGCTCCCCGCTCCCATATTATTAACAGTAACAGCCAGTGACAGGGGGGCTCCCGCTCCATGTTATTAACAGGTAAGTCATGACAGGCGAGGGCTCCCCGCTCCCTATATTTTACAGTACAGTCTCAGTGAGCACGCGGGCTCCCCCGCTCCCATATTATTAACAGGTACAGTCAGTACAGACGAGGGCCCGCTCCCATGTTATTAACAGGTAAGCAGTGACAGGCGAGCGGCTCCCATCCATATTATTAACAGGTACAGCCAGTGACGAGGCGAGCTACAGCCAGTGACAAGCCGGGCTCCCGCTCCCATATTATTAAACAGGTACAGTAATGACGCGAGGCTCCCCGCTCCCATATTATTAACAGGTACAGTCAGTGACAGACGAGGGCTCCCCGCTCCATTTATTAACGGTAACAGACCAGTACGAGGCGAGGAGGCTCCCCGCTCCCCATGTTATTAACAGTACACCAGTGACAGGCGAGGGCTCCCGCTCCCATGTTATTAACAGGTACAGCCAGTGGAAGCTCCCGCTTCATAAATATATTAACATAGTAGTGACAGACGAGGGCTCCCGCTCCATGTATTACAGGTACAGCCAGTGACAGGCGAGGGGCTCCCGCTCCATGTTATTAACAGGTACAGCCAGTGACAGGTTCGAGGGCTGGTTATTACAGGTACAGCCAGTAACGAGGGCTCCCCGCTCCCATGTTATTAACAGGTACAGGCAGTGACAGGCGAGGGCTCCCCGCTCCCATATTATTAACAGGTACAGTCAGTGACAGGCGAGGGCTCCCCGCTCCCATGTTATTAACAGGTACAGTCAGCGACAGGCGAGGGGTCCCGGCTCACATATTAACAGATACAGTAGTATCTACCCTCCCAACTTTCTGCTGCAAGATTTACTGTGTTGACCTATGCACATACAAAAACTAAATAATTGCTCTAAAAAAAAAAAAAAAAAAAAACTTTCTACACTCAGAAGTTTCTGTTTAAAAAAAAAAAAAGAAAAAAGTATGAGCTGTTGAGGGAGATGGGGATTGCCAATCGTATGGATCTTGCTATAACTAATATGGTTTGGGCAAAGAAAGGATTACTTCTTAATACCAATTCTGATTTATAGGAGGTTGACCTACTAATTAATCTGATCTTCTAAAAAATGTGCTGAACCCCAATGCATGCAGCAAAATAGATTCACTTCGAAGAGGAACTGGGCATTCCTTTTACAACGAAAATACCAGTATACTTAAAATTTGAACACTTTTCTTTTAGTGGATAATAAAGCACAGTTTTAAATGCAATCTTTAATAAAAGCAAAACATTCCATTTCAAAGCATCTTAAAAAAAGCGACAATATATTTTCAATTGTTTTTATAATAGTGAAAACATTAGAGGGCTTGTATTTGTTAATATTTTTTTCTAGTAAAAAGGCTACAATATCAAAATATTTCCAAGAATAGAAGATAAATGCCTATTACGAAAATAATTATTCTGTAAACCAAATAGTTACATACAAACATACTCCTAGCGCCATACTCCTAGCGCCATCTAGTGGACACTTTCAGTAGCTGCAGCTAAAGAAACAAAGCATGGCAGCTCATTCCATCTATAGTGTGTACATGCATATATTATATTTATATAAGAGGAGGTTTGGCCCATTTCTCACCATTTTTCAGCCAATAAGGACCAGCCGGGAGAGCTGAATCATATGTGGTTCCCAGCAAATAGAGGAATGCATTCTCCTCCTACCCATACTAAACCTATTTCACCTCCTAATAGTTCACAAAGCTGTGTTTATTTTACCTTCCCAGTTGTTTCACTCCTACTGATTGTTGACTGTGACTAACAAATACATGTATTTCATCTGTGTCATGGGGATTAATGTATATACAATTACTGTGCAAAGTTTAAAAAGGGGTCCTGTTACCATGACTACTATTCCCGTTTGCTATGGTGACACACAACTTTTGAAGCTTTGCAACCAGGATCACTTTTGAAGCACAACTCCCTCTGCGACTTTGCCGCACTCAGCAGAACACCCAATTCTCAATGACGGGTAACATGTTAAAGGCAGAACATGTATGCAAGTAAATACATTTTTTTTAAAAAATTCCATAAAGGCCTCAAGATGGAAATAACAGGGCCAGGTTTCCTTTTTGATGTACATCTAAAGATATGAATTGAATTTTATATATATATCCACCAGTCTGGAAGACTGCAGCTATTTTGAGCTTCCTTAAGTGATTTACAGCAGCTTTTCCTAGAAGAACAGAGGAACGCAGCCAGAACATACATTACCGTGCTGTGAAACTATGGTATACAAACTCATGGGTGATATACGTGATAAATAAGAAAGTTACGTTGTAGGAAAAGCTAAATTGTACAAATGTGTAACATGAATCTACCCCTTAAATATCTAAAATATAGAAAAGATTCTAATATATATATATATATAATATATATATATATATATATACCACCAACCAATGTGGTACACACTACAGATATAGATATGATACAGGCCTGTGTTTAAAGTAATGCGGCTCCATCAAAACGTTTAATAGTTATGACCCAGGATGGTGTCAGGGCTAATTTATGAACATATTACTGAGCAGTCGGGCATGAGAAATACATGTGAAATAAGCTAGCCATCATTAAAATTCTACAAAAATAAAAGTCTAACATCCTATAAATTAAACCAATATTTTGTATTACAATGTATTGATAGTATTCTGTAAATTTCCTAGATTATCAAAATTACTTTGTGGTACATTGGGGATGCCCTGATGGTCAACAACCCAGGGATGCTGCATATTCATATCGGCCAGTTAATATATAAGTACTTTTTGGATACCCTTATGAGACATGGCATGCATTTCCAATTGCTTATTATGGAATTTAAACATTAACAGAATGTACTTAAGTAGGAAGTAGACATCCTTATAGAGTATTGTGCATAGCTTGGGATATATTGAATGTAAATAAAACCACCTTTTTTTTTTCTTGGTGTTAGCAACCAATAGAATGTTCCAGTCATCAAATGCATTCTATTGGTTGCTATGGCAACAAGACCACTTTTCAAAACTTTGCGAAACGGCCAATTTTTCTACAAATCCCTTAAACGCCTTCCTATATTACACGGATCCAAGCCGTTTGTGGACTCTTCACAGCAAGTGAAAGCCTGTATGTTGTGGAAGACAAACACAGAATTACCTTTTTATATACGGTCCGGACTTAAAGGCTTTCTTAGACAAACTATTGTTAGTGGGAGATACCATAGTCAAGTCTTTTTCCAGAAAGCAGAAAATGTCAACTTAATTCTGAGAAAAAACGTTACGTATTTTATGTATGTTGCATCATCTTAGTACTCTTACTCTTTGTACAGCAGAGCTGACGCTCGATGTGTGTCTTTACCGGAGCACCCAATGTGGCCTCAAACGCTTTGAATATAGTCAACTAGAGACAGATGGATAAATTTATCTTGGCAGGAAGGATGGAATTGCAACGCAGTCAGGATAGATGAATAAACACATGAAACAATTGAAATGTGAATCCCCCCTCCGGATCATCATCTATCCCCTCTTCCTTTGCACATAGAGGACGAGGCTACATTCATTCTTGTTCATTCATTACTTCACCAAACAAAGAGAATTCACACCACTATGTGTCATGGTGACCTTGTACGGTTCCACTAAATCAATACTAAACTCCACAGGACCTCAGAGAAAGCCACAAACCGTGTGGGTGTGAGAGGGGTTATGTGAAACATGATATACACCATGTTGCTAGCTTCTGCAAAATCTTGTTTTCATAGACAAAATTCTGGCTATCTCAACAAAATTTTCTGTTTTCTGTTAAAATATTATCTTATTTCCATCTTCGGTGTTTCAATGAAAGTGTAGATTTACAAAAATTACCAGAAACCAATATGGGAGGACACCAACCATTAACAAAAATACCTGAATAGGGCTGGACAGGAATGACACATGGGGTAACTGAATAGTCTACGGGTAACAAGCGTAAATATAAGTCTGTTTAGGGCTAAGTAGGATTTAAATAAAACCAGTTGACATAACCATCTACAGTTCAAGGAGGTGACCATCAGGTTATCCAAGTATCTCACAGCTTCATCCTTTTTGTAGTTTGATGGTGTTCTCCCTTCATCTTGTTGGTGGAGGTAGAGGCCTGGGGCTGGCAAATTGGGATATAGAAAGGAAAGGAGTTCACTTACAAATGTAGCTGCGATGGCAAAGAGTATAAGCTCATAAGATGTGCAGAATGGTTCCAAATAATGTTGGCATCGCTGATGAGCATGAGACCATTGCAGCCGATCATCAATGTTGCTAGAGTTTAAAGGGACCGTCTAACATCCCATACACTTCATTATAGAACACAGATCTGTAAGTACTTTAATATGCAATCTTCAAAAAGTGAAGAAAAAAAAATACAAATGAAGCGCTCGCCGGCGATAGAAGAGGCTGTCCTGCTGCAGCAAAATTGGTTGCTTTAAGTACTCAATCAGTGGCATGAAAGTGAAGTAAACAAGCTCATAGGGGTCGGAAACAGAGCCGCAGCCTGAGCCCGGGGGGGGCTTTTCCAGAAGCCCCCATACATTTGAAAACGTTTTTTTTTTTTTTTTTTAATCATTGGGGTCCCCACCACATTGGGTCATACATTCTCCTCTCGGGTACGAAAACAACTTCTAAATTCCTGCGCAAGCCTGGAAAAAGAAAAAGGATGCATGCTCAAGAGATGAGGGCACAGCAGGAGTACTTGAGGTATTGCATACGTCGGCCCCACGTAGGTAACGTGAAACAGGTCACGCGATCACACGCTTGTAATTCTCACCCCTTAGTAGGTAATGTATGGAGCGGCAGCTCTTAATCCTACAGATCAGGTTCTGTCTGCTGAACGTGGAATGTCCGGTCACTGATGTCACCCCGGCAGGGAACGCCAGCAGTCAGATTAACAGACAGGATGGAATAGTTTTGGACTGCACTCATCCCACTTACAGGAAGGACAGGCAGCATGTGTACACAATGCCCAACATCAAACCTATTTCAATGTCATACGGACGCTGTCCTCAACAATGTACGTACAATTCAGATAGTTAATCACCTCCCTGGCGAGACTGACAGCCTAAATACAAGTGCTCGTGGCATTAAAACCTATTGAGACGTTCCTGCTGTGGTGTTTTGTTGGACAGCAAACTATTCAAGTTCACAAATTCCTGGTTTTGACTTTTGAGATTTACACTCCGGCCATTGTATACAATAATGTATACAATAGCTTAATTGTCCCTTTAAGTTTTCATGTGGTCCCCCATTTCAAATGCATAGGGGGATTTTGCAGAATTCTTCCGTACGCATTTGCCCCTTTCTCCCGCCCTAGCTGTCTGCCGTACATGATATAGGTGCAGCTCCACACATCTCCTCTCAAGTGACAAACTCCGAGATCGCTCCAGTGCAGGCTACGCACGATCATTGAGAACGCCTGCCACTGATTGGCTGCTTTAAGCCAATCAGCACATACCTGGGAACATCCAGGAGCCCTCCATTGTTGGGATGTGTGTTGGCGCTTGAGTCGACTGTGCAAGCGGGGCTAGCCCCACACGCAGGAAATCTCCATAGCTGGAGGAGAAGCAAGCGGGGCATGCGGGGCAACACGGCTCCCGCAACCTAGCGTTCATCCATGGTGACCCAGAGAAGTGGTGCTTCACCCAGAGCGTACCCAGGTATGTGGACAATAGAGGAGGGGTTCTGCTGCTGCTTTCCCCTAAAGTAAGTATTTTTAACAGGTTTTAAAGTATTGACACCATGCTCCTTGGATGCTTTGTGAAAAGCCCTGACTCTATTTAGCAGTCAGGGCAACATGTGGTTATGGGGATGGAGGGGTCATGTAGAGGTGAGGTTATACAATCAGGTTAGTTGAGAGGTTACATAAAAAAAAAAAGCTGAAGTTTCTAGCTGCGCTCGCGCCGCTTAGTTTGCCGCGCTTTTTGCGCTCATGAGTGTCTCGAGCCACTTAGTTTAACCGCGCTTTTGCCTACTTTGCCGCAGCATAGCGGGAGAGCCAAAGGTCCGAAGTTGGAAGAACTTCTTCTGAGGCTCCCACCCTCCCACCCAAAAATAATAAAATCTTTGTTGTGGCTTTTATCTGGGTTAAGGTTGCCCTTTTTTCTATTAAAAAAAGGGGGGGGCTTTAGTTTTTAAGTATGGCTGCACTATGGGGCTTGGGCCAAGAGTTGCTTTATGGTTATAAGGTTTCTGTTGATGTGAGTAATTGATTGCTGTTACATTGTAAGCTAAATAAAAGACCACGGCCTGTTTATCCAATACAAAGTTGTCAGCGTCTTTATTTATTATGATTTGTAAGAGTTTATGTTAAAGATGGTTTAATTGTTGTTGGTACAAATCCCTTACAATCACACGTTGGCATCTTCCCAGCTTCAACCTGCTAACAGACGCACCGCTGATCACACACATCATGCAATATAAAGCCAATTAATTAGGGACAGAGAACAAGCAGTTTTACAGCAAGGACAGAAATTAAATTTTACCTAAAAAAAAACACACAAAAAAAAAAACACTTCAAAAGCAATAAGGAACACAACCCCCACATCCACACACCCTGCGGCTGGAATCTGAGGCATGCAGAGGTCGTACACGCATGTGGGAGGCAGTCCACAGCCAAGCAGATTACTGGAAGCCAAACCTGGAGCCCTTTATACGTCAGCTAAACCTTGAATTCCCATTATAATAAACTTGCCACAGCAGCAAATACATGCAATGCTATACATATGGTATATAGAATATATATGATTTATACACACAGACAGGGCGCTGCTCTTGTGATCTCACGCTATATTAATATTTAGCAGATTTTTTTATTTTTTTTTAAATATTGTTGATATAACTGAAGAAATAATCAATTGAATATGTGAAACAGCTGGAAAGATTTCCCTAGGAGAAGAAAGTCATGCAGCCTTTGGAAGAAGATTTGGGTATTCGATGAAAGCCGCAGCTGCTGTTATCACAGAAAGGGCAGTCACGCAACCTTCATATCCATTAGCAGATCTAAAAGGGAGGGCGCAACCAAAATTCAGTAAAAACACACTAAATCTCAAATCTAGGAACATGCTAGGACACAATATATGGCAGGATCACACGGCACTCTCACAAATGGCAGTAATTAATACATAACATTGTATGAGATGTCCCAAATGAGGTGACCTCTTCATGGTAGCTGGCCAGCACGGCGCTCAAGTGTTACGATGGATATCTGTACAGCTCAACATTCAATTTCTGGACCTTCGTCGCCCTTACTGTCATAGAAATAACAAGACCACATCAAAAACCAGCACGTTTTCTAACGCATAGGTCGGGCAGAAGAAATTAATCCATATGTAAAAAGTAATTATGAAAGGCAAACACTGACAACTTTCCCCAACATGAAGAGCTCAGATGGGCCTGTATAATGTATAATTTAATGGGCAAGGAGATTGAAATAAAGCTAGTTTAAAACAAATCATGGGGTGCTCTGTGAATTAACACTTGAGTGGTTTGAGGCGCTGCATCATCTTTTGGTTCATTAATTGGTTTCGCTACCATCTAAGGATGCTGACACTCTAAAGTCACTACTTATTCTTTCCTGTTGGCTTCTTCAGTAATTTGTAGGAAACAAACTAATGCAGATGTAGAAGACAAAATGTAACATTTGGCCAATAATACCAACATGTTTCAACAGTATACATTCTGCCAGAAACTATGGTAACACTAATGGTCCCAGGTTGACACAACGAGAAACTTTACCAACAGACACATGGAAAGAAGAAAGCTTAACCGCTGGGTTCCAATACTTACCACCAAAGGACTGTCAGGAGCAGAGTGAGATAAATATATATATATTCACACATACAACAGGGACACTTTGATGACAATGCATTCTAAATACATAGACATTAATAATATGTAGTTAGCCCCTCTTTGCAGCTATATCAGCTTCCACTCTTTTTGGAGCGTTTCTGTGGGAATTTTTGCCCATTCATCCAGTAGCGTATTTGTGAGGTCGGGCACTGATGTTGGAGGAGAAGGCCCGGTTCACAATCTCCATTGCAGTTCATCCAAAAGGTGTTCAATGGGGTTTAGGTCAGGGCTCTGTGCAGCCGGCCACATTCTTCCACGCCAAACTCTTCCCACACATTTGGAAGCATAGCATTGTCCAAAATGCCTTGGTAGGCGCCGTTCACCTTATCAAGACACAGAAACGCTCCAACATCCTGTGAAAAACCTTCCCAGAAGAGTGGAGGCTGTTATAACTGCAAAGGGGGACCAAATACATATTAATGTCGATGTGTTTAGAATGTAATGTTATAAAAGTCCCCGTGGTCAGGTGTCCGAACACTTTTGTCCATATAGTGTACACACACACACACACACAAATTATTGTTTAGCGGATTCATATCTTAAATCCTACTTGCTTGGGGCTGCTCACACTTGGGAATTAATTTGTAATCCTTTAAGGTGTGGGCGAGACGATGCATGCCAGTGACCCAGCTTAACCATGCAGCAATTGACCAACACCAGTAAGCTTCACCAATAAAGACAAAGAGTCAAGTTGGTCCATGCATAATTTCATGGAATTAAGAATTCTTCTCAAATCAAATATCAGCCATGGCCAACACATACATTTCAATAGAAAGGCACGACATACCGGGCTATAAATAGAATATTTTAGAGTTTCTTGATCCAAGGAGAAATCCAATTTCCTTTTGGAGTCAAGAAGGAATTTTTTCCCCTGATGGCAGAATTCGATGTAGCTTAATTAGGGTTTTTTGCCTTCTTTTGGATCAAAGAGTAGGAAGGTTAGGTAGGAAGGGTTAAACTTGATGGACTTAGGTCTTTTTTCAGCCTTATGTACACAAAAGTCTGAGAGAAGGTGAAATGTTTTTCTATGTAAAAGAAAAATCACACCGCAAACTCTGCTACATATAATCACCTAGAGCAGAATATTGGAGTTAAAAGCATCGTTAAATTAACTAACACAGAGGAAACAGGCAGGACTCACTGGTTTTGCTACACAATGAGCCAAACAGGTAAAAAAATAAATTATGGGCTGGATATTTTCCCATAAAATTAGTGAAAATCCACTCCATGACAAGCATATCATCCACAGAGGGTGTAGGTAGAACAGCAGCTTAATGGTTTTACAGCGCGAGATATGAAAGAAGCTAATTAGCCTCCCTGGCACCCTCGTTAGCTGGACACAAATGGAATCTGCTTAACGAACCAAACGTGCCTCCTTCTCACATAAATAAACGTGTCGGGTGACATTTTATACGAATGAAATTTCACAAAAACAACAGTGTGGGCCAGAAAAGCCTGGGCAGGGACACTTTATAGCCCGCAGCAATATAGTCCAAGTGTCACGTCACACAGATCAACGACACCCATCTATCACAAACAACACACAGATGGTATTGTAGCGCACATCCGGCAGAAACGAGACACTTATTACTTTTCTTTAAGTAATAAATACATTATCACATAAAGCACAGGGCTGAAGAGAAGTTTTGTTTTATGCTTTATCTGTTGAGCTGGAGGTCACCATTGTAGGGAGTCACATGCATTTTTGGATGACCGTACTAAAAAGCTCACAGCCGATTGTTTATATGGAACTAATGATGTCTCAGAGTCATACCATAAATCAGAGAGTTCCTCGGGGGTTTATTCACTAAAACGGGGGATTGTGCAGTTTTCAGCTCATTGGCATTATGAAGGGGCAATCCCCCTGACCTTTTAGTGCAGAAGACGGCTTAAGGAGTTTGTTTATTCGACAGGACAAATATAAACGAAACAACACATACGTAGGGGAATCACGCCGCAGCCATTAGTACTGTATGGGGGGGGGGTCAATAACTGGGTCAATGAGCAGCACCCAGTGTGGCATCAAGTACGTATTCTCATTGGAAGGAGGCAGAATAACACAAATGTATTGTCATCATCATCATCATCGTTATTTATACAGCGGTGACAAATTACACAGTGCTGTAAACTAGAGCAGCAAAATCACACAAGGATCTCTACATCAGAAGCCCAGCATCAGCTTGGCCACAGAACAAGGCAGCAGATTATTATTCATTGATATATAGCGTCATCGTATTTCACACCATTATACACCAGTAAAGAAGCCATCGCACACAACCAAGTGACCGAGCAGAGCCCATAAAGGAGAAGTAATGCCTCTCCCCCCCCCCCATACATCAGTGAGCCAAATAATTTACCTTCATTCAACGAAACATCGGCACGCATCTACTGGGCAAGTAATATTACCGGGTCTACCGGGCATTCTGGCTCACACACCCAATACTTTCTCTCCCAGGTTCAACAAGGCTCAGTAGCCACACTAACACCACACTAGCCTGCAAAAGTGACTAAAGTGCCACCTGCTTGAAAGCCAAATGGCACAAAACACTCTGCAGGAGAGAATGCGGTAAAACTGCATAGCTGTTAACATTTAAAACTATAGAATAAAGGTTGGCGTCCTCCTTTAAAGGGTCTCCAAATTAGAGCTGAGGGCCATTTGCTACTCAGCTGTAAACATATGAAAGTGCTACCGATTTTAAGAAAACTAAGACCGCCTTACTTGCTGCGGATCATAGGCATTGCAGTTTAGCAAGAACTTGGGAGCTACCTGTCTGCGGACTCTGAAGCGCAGATCACATACTCGGCCACACCCTAGTATCATCCCGAAGGCTGCCATGAAGGGCCCAGAGACCTGGGGCCACCAACCGTAACGTAAGAAGCACAGCTTACAATGACAGGGAAGGATGACCATAAAATACTGTAATCATGTATGTGACTAAAGGGATACTTATTAAGGCATGTGGCATACATGACCTATAATTCACTCATTTATATATAGATATACATACATAAAACACACACACATATATATACTTAAACATACACATATAATACATTGAAACACCCCCATGTCATGGTCAGTGTGATAAAAAGCACATAGAGATCATCAATGTATGGGGCATGCACAGTACACAACAAAACGTGCCAAAGACCTCAAATGTCCCTTCATCAGCAGACAAGGGGTGCTGGTTACACCCCATTCTTCCCTCCGTGAGTCACAAGCACCGCGAACGGACACATGGCCATTTAACAATGTGATGATCTGCATGCCCCACGGCAGCCTCACGTGTAACACCCGCGGACAGCGTGTGACAGGAAAGCCCCCAACCCCCTTCACTACATCAGACTCAATGCATGAACTATAACCGAGCTCAACAAACCCTCAGCTAACCGCCACCGGATAAAACTCCCTGAACAAGCCGGGGACCATTTCCTGTCTCTCAGCTACCCCATGACACCTCCTGTACCCAAACTGCCCACACAACAGCATGCTCCCTCCACACCCCCAGAGCCATTCACCCCACTCTCCACTCACAGTCCCACTCTCCACTCACAGTGATCGTCACTTCGTGTTTCTTCAGCCGTGATTTCAGACTCTTCATGATGACCCGTTTCTCGTGTCCGTGGATTGTTATTCGCCGAGCTTTTCTCCCACCATTCCCGCGGGTCTGATTTACTGCGAATGATCTGCTTTCCTCTCACTTTCTCTAGCCTTTCCCTATGGCTTTGAACCGCTCCTCTCCCCTCATCCAATCGTATTCCACACATGGTGCAGACGGACTGACTTTTAGCCAATCGCGATGAAGGAAAAGTTTAGAGGCGGAACTTCCTCGGGGAAGTTTTTCCAACAGTTCGGACACACCTTTCGGCGGGCGTATGACGTCACGCAGGTGGAACGGCATATTTATTGCTTAGAGTACATAAAGAGCGAAGCGGTCCGCGCACCGGAGGGCGCGAAATAGATGGTTATTCAATTTCGGAGATATACCGGTATAAAGCCCGTTGTTTTAGGGGGTGTGATTAGAGCCATGCCTTGGAGGGTACGGCTTCACGAAGACAAATGTCATACCCTGAAAGGCTTCAACTATTAACATTTTAGTAGCCCATCGGGGAAATGATGTGTAGCGATCCAAATGTTAACCAAGTGGCTCTAATATTGGTCATAAAAACCCAGCGTTGTCATTATTCAATGATGCACTTCATTGAGTCACCTACATTCAAGTAGGGATATCAACCTTAAAATACCGGTGCAGAAGCAGTGAATGGGCGGCTCAGGTACCGTCAGATCTGTGAAGAGTATGAATGACCCTGAGATTCTGACCCTCCATACCTCGAGTTCCTGGTATGGCTTTTGTTTCCATTGTTTCTATAGAGTGCACACACATTATTATTGTGGCTGTAGAGCCCTGGGATACACCGATTGTCTCCAAATATTCTGAAAAGAGACACTAGCGGGGTAATGTTAAAGGGAAATAATAAAGGGATTCTTTAGTGGTTGGGCTTGCATGGGCATGAGGAACAGATTAAAAATATTTGAAAGAAAGCATGTCCACCTTAAGGACAGCAGTTAGTCTCAGCAAATTATTTGTTATATAGCACCATCGTATTCTGTAGGGCTGTACAATAGGTAGGCAGAATATAACAAGCAGTATATAACATAACAATTTGATTTACAGAAACAGGTGGGGAGGGCCCTGTTCAAAGCGCTTACAATCTAGAGGAAGATTAGAATATTTGATCCATTGCACACTAGTAGCTATATACAGTTACACAAACACCCTCACCCTCGGTACAGCACCAGCAAAAAGGTATTCTACAGCTCGCTGACGGCTTACATCCAACTAAGCCTTCTCACATCTCTGACTCCAAATCTACGGAGTGTGAGTTGGTGTTTAATGGGATAGACATAAAGCTAGCCTGATTGTTAGTCCAGGAGGACGGATGTTCGTTTCAAACACACCTGCCATCTGCGGATGTCTTTACTGCACTTTTAAATAGGATTCCCAATGGCCATATCTTACTTTACCTAAATCACCCCTAAAGGGCGACGTTGCATACATGCGCACAACAGAACCTTCACGATGAGGAGTACAAAGCAGGATCAAAACGAGATCTCCATCCTACCCAGACTTGGGTAGAGCGCAGTAATGGCTTTTTAAATGAATGGCAAAAACACCCACTTACCGGTACCTTCAAACCAAAATACACTGCCGAATATAATTGATTAATCTTTATTTCTAGTTTTGCAGTGAGCAAAAACAAGAGTCTTTTACAGACTTTAAGTCAGGTTGGAATATATTTGTCCCGATCTGTATTTATTCAGAGGCAATTGCATGTCGGTTTTTCTAGACCTACAGCTGATAAGGCGGTAATGGTGAAAATTCTTCATACTCGCTCAGGGTCGCTTGGTATCCTCAAGCAAAAGTTTTTTGTTTACATCCCTGAGCAGGGTCCTCCTCACCCGTTGTTTCTAGAAGTCTAATTGTTGTTATTTACTCATTACGTCCTGTTTATCCATTGTACAGTGCTATGGAACATGATGGCGCTATATGAAACAGTACTTTAATTTCTTTGGCTGTACCTGTAAATACATTTAACTCACCCGGTTTGGTGCCCAAACTTTACCTCTCATGCTTCCAATACCTGCACAGCTATACAGCAAGTTGCTGGGTGCAGAAGCCTCATGCCCTTCAGCTTTGGTTTGGTAGAACGCTTTCAACATCCTGCTACACTGAAAAAAGTGAGGCTTTTTTTCATCTTTAGACCGATCCTGTTACTTCTATTCAATTCCTTAGATGGGCTGCATCACTCAGGATATACGTATATTATATATATATATATTAGACACACACACCTATATACCAATTAGATGTATGCTGCTTGACACACCTACAGCTGCAGTGCAAAGTCAAAATGCTGTTGAATATCTCTCATAACAGCACTTGGAGAGCGACTCGTTGGCATTCCGTGCTTAACAATCCCATCAGTAGGAAAACTAAACTTTCTTCTCTTTGAAATAGAAATCTAAAAAATTACACAAAATGTCTTGCTCACCAGAATCTTTAATGGGCCGCTGAACATGGATTGTGGGTTAAATATAACAACTTATGTGAAACCACAGTAATGTTTTTTTTAATGAATTTAACGAGAATGAAATTGATTAAAAAAAGATTGTATAACTTTAAAGGAACAGTTGTGTGTTTTACCATTTCAATTCCTCTCCTTATCCTGTCCCTGATAGAAGGCTGCAGCGCTGTTCCTTCTCCTTTATACACAGGTCAATAGCACATACCAGTAGCTGCATTCGGCCCCTGACAGCACGAACCAGGCGAGTGGTAACATATACCGCATATATCTTTGCCCAGTGGTATTGTATGTCAGCGAGCGACTGCCAAAAAAGTAAAGAAGCAGCAGCCTTTATAACATATCATTAAAGACTGGACTAGCTGCCACGCAATCCCTCTGCATCTGCTGCGGTCCCAGTATGTCCACATTCTAACACCATGCGACACTAGATCACCAATTACTTGCAGGAAGCCTCAGAAGCAGGTGCTATCTCCATCCGTGAGATCGCCTTGTGTGTGTGACCAGGAGCGGCTTACTTCTTACTCTCTCACTCAATGATCCGGAAATATGATCCAATGACATGCAATGCGAGGCAGTTCTGGATACCACCGGTATACACAATAGTGCAGGCAGAACATTCGACAAGAATAATCCTCACCTCTTGCATGAAAAAGTTACCATGTTAATGGACACCTACAATCCATCACGAAACACCGTGTGCGATCAATACATTGCGTATAAGACAATTTTTTGCAGATTACAAAAAAGGCAAAGTTAGCATTTTAAAGTATAGGAACAGAAACAAGTGCTTATTCAATAGTTCTACTATTGTGAATGTTGTAAATTAACTCATTTAAGGCAGGGCAACAACCTTACAGTACTTGGCAAGACCCCATCAACAGAGGTAAGAGAAAAGAAAAAAAATGCATTTTTTTTTTTTTTAATAATGCCCCAAGGCATCATAGCGCCTTTATTTTATACAATATCTTTTGTACAAATGTATTTAAAAAATACACAAGACAGCCATGCATTAAAAAACGTGAACACCATAAACGTGCACACTGTATTGAGCAAAGGATCTCCAAAAACGAAAACCTGCAACAAGGGGGGAAACATGACATCTTCCAAAAATCCCCGTACATGAAGAAAGTCTCATCTGGACAGATTTAGTCAACATACAGAACAGCGACTGAATCCATCATTGGGCTTCTCGTCACTTTTATTAACTCACCATCTTTAACCTTGTTAAAGGTTGCAATAAAATGGTTTCTTTCGCAGGCCCCGTACCCTCAGCCTCTTTAGAGCAATACGTTTTTTTGTATGACGCATACAGACATTGTTAAATGCTTCAGCTGCCATGGGAAGGGAGAAAAGGAAAAAACAAAATACATGAAAGCAGCTTGCCACAACACAGAAGTCCAAACTTCAAAATCAAGTAATAGCTATATACAACAAAAAAAGTTGGCAGAAGAAATGGAATGAGACTAAACACCCTCCCTGGGGGGCAATGATTCAAAGCATTTCAAGCAGCTACATGGCAAGGAGCGACTGTTGGCGTGTGTTTGATACATGTGAAGGGACAGGCATGATTGCAGTGCCCAGAAACTCTGCAATGAAATCAGCATCGCATGTTGAACACACCTACTATACAACCATTTACTAGTCCGTCCATGATGCACAGCTACTTCTTACATGTTCCACTTTTACATGTTCCAATTTCTGGCATCTAGCAGTCCAAACTCGTTTCAAAATACACAAAAAAAACTTTTACGAAAGACGCGACAAGCACCATCCTGCTCCACACCAAAGAATGTTTCCCTTTTGTGGGGCATCACGCTCTATCAACAAAGCATGTCCTTCAACCACAGTCTGCATCAGTCAGCTTTGATGAAACTCAA
The DNA here is from genome assembly GCA_009364415.1 of Spea multiplicata. Taxonomy (NCBI): domain Eukaryota; kingdom Metazoa; phylum Chordata; class Amphibia; order Anura; family Pelobatidae; genus Spea; species Spea multiplicata. The sequence goes on along the minus strand of VKOC01000003.1, from coordinate 36,881,787 downwards.
GCCGTCTTCACGTAAAGCCTCAAAAAGAGCGGTGAAAAGGACCGAGCTCATCGAATCAGGTTTACAGCCGGCCAGGATTGGATTGGAGTGTGTGCTGAACAGAAATTGTGGAGAATTGGGAATATAGAGATTAATTTCCTCCAAGTATATGGAAGTACTCGGAAGATCAGCTGTGTAACAGGATGGGTGAAGTTATGACTGGCCAGATGTGTCTTCCTGCCAATAAATTCTTCAATCCAGAGGCTGGTTGTTAGAGAACTTTTTCACAGTTAACTCAAAAATGTACTCTTCACGTCCGGCATGGATTAGGGAGGGCAGTGAACTGGAAAATGTCCTGTATCACCAGTCAGACACCACTAACAGTCGCCAAAGCGTTGTCCAGGACGAATAAGAGATCATGGCATTATACTGCTTTCCTGTGATATTCAGGGGGTGCCACCTCATAGTCACTTGCACTGAACAGTGTGGTTGAATTTTTGGCTAAATACCTGATGAAAGAGAAAAAAATATCTTATAGGTACTTGCAGATATACAAAGATAGTGGTTTGAAATTATCTGCACTATCTGAAATGGATAAATACCTAAAAGAAAACAGAATTCTGATAGCACAACATAATATGGTCAGAAAGCTGGACTAATCCCGTATAAAATGGGCTGTTTATATGAAGGATTTTGTTCTTCAGGAATCACGGAAGCAACCTGGTCCTTGTGTCTCCTCTAAACGGCTGGCGGTTTCCTTAACTATACCACTCATTTCCCAATGTGCTCAAAGGCTACTAAGTTTTCACAGCTAAGGTTGTGTTTAATTAAGTCAGTCTACCCAGTATACAGGAAAGCATATGGGGGGGGGGGTTTGCAAAATGGATAAAATAAAAATGTAAAGTTACCACACAGGTATCACACGCGTTAAAGTCCATACGATGGCCTGAGTGTCCCTTTAAAGCAAGAAAATACTCACTTCAGGAAATCATGGAGATAGTTCAGCAGAAGGGCCAGGCTTTTCTCATCTAAAGGCGTGTAGGACAGCATAGCTCCGATGCGAACTAAGGGCAACAGGACAATGGACAGATACGTTTAAAAAAAAAACGTGAATCTTAGAGAAAACCACAAAATTTCAAATATAAAAAATATAAAATTTCAAATAAATATATAACAGTGTTAACTGCATAGAACATCAGTGTCTTTATTCATTATATATATATTTAAAATAATAAGTTACCAAAGAGACGCAGAAGGTGGGGTGCTCCGTAAACCTGTGACATGGGGGCATCAGGGTGATCTGCCAAGATGTCTGCATACTGAGGACGTTCAAATTTATAAAGAAGCTGAGTACCCAGCATGACATTGAAATATTCCTTTATTCCAGCCACAACCTCATTCACTGCATATTCCCTGGGAGCCAAACAGAACTGTTAGCAATAGCAAGTACAGCCAAGTAAGATCGACATTGAGAAAAAAGTTGCATGGCTAATCCAAAAAGCTAATTTTTCCACCCCAGCAAGGTACAATAACCTTACACTTACATTCTAGTTATTTGGAAACACCCAACAGTCCCCAAAACAAAACACTAATGTGGTAATGCTCAATAATTGAGGTATCCCATACGACCACTCTGACCACTGCGTGTTTTCGTATATAGAGTGGGGTCTTACTTATTGTCTGTGTTCCCACGGGATTTCTTATATGTGGCATAATCCTCTAAAATAGTTTCCACATTCTTCTTGGCAGGAAGATTAAAAAGCTGTAGACAGAGGGTAGAAATAATTCAGCAATAAGTGAATGGGTGAAGCATGATATTTATACATTTAAATAAATCACTTTGCTATGTACAATTAAAGCTTTCATTAATGATAATCAGACCTTGTCTTAGGGGAAAAAGTGGCTAATTGAACATCATTTTTAACTGTTGAAGTATATTTTATGGGTTCAGAAACCTAGCCGAATCTAAGGGGTGCTTTTAACATCTTCATAGATATACATAGAGTTCAACCTGTCAATAAATCAAAACACATTTGGCAAAACATTCTGTGGGAAAAAGAACTGCATTATACTAACATTTAAACCCCCATACCTGTTTCTGACGTGTGATGAGATCCCAGTCATCCACAAGCCAAGGCTTCAATTCTTCAGGGATTTTTACTTTCACCTCAACCCTGTTCATAAAAGTCTCCTCCTGAAAAATAAAATATACCATTTCCACAGCAGCACCTTTTGTAGTTGAACATAGCGTACCTGCTTGCTTCTTTTATGTTTATATAGACATGTCGCATGTAATACCCATTTTGGGTTATTCTTATATAAATTTACAACTTAAATTTTATAAGTTTTTTCTAAATATAGTAGGGCTGCAACAACTAATCCACAAAATCGATAATGAAAATCGTTGCCAATGAATTTCATTATCGATAAGTTGAATCGATTTTATTGAATATAAGATAAGGGTTTTTTTTCAAAGCAAATGCTCTGAAAAATACCCCCCCATCTTATAATCAGACCTCAAATACAGGTTGGATAATAACACTAAGATCCAGATCCCCCGCAGTGCTGCAGAGGACCTGGATCCTCGTCTCTGACAGCTGGTGGGTGCGTCTGTGCGATGCGCGCAGACATCCTCTGCTACTGTCCTCCACTTCCACTGGGACTTCTATGGAGGAGCACCAGTGTTACATGGCCCTTAGGTGCTCCACCCTAGAAGCCCCAGCGGAAGTACTGGCCAGCAGCGGCAGAGGTTGTCTGCACGCATTGCACAACGTTCGGCAGCTGCCAGAGTGATGGATCCCCAGCAGCGCTGCAGGGGACCTGGACCTTCCTCTCTAGCAGCCGGTGGGCGTCCGTGCAATGCGCATAGATAACCTCTGCTACTGTCCTCCACTTCCACTGCTAGTGGCCGGCAAAAGTGCCGGCCACTAGCAGAGGTTGTCCAAGTGCATCTCGCAGGCATTCACCGGCTGCCCCTACTAGACACAAAGGAGTCTGAAGCATGGGGGGTAAGGCACATCAGGGGGGCCAGAGGCATATGAGGGGTATAAGGCATATTTGGGAGGGGCAGAGTGGCATATCTGGGGGCACTAATGGCATATTGGGGGGGGGGGGGGGGAGTTGAAAATAAGTTTTGGACTGGCACATCATTTCTAATAAAAAAAAAAAAAAAAAAACCCACCCCAGAATGGTTACACCTAGAATTTTTTACAGATGATACGGCACTGAAACAAAACACATGGGACACAATATTTTGTCTAATCTGACCAGCGCCTTTTAAATTATAATAGAGCTCTCTACCACATTGGCAAATACAATTTAGTCCTTCCTCTTTAGTGGTGCCAAACCACAACCAGCTCACTCAAAGGGGGTGGAACCGATGAAATCACTTGTAATGCTGTTTTCTAATGCTGCATGTAGTAACAGAAATTGTCAATTAAAAAGACTAGGTGGACAAGCACATTTTTTCTTAAACATATATAAAATCATAGGGAATATACATTTTAACCCCTTAAGGACAATGGCATTATGAGCCTGTACGTGTACTGGCTTTGTCATGAAGGGGATAAAAGCTAGGCATATTAGAAATTGTTTTCAATGATGTTAAGAGCTTGAGAAACGTGTAGTTTGAAAAACGACAGTTCACTTGATGAACACCACAAGTTTTCCAAAGAGACGCTTACACTTTCTACAGTGGGATCCACACGAGCCCGTTTCTTGCGTGGGGGCTGGGGTGTCTCATTGGTGCTGCTACCTTCCCCACTGCCAGGGCCTGTAGAAAGAATACACGTCAAAACTCAAATATGCTCTATTTTTTTTTTATTTATTTATTTATTTTAAGGAGAATAATAAGTCAAGTCCTGGGAAATATCCTACCTTTCTGTTTGTTCTTTTTTGTTTTCCTGAAGAAAAAAAATGTATATATAATAAATACAAACGCATATGAAGAACATCCCAACATCATAAGTTGAATTGTGCCCCAGAGAAAATAAGGAAATGTACAATGGATATACCAGAGGAATACTCCCCTGTTCATAAACACTAATTTCCATCTTAAATTCAGAATTATATGTTTGCTGCTATCTGACTTGTACTTTATGCAGAAAAACAGAATTGTTAAGGCTGATCGGCTCCTTTTTTTATTCAATAAGTTGTGTTCTAAACGCTAATCTAGTGAAAAAATGGTTTGTGACAAGATACCAAATGTTGAAAACAGGATCCCTTTTACAAGAACTAAATGCAACTGATCGCCAGAAGAGCTTACACTTCTACATTCTTCTGTTGAAGGGCAGCAGTCTTCTTTCCTGGAGCTGCTGCTCTCATCTTCCCTTCTGCATACTGATCCCTGCAAGAAAGTTCCAGAACATTGGCTCGGACACAGCACTTTGTTACAGGAGGTCTGGACGTCTCATCAAAACATTTGCTAGGTTTAATCCCAGCGCTCAAAGTGTTGAAATGCACGCTTGGCCCGAGCCGATTTCCATTAAGATTTGAAAAGACCCCTGCCAGGTCTGCACTTACTGATTGGCTTTCTGAAGTTCTTTCTGCTTCTGTAGGTTGGTGTCCACGTATTTGAGTACTCTACTCTCTGGTACCCACTCATCCCAGCTGCAGAAAGAGAGAACAATCACCAGAGCCTGAGAATGACATGACTGTTCACTAACGCAGGCTACTGCGGAAACCGGCTTCTTGCCCAAATGGATATTACGCTTGTTTACAAAATGCACACAGAACACCCACGACAGGCCTTTATTGTTATACTTACTTCTTATTCCAACCGCTGTAGTGGATGAAGTATTTCACCTGTTTATCCTTAATGGAAACTTTCACACACTGAGAAAGAGAAAAGAGCCCACTTAAACTCAGCACCCAGAGGGGACAAATAAATAATAAATTAGTCATGCAAGAAGTTGTTTTATCTATCGATTTGGAAAAGGTGTCATCTCACTAAGCTGCAGAAGCACAACATACAATTGATATATACGGTACATTTAAGTGTATGGTTTTGGAGTTAATTAAAGTGGGGAAAAAACAATAGTCTACACAAAAAAGTCTGTAGTTGTTTTGCTGCAGCATTCTTTACAAGAGGAATTAAACATTTACGTTAAATTGCTAAAGATTAAAAAAGTTAACCTACAGGAAGGAGAGATGCAATTATTTTTCATGCTTCTCACATGCACAATTTGTTAAAGGGTTGCAAACAGAGCTGTACCTTTGCTTCATAAAGGAGAGGCCCATGGAAACACAAGACACGCTCACCTGTTACAGAAGAATGGACAGGTTACACAGCGGAAACAATACAGAGAAAGTAACAGGGCATCAATATTAATGTTTGCTACTTTAGGTAGTAATGGGGTTAGCGGAAGTGAAGAGTTATAGTAATGTACAGATGGACATGTTTCAATGTGGTCCTTTTTGGAACAGATAAAACCCATGGTCTAAAGACATGCCACCTTAACGTTCATCTCATGGTACTGGATCTACAGCTCTACACACCAATTCTAAGCTCTCTCTTATCCGGCAAAATGAGGAAGAAGAAATAAAAAAACAAAACGTCACACCCAGTTTTCAATCCACCCGTGTGTTTAAGAGATATTTTATTTCGCAAGAGCACACGCTGATCCAATAAATCGCTGATAGGAGGTAGAAGAACCCACACAAAAAAAATCTCGCCTGTGGGTTCGGCTGAACGCAGAAACAGGTAGGGAGCAGATCATTAAAAACATACAATACCTACAACTAGATGTATGTTTTTATTTTCACATTTAGACGCAGAGCAGCACGTTCACGAGAGGAATAAGCAATTTTCTCAGAATACGTTAATAACCAAGATTTTGCTCATGTACCCGCCCATGCCCAACCTGTGCCCCTAACCCACCTTACACGTCTTAGTAATTGTCTGTAGTAAATAAATCAACATACTTCTCAACCCAAGCAGTGAAAACTCTGGAGCCTCCTTACTAAATAAACCTTGCAATGGCGTAAATGTCCATCAATAGCAGGGGAACAGCCTAACCTGCGAGGAAACAAAAGAAATCAGGAAGAGTTTGAGTCTCAAACTACATGAGTTGAGAAGTATGAGTCAAATAAAACAGTCTGTTCAAAGTGGTTTTGGAAGAGAGCCCATAGAAAGTAGCAATAGCATGTCCGGGAACCTTCTAACTCCCATACAGATAAATCCGCTCTGAGGGACAGGCATGCGATGTCCGTGATACTTCCCAACAGATCCGCCCAGGAAAAAGCAAGAAGTAACATGCACCCTGTGTAGTCATGTTATGTACGTAGAACCAGAATGAAGAAGGGGTAAGGCGTAAGCCGGCTGCCAATCCCCTTCTATCCATAACTTCACCACAAAGGGTAACACCGTAAGATACCCGTCTCCACTTACCATAAACAGACTCCCTGTAACAGGGTTAGCCCGCACCTATGCTTATCACGCAGCCCCCACCCATGTTCCATCATGTTATTTCATATGCATTATTTTTTTTTACATTATTATTATACTAATCCCCTACACGCCCCTGACAGCTCACTCCCCAAACAGCCCCTACTCGACAACCCCCCCAGACAGAAAACTTTCCGTAAAAGTCCATTACCAAATAAAAGCAACCTACCAGTCATAAAACTGCTCTTCGTTACAATGTATAAATGAGAACGTATGAATTGCCTTGTGTTAGCATACATTTATCATCAATACTACCGCAAGTAAATATATGCAAACTACACACGATGTAGCATTGATGTGCAGCAGGAGCCCACTGTGGGTTTCTGGGCATACAACAAAATAAGTGTATGCACATATAAAATTATAATATAGAAGTTATAGTGTGTATATAATAAATAAATAGATACGACACACATGCCCTCATTCTCAGGTAAATGGTTTACCCGACTGCCTTTATATTTGAATTTGAAACATCTTTGGAAAGTGAAACCACCGGCTTATACATTGTGCAGGGCCAAATCAGCCTTGCCACACAGAGAAACGAGCCAGGGATGGCCCTTCATAAAGCAGAGGGAGTCCAGGGAGTTGAAACGAACTCCCCTGCCAACTTGCGCTCTAGTGCACAAACCTCAGTGCGTAGCGCTGCGCGGGCACTTACATGGCACATGATTCCCAACTCACCTGTCAGAAGCTCGGGGTTTCTGAGCAGGCACAGGGGTTCATTCACACTTCCAATTTATGGCCAAATCGATCAAGCAAGCCAGCGGTATCCGCAAACGGCACGGTAACCTGCTAGAATCACTAAGGTGCCAGATCCAGCAAAGGGGTTTCGCATGACATTCTTGAATAGTGTTCCTCGTATATTATTACGTGAAGCACAATGTCGCTACTAAAACAAATTACATGAATTTAGCAATATCAATCATAAATAAAAAACTTGAAATTCCTGTTTTTCAAGTAATTGCTTTGGAGATTTTTGGACCAAGCGATGTCCCACCCACTAGGCTGTCAAGCTGAAAAATACATGCGCTGGACACGATTGCTCTAGCGTAGCGTCTAACTTACCACCGCCAATGGTGTGCCAAGAATGTCTTAATTCTCAAAGTGCCATGCTTTCATCCACAGTGGAACAGGACCTTGAACACCCGGGCAGACAGACTGTCTAGAAGTGAACCGCTCCATTAAGCTTTTATCATACGTCGCTCGGCAGACTACCAAAGTTCATATTTACATTAAATCAGAATCCTCCATTGGGGGTTTTCTAAACCACAAAACTTACTCAAAAAACAAACATTAATCCACAGACGGCCTGGGATTGGTTTGTAAAAACAGAATGCATGTCACACTGGGTTCCACAAAGAAAATCCTAGTTGCTGTGGCAACCAGGCAGAGGTTAAGCCCTTTCCTAATAGATCGTCGGCTCGTACGTACAGGGCTCTATTCTCCTGTACCAGTATCTGTTTGAAAACGCATAACGCTCCGTCTCGGTAACAGTGCTATGGAATTCGCTCTTCCTAATATTTTAAAGGAATAAACGGAGCCACTCATTTACTGAAATCAGGCAAAACGCAACAGCCCAATGAAACCTACACTCCTTAATCTTTTCTTAGATGATAGCACACGGCCATGTCAGTGTATAAGCCCCTAACACCCAATATCTCCCCTCCCGGTACAGTATAGCTTATGTGTAAGCCCCAGCTACATTTTATTGCCAAGTTATTGAAAGTTGCGACAACTACAGCTGGCCTTTATTCATTTTGGCGGGGCCTATGTGCCGGGGCTCTATGATGACACAGCTGGGTTTTCACCGTGCTAAACCCTTTTTATTTCTCAAAAAAATTATGATTTTCAAGCCACTTCTAGGACGATCCAGACATATGAAAATAACACCATATTCTCCACTCCTGAGGCGTATGACGTCTATGGAACTCCATCCTTTCCTGCATGGAATAACTCCTCTCCCTCAAGACCCCAGTCATGGGCTATTCCACCTCCCAGACTTTGCTTTTGCTGCAAAGAACACCTTCCGGGCATTGAGCGCAGCAACCAATTAAGCTTCCCCTTTCTAGCTTATTCTAGATGCTTCCACCCTCTGAATATATTTTAGATGCAACCCACCCCACTACAATAGACCTTACCGCTAAGAGCTTGCTGGCTGAGACCTCAGCACAAACAACGCCGTTAATTCTCGCTTTACGGAGAGTACAGGCCGAGAAGGTGTACCCGGCAGACACGACTGACTCCTCCTGATTGCTAAGCTAGAAAAAAAACCGCTCCCGTTCCTCATACGAGCGAGCGCTATATGCTCAGACGGTGGACATGTTTGCCGCCACCAATCCTAATATTGTATTCAGGTACCCGGCATGTCTCTTACCCTCTTGGAACTTGGGTTTAGGGTCCTGCTTCGGCGCCATTTATAAAGTCCGCGGCTCCCGGCGACGGCTCCGCCGCATTTACTCACCGCGCGGGCCCGCACGTTACCGCGCTCCACGCGCATGCGCAGGTCTCAGGCCCTCTCGCGTTACCTCGCAGCACGCATGCTCAATGACTACGAGCTGCCGCTCTGCATGATGGGTGTTGTAGTTACGTGGCCTTCCCGCCATCTCAGGCTTCTCTTTCAAATTCGTGTAGCGCATGCTTCTCTGCTATGAAAGATGTCGTTTACAACAGGCATACTACGCGTGTAAATAACAATGTCCGAATACATATGTAAATTACGATTTTTTGTACGCTGTTGAGTTTGTATGCCTGGTATGAATCTATCTGATGCTACGTGTGCGTTTTAATATGAAATACTTCTGCACATGATTCCCTTTATAATTAGCGATAACCAATCACAATAATTAATGTTTTCTTTTGTGTGCATGTTTACCGGTAATCGGTACAACCATAACTAATTTAGCCGTTCAACAAAAAGAAGGAAAAAAGCAACGCGCCCAACGTGGGGCTCGAACCCACGACCCTGAGATTAAGAGTCTCATGCTCTACCGACTGAGCTAGCCGGGCTGTTGTAACATTATCTTGGACTTTTCGAATACTGAAAAGAGATGCTTTTACCAGAATTTCTACGCAAACGGGTTTAATCCTGTCTTGTCTTTTTCCGCACCCACATTTTTGTGATTCCAACTGTGGTTCCGTTTCTAAACTGGCAGAAGACTCTCTTAGATACTGTGTTACCAGTTTTCTTGGAAACTTATCCATGCTTTTATTTATAAGTTAACTGTTCCAGCTAAATGCGTACCGTTTTGAATATGATATATCATTAAGTAGGAGGTTAAAAAAAAATAGAGACAAAAGGTTAAAATTACATTTTTGTTATTACTGCCTTAAGAAAGAAAAATGTCTTATTATCGCACAAGGATGCAAAATACTACATAATGTAATATACAGTAAGTCATTCAACTACCAACTACACAGGTTAATGGTTTAATGCTATAAATGCTGCTGTTTATTTTCTATTAGTTTGTCCTGTGGTTTCAAGAGGGTAAAGCAAATGAAAATGTTAAAAATATTACACTACAGAATATATTCTGAATGTGTCCTCATACAAACTATGCATGCGACCCTCACATGTGGTTAGTGTGAATGTTAGTGTTTGTGTGTATGTTGGTGTATGGTGCTACAGAGTGAGAGAGTGTGTGTGTGTGCATGCGTAAGTATATAGTAATTGTGTGTTAAGGTGAGTGGGTGAGGGAGCAAATTTGTGTGTTAGTTCTGAGGGGCAGCGGAAAAAAATACTGCACCCAGGTGCTACTTACCCTAGGCTCACCCCTGCTCCTGCCATAATACCTCTCTGACTGATCACGCAATGGCATCAGAGCTGTCATTATGCTGCAAATAGTAATCAAAGGTCTCCCTATAGGATTCCCATGATTGCTATCCAGGGCCCTGTGCCGATTGAGATCCCTGGGGTCAAAAAATACCCCAAAGGATTTCTGGAGAGTGTGCACTGAGCAGCATAAAAAAGTGCTGCTGGGAAATGTGTGCTGGGGTGGTATGAGAAATGGGGGGGGCAATAAAACAGAGAGCTTAGGAGAAAAAGGGAAATGGAGATACAGAAGGGTACAAAATAAGAGGGAGCGTGAAAGAAAGGGATATATAAGACACTAAGATAGAGAAAGGAGGAAGAAAGGGGGGAGGAGTAAAGCAAGAGTGGAAAGGTGAAAATAAGAAAGTGAAATAAGAAGGCGAGAGTGAAAAGTAAGAAGGAATGAGTTGAAAAAAGGATGGGAGAGAAGGGAGAGAGAGAGAGAAATGGGAAGAAGAAAGATGAAGTGTTATAAGAAAGAGGAAGAGTGAAAAAGAAGGCTAAGAGAAAAGAATGAAAGAAGAAAAGAAACAGGGTTAAGAGAGGAGAGGGAAAATGAAATAGGAATAAAAGGAAAAGATGGATAAACCGGAAAGAGAGAAGAAAAGGGAGGAGAAAGGGAGAGAAAGATGTGAGAAACAGGAAAAGAGAAGAAAGAAAAGGGCAAGGAAAGTGATAGAGGAATAAAGACACAGAGAAAGGAGGAGAGATTTTTATTTATGATGAGTATATATCCTAGTTTGTTACAATGTAATAACCAATGTGCACACCTATGTAGGCATCTCCAAGACATTCCATAGCACTGTTAGATTAGCACCAGAATAACTTTTTTATTCCTTAGTTTTTTTTTTAATATAGCTCTTTGTGTTTTGTGTACAGTGCCTTTGTGTTCAGCTGCAGTTATTTTCCTTTAACGCCCTTTGACTTTTTTTCATTTTACAAACAGAAATATAACCTTTTGTACACAAATATAATATATTGAGTGGAATCTGCTTCTTCTCTGTTCTGGTGGAATCCTGTTTTTCTTAAACACACCCAGATTCACAAAAAAAGAACTTGAGAACAAAACGGTTCAAACTGTTTGCATTGCTACAAAAATAGGTTATCCGTCCAAATTTGTAAATATGATGTAAAATAAAATTAGATTATGTTGAGAAAAAGTCAAGTTTCATCAACACAAACGCAATCTTGTAACATTTTTTATTTATTTTTATGAAATTCCCATTTTTATAGTTTGTGATATTAGTGGTTTTAAATCTGATGTGTACAGCAGCTATACCTGCTCAATGCAGATGAGTACTCTAGTGATTTTTAAAACAGGAAAGTATCACAAATAGGGATAGGCGACCTCTGGCACTCCATCCCATTTGGACGACTTCTCCCAGGAAGTCCGGGGAACTGTAGTCTACCGTAGCTGGAATAACAGAGGATGCCTTTGCTTGATCATATGTAGTGGGTAAGAATGATATTGTATGATAATACAATTTGAATGCCATATTCCAATGGAATAACAATGACATAAAAAGATTTTGATAAAGGTATACAAGAATTAACACATTGCTGTTTAACCTTTTAGGTGCCAGATGCAATAATTTGCATTACTCGCTTCAAATGGTATTTTCTCTACTTGGAGAAAGTTTCAGATACTGTTCAGTTAAGTGGTATGAGTACATTTAGCACCACTGACCTTTCACACATGGGAGTGGGCAGGAGGTGGCTGACAATTTTTACCCAGAGACAAGCCAAGTGAGCCACTTCTACTGCAGCCCTAAACACATTTGGCAGGCCTTTCTGTCTGACAAGCATTCACCAAATGGCCCTGCATACAAGTCAATATGAAAAAGGTGTAGTCAAGGTGAATAAGAAGCCTGAATTTTCCCATTTGGTGGCTGTATCCCAAAAAGAAACCTTTGGGAACATCAACTATATCTGCAGGTACAAGCATCTCATAAAACACATAGGAATCAAACCACACTTTAGACACAGAGATAACCATAAAAGAAATATTCTGGTACATAGTTAGAAATCTTCAAATCCGAGCAGCCCATTGGACACTTGCCCTTTGTCTCCATTGCCTGCTCTTGCCTGGAAAAAGAGGCACAAACTCTTCCAGTTACAAGATGAGTTCATGTGCATCTACACGCTGTCTTTAATGCTCCAGTTGGTGCGGAACTACAACTCCTACAATGCCAGGAGCAGGACAACAAAGTTAACCACAGGAGGCAAGCCCAGTGTAGTAGCTAAGAAATTATGTACCCTGGCCAAAGCTTTTGAATAGTGCCTTGCACGCTATATGTGTACAGATCTGTTCCTCCCACAAGTTCATCAAACACCCTCATATTTAGTTATCTTTTCTTCCCTCACTCAAAAAGTTAGCACCCCCTCCATCATCCCATGCCCCCTACTACCTCCATATGAACACCTTTCCTTCCACTGCATCCACCCTTGTGAAGTATTCTGGATAAGTTGGCTAGCTGTCTCATTTGGTCATCCTTACTGTTACAGGAGCCTTTTTTTTATTCTACTCTTTACAGTGCGCAGGGCAGTTACATCATGGTAGTCACTAGACATTTGTCTCTGCCTAATTTTCAGACATCATAAAGCTAAAGAACTGGTAGCCCATTCTAGCCTATCATGATATATTATTTTGCTAACTCCAAAGCCTCTTACAGGTGTGCAACTCTGCCCAGGCAGTATTAGTCTAAATCACCGTTACATCAGCGGCTTGGATGTAATGTAAGGAAGTTCTACTTTATTGAGAGAGTAGCAAATACATGGAACAATCTCCTGCAGAAGTAGTGGAGGCTAATACAGTGGGGGAATTTAAACATGCGTGGGATAGACATAACACTATCCTTACTATATCACCAGACCAAGGACTGATAGGAATTTGATTCCCTTACATCAGGAAAAATGGCAGCCCAGAAGGCCGAATGGTTCTTATCTGCCATCATTTTAAAACCTCCTTATCCCCATCTTTAAGACTGAGAAATTGTTGTCTTAAAGTGCACCTGCCATTAAAGTTGATATTGTAGCACGTTTTGGTTATGAAATTTCATGGTTACATTGTACTTCTCCAGACATATAACTCCTATCATTTCCATTAGCAAAATCTATTTATGAGACAATAGAGGGACACTTGTAGGCAACGCTTTTTTGCTGCTGTTTACTAAACTTTCGCTAGATGGCGACAAAACTCCGTCTTTAAAAGTTGAAGGACATCTCTGGTTTTTACACCCACCACAATGCACATTTTTATTAAGGGGGAGCGTTATAACCCATGGAAGGCAAGACATGAGTAGCAGTGTTCTTGTGTGGGAATAAAGAGTTTGTGCATGAAGGCTGGAGATCCTGGAGCACATAAAGTGAGAGATGTAGCAAATGCCACATATATTTATTACATGATGATAGGGGTTGGGATGAGCTGCATTATAGATAGAGAGGCAGGGGCAGTACGCTGGGTGTGGGCAGGACAAAAGCAGTTGGGGGCAGTACAGGAGGAGGGTCTCTAAAGTTTAGAACCGGGACAAGAAACAGATGACAAGAGACAAAGAGTTGTAGAATCCCACGGATGAGGGTAATCTGTCACCAAATCCCAGCACAGGGAAAGCAGCTGTGACAAAGGGGAATGCGTGGCCAGGGATCTACTGAAGGCGAATCCCTCCTACCATCCACACAGACACCCCAATACAATGCACACCACTAACAAAGCATCCAAGTACACACAGTGACAGAGCTCAACATCCCACAATCACACTCACTATACACTGCTCTGCCTCACACCACAGTACACAATCTGCACCAGATCGACACAATGTCCTCCTAATCATCCAATGACAATATGGCTATCAAGATGTGGCCCCTGCTGCTGGCTCTTTTCTGCTTTGCTCCTCAGGACGTGGCCCCCCATGTTTCAGGTGAGTAAACCCATTGCACCTTTATGTGCAATCAGTGCAATCATGCTGAAATCCAACTGCTGCTCTCTTCATTCAGTCATTTAGTTTCTTGTTTTGTGTGTGTGTAGCTAATCAGTAAATATGGTCTGTCTAACAATGAGTTAATAGTGAGAGGGTCCCATCTGCTTATCCAGACTCTGCCCACAGTCTGGAAGGGATTGTTCAAATTTAACTCTTTTTACATCTTTCTACCAGCTGTGAGCCAGCAGCCTGCCCAGTAACAGAGACACTGCTACATACTACTAGAGCAAAGTTCAAAGCTCTGCTTTCATGTATAACAACACAAAGCTGCACAACCTTCTGCTTTCAGTTAGAAAAGGATACAGGTCCCATTGTTCTTCCAGACCAAATGTGCGGCACTATTAGATCTATACACAGGCCAGGGCAGGATGAAATAAGTTACAATTTTTTATTGCAGGATTTTTACCAACACTGTACATTAAAAATTAAAATGTGAGCATGGCTTGGGTATGGCTTGGGTACCTGTTGCTTTGCAATTACAAGGTTGATTATAAATAGCAAATGGCCCCTGCTAAGTCAAGCTTAGCGAACCACAACTGCCCAGAGGTTTAACCGCATTGTGTGATTGTATATTTTACATTGCATTGCAGGTGCATGGCAATGCATGGTGACTTTTATGTCACATATATACGATGGCTATCGTGTAGACACTGATAGGGTTAATAATTCCCTCTGGCAGCCCACAGCTATTGTACAAATGTACAGCAAGATTCTAAGACTAAAGGGACGCTCCAGTCCCTATTATTTATTTATTTATTTGTTAATTAAATTATGTTTTTTTATACGGGTTTAGAAACTGAGATGCTTTGGTGGTTTTTGATATAATAATGATATAAACATGGCATACCCCCTGCCCCTCTTTTAACTCCTTACTATGAGCTCTGAATGTTTGCTGGGTATGAATGTATCGCAGTATTATACAGCCGTAAAAGTCACAATAATGTGTGTAAAACAACAATGTGTTTATAAATAAAAGGGACATTCCATATCCCATGATGAGAATGTACCTTTGAGCATTTGCCCCAGTGCTTTTTATAGCAATATACGGTAATTAATGCGTGTGGTTTTTAATATGGGTTAGTAAATTACACTTCTGTCTCATTTTGCTCCTCCCCTGCTTATTTCTCCAGTAGAAGGTAATGTACTTAAGTACACTGGCCACACATGCACAGTAATGCGCGTCAGGACATATAGCAAAAACACCAAGTGAGCTCCCAGTGAAGTCAATTCATAATGTCTAAGAAAACTACAGCTCTCCTGCCAACTCTGCCTTTAGTGAATAAAGCCCCTTGTGATTGGCTGTTGACAGCTTGTCCAAGTTATGAGATGAACTTCCAATAAAAATAAATTTACCCTCAAACTATACTACCGTTCAAAAGTTTAGGGTCAATTAGCTTTGGAACATGAAATGGATCAGAAATCCAGCACAGATTGGGTTATTGCTGTAAATGACTATTTGTAGCTGGAAACGGCTGATTTTTAATGGAATATCCTCATAGGTGTACAGAGACCCATTATCGCTCCCATCACTCCTGTGTTCCAATGGCACATCGTGTTCCTGAGCTTAGGTTTAAAAAGCTAACTGATGATCACAAAAGAGTTTTGCAACTATGAAAATGTCCTTGTGTGTTTGGGAAGGGCTAAGGTGAAGTTATCAGCGCTGAGGGTCACCGACGGCATTATTGTAGTGGGAAGTGCTTATGTATTCCTGTTGGTCTGCTGTTATTTGAAAACTGCAGGTAATGAGCTAATGTTGATTTAACACATTAAGCAAGGCTCAGCCAGCAGAAGCGTTCATCCATGGGTTTTATTGGCTCTTAAAACCACCAACCCCATCTTATACATCAATGTGAACATGTATCCTTCTGTCCATGAATTCCGTCAGAGCCTCCTTGTATAGCTGAAGCAGGTGGGCTCCGTCTGTTGGAGTCCGCATCCCTCTACATTGGCATACAGGGAACCTTAAAGTACACAATAATTGCACATTACGGTGGTGTAACATCTATCGGCAGGAATTTCCTTCACATCTGGTTAATAATTACTCTGCTGTGGCTCGGCCATCAGAGGCTGGTCAGATAACAGCTCAGTTTTTGTTTTATTGTCAGACCCCTGGGGCATTATCATTTTCCAAGAGCTTGAACCCACAGTGCTAACATTGTGAGGCACAATGACCTTGTACATGGAAGCAGAGGGAAGCTCTCGCTGTCTCAGGTCAAAATCAGCCTAAAAATATTATAGTAGACCATTTGTTCTTCATCTCCAGTATAAAAAAGGCTGTTCATGTCAACTTCATCTTTAGAGTAGAAAACATCAGAACTAAGTCCCTAGAGGAGGAAGACACTGCAAGAATGTTTTTTTAAGTTTTTGTGTTAATTATGACTTATTCAGCACTGCGGTCATAATAATAATGATGCTGCTGATGATAAAAACAATAATAGGCTGTGTACAGATATGATTGAACTTCTATGGACACCAATCTACATTATCAGCTCATAGTAAATAAATATGTGATTGTCATGATCAACTATGCAAAGTGTTTTTAATACGTTAATTATCAGAGGCTGCTAACATTTACTATTATATTATTATTTATTGTTTTAAATAGCGCCATCAGATTAAGCAGAGCTCGGCGACAAGTCCAGCCAAGTGGCCCAGGAATACTTTTGTAAGCACTTTTGGCAGACAACAGGGTCAATGTGTACAATCCTGTCCCGTCTAAAACATGTTTACAGGAAGGATATTCCCATAACAGAATCACAGTAAAGACCCAGTCAGGGTGCAAATGCTGCCTAAAGTTCTCCTTAATGTATACATCCTCTTGGATATATGTGAAATTACAAATAACGTACAAATGAAGCTTTGGACGGTGGGCCAAAATCCTTCAATCGGGAGATCCCAGGGGACACTTCGCTGCACCCTTGCCAGCACCCCCCTGTAAATAATTCACAGTAGGTGTTAATTCATCTAGAAATCGAAAAATAACTAATGGGGTGTAATTTCTAAAAGCTTTACATAGCTAGTTCTTTAGATGTGTTAAAATTATTGAATGCAAGAACCAACATGGACGTATTATTATACAGCTGTGGACCACTGGAAGGAGGAGGAGGAGGGAGGACCACACAGATTCAGAACTATGCGAACAGTTAAATTGTGTAACGTTTGTCCCACACACTCGGTTTGATGATGGATGTCATTAAATAACATTCTAAGTCTTGATTGTATCAAATAATATTTATGTTTCGTGATGGGTGAATTTGTATTCAGCCGCTGGGGTTACAGAAACCTGCTTCTTAAAGTGTTTGAAAAAAGGTTTCTGCAGCCGTGGCAACATCATTTGTAAAGCTTTTAAACATTTAATGAAATGTTCGATGATAAGGAAGCAAAAGTTGAAGCAAAATGTGTTGTAATGAAAATAAAGTTATTTGTGGACAGAATGTGGCTGCAGGCCTGAATTCGCCATCTGGCAAACCGAACTAACCTAGTGCTTTAATGGGCTTCACTGATTGTACCTGTTAATAATACGGGAGCGGGGAGCCCTCGTCTGTCGCTGGCTGTACCTGTTAATAATATGTGAGCGGGGAGCCCTCGCCTGTCA
>VKOC01000003.1:36834683-36859564 GCA_009364415.1 Spea multiplicata | reverse complement strand
GCTGACTGTCTCTGAATATAACTGTATGAGAGAGGATGCTGACTGTCTCTGCATATAACTGTATGAGAGGATGCTGACTGTCTCGAATATAACTGTATGAGAGGATGCTGGACTGGTCTGCTGAATATAACTGTATGAGAAGGGGCATGCTGACTGTCTCTGCATTACTGTAATGATAGAGGATGGCTGAACTGTCTCTGAATATACACTGTATGAGAGGATCTGACTGTCTCTGAATATAACTGTAGAGAGGGGATGCTGACCTTCTCTGCATATACTGTATATAGAGGATGCTGGACTGTCTCTGCATATAATGTATGAGAGGATGCTGAACTGTCTCTGATAATAACTGTATGAGAAGGATGCTGACTGTCTCTGAATATAACTGTATGAGAGAGGATGCTGAGCACTCTCTGAATATAACTGTTGGAGAGGATGCTGACTGTCTCTGAATATAACTGTATGAGAGAGGATGCTGACTGGTCTCTGAATATAACTGTTGAGAGAGGATGCTGACTGTCTCGATATAACTGTATGAGAAGGCATGCTTCTGTCTCTGCATATAACTGTATGAGAGGATGCTGACTGTCTCTGAAATATAACTGTACGAGAGAGGATGCTGACTGTCTCTGAATCATAACTGTATGAGAGAGGATGGCTGACTGTCGTCTGCATATAACTGTATGAAAGAGGATGCTGACTGTCTCTGCATATAACTGTATGAGAGGGGATGCTTGACTGTTCTCTGAATATAAACTGTATGGGAGAGGAATACTGAACTGTCTCTGCATATAACTGGTAATGAGAGAAGGATGCTGACTGTCTCTGCATATAACTGTATGAGAAGAAGGATGCTGACTGTCTCTGAATAAGTAACTGTTGAGAAGAGAGGATGCTGACTGTCTCTGAATATAACTGTATGAGAGGGGATGCTGACTGTCTGAATATACGGTAATGAGAGAGGATGCTGACTGTCTCTGCATAATAATGGTATGAACGAGGATGCTGGACTGGTCTCTGATATAATACTGTATGAGAGAGGATGCCTGACCTGTCTCTGCATATAAACTGTATGAGAAGAGGATGCTGACTGTCTGCTGCATATAACTGTATGAAGGGGAGGGTGACTGTCTTCTGATATAACTGTATGGGAGAGGCTGCTGACTGTCCCTCTGAATAAACTGTATGATAGAGGATGCTGACTGTCTCTGCATATAACTGTATGAGAGAGGATGCTGGCTGTCTCTGCATATAACTGTATGAGAGAGGATGCTGTCTCTTACCTTTATTTTGTAGCCGAGTCCTTTGTGTTCTTGTTAGAGAGAACTGCTAAACACTGCTAGTAGAATTCCGACAGCTGGTTAGCTCGTTTGATCTGAGACCTATGTATTAACGCACAATGACTTTACAAGGGATCCGATGTAAAGTTTTCTGTATAGAAACATGTTATTCTTCTCGATGACCTTTTTTTCTTTTAGTAAAAGATGCCTCTGAAGATCCTTCTAGTTCCTGGGTTGGTTCTGCACCAGGAGACTGAAAATCCGCTACAAGTTTCCCTGAACAGACAGAAGAATCTGACCCTATGTAGTCTTCTTCCTCGGGGTACCCTTTGCCTCACCTGTCTCCCACCAGGAAGCCTTAACTGTTTTCACACCCACATTGATGGATCGTTCGCTAAGTAAGAATTGTTTTTGGGTTATGTGGCATGTAATGGGTGTTGTTGGGTCTCTTTTGCATCTCCAAAGGAAATTGTTATAGTGATCTCTGCCATTTCTCGCATTTTGTCATTACTTGTCTATTGATGGGAGTTCAATGCAGGAAGGCAAATGGCTTCATGAGAACTTTTCTTGTTTGCTTATGTCTTGTACTGTGTGCCATGTAATGGACCTGTTGGTAAGGACTGAAGATTTTTTATTTTTGCCTCAGATTTCTTTGGGAAGATGCTGATGGGCTGCAGGACGCTTTGGACCGCTGCCCACATCTTCTTGTTTTACATGAGGATAAAGAGCTCTCGGTTTACGAGGTGGACGCTACAGAAGGACGTTTGGACCTGACTACAGTCTGTCAATGTGATAAGGACACTTTGAGGAAACTCTGTGCAGACAACCATGTTTGTAAGTATGAATAATCTTACATCATCAAACAGGTTCCAGAAAAATATCAGTATGCGTTTATTTATATAGTGCTAGCAGATTCTGTAGAGTTGTTTCAATAGGGGCAGTTACAATACATTAAAAAAAATGTATTCCAATTTGTGCCGTGATGTTTTTATAGAGATTTTATATATTTTGTATAGGTGTCTCCTCTGTGCTCTCAGTCCATCTCCTGGCCCTTCACGGTGAACAGATCCTTCTTCTGATCAATAACCGTGTATTGCTGCATCTCGATTATAACGGGGAAGATGTGAACCCAAAGACTTTGTCCTGCTTCGATCTAGACCTTGATCCAGAGGCTGCAGACCGTATATCAGATGTGTGCTTAAGTAATGACATCTTGTTCCTGTTAGAGTCTTCTGGGATTGTATGTATCCTTCTTCTACATTCTGTATTCCATATTTTTTCTCATTTTTTATTGCAGCTCATGATCTTGATTGTGTGGCCATCTTTGTGGTAGAGAGCACTTTTACTTGTTTTCATATTATTTAGCCCTCCTTTACACAATGCTGCAGATATTTATGACACCCTGGATGGGTCCCATGTGGCAGACATGGAGCTTCCCCTAAGGCCAGAGACTAGCTCCCTGGACCCATTAACATACATACATGTTTCTCCAGACCTGAGCTTGGCTGTAGTGTCTTCAAAAGCTGGTTGGGTCCTTTCTCTGCGGCTGTATGAGTATTTCAGGTATGGCGCCACCAGATCATTTGAGATGTTGTGTCTGTGCCATAGTGTGCAGCCTATCCTAGACATCAGAACTGTCTCTTGCTGACACAACACCTCTTTCACAGGCAGAAGTCAGGCCAAGCTAAGTGGTGTAATGAAAAGCCCAGAGAGTCACCTGAATCGTATACAGATAAGGATGATGTCAGCAGCTGTGATGAGGGCATCCATGAATTGGGATGTGCCTTCCGTACAGATAGGTGATTTTCACTTTCCTGTCTGATCGTGCAGCTAAACCTAAAATACTTTACTTCTTTAATTCATTCTCCACACTCTTAACTCTCCAGCTATTTTCTTTATACTGCAGTCTTTACCACTGACCAATATTTTTGTTCGAAGGTCATGGGAAGCCACGCTGTCATCCCTTTGCACAAAAATCAGAGATGCTGAAGACCTGCATTTATGTCCCCAATCTTCACATCCATTGCAATGTAGCAACTGTTCAAAGGTGCCTTTCCGCTGGAACCCTTTAGGCGGGGGCTGGCAGATTATCCAAGTAGATGGAATGGAGGAGTCTGTAAATCTGCGAATCTGGTCTGTGTCCTCGTTCAGTGCTGTCTTCTGCCTCCGGGGAAGCGATGGAAACCTCACTGTGGTGCTCTTTGACACAGAGACTCAAAGTATTATGTACCACCAATTAGGGAAAGCTCTTTGTGTGGATTGTACTCCAGATCAACCCTGCCTAGTTATCACAGGTGAGAGAAGTGTGTATGCATTGGTGGTTTACTGTATTCAGGATGTTAGATCTGACCTTACTAACATCAGGTACAGGTGGACTTAGAGGAGACCAAAACCTTATTTTTGAAAGAATTCCGTCTCCGGGAAGCAGATGATAATATACTGGTGAATCCAGACAGTAGTCCATGCACTTCCGAGTTTTTAGATGACTTTGTCTCTCCTATTCCAGATAAAGGCATTTCTCTTGTGCTGTTTGGTGCATCACAGGATGAATTTCTGACTAGACTAATGATCCACGGCAGTGCAAGTAACGCAGACACCCTGTGTCTCCTAAATAACTGGGGACGCTGCTCCATACCTATCCACACGCTAGAGGTAACAAAGTCTGCTGAGAAAAAGTAATATCTGTTTTTTGCCTTTTCATTTCTTTCCTTCATTTTGTAATATTTATTGTCATGGTCTGTTCTTCCCTAACATCTACTCCCTCTCTGACCTTGACACGTCCTTTGGTGCCTTTCAGGCTGGCCTAGAGAACAGGCAGTTGGATACTGTTGATTTCTTCTTGAAGAGTAAAGAAAATATCCTGAACCCTTCTGCCCCCGAAGATGTAAATGCTGATGTCCAATCGGAGCACTACCTGCGCAGTGAGTTTATTCCATCCATACATCTATCCCATCCCATGCTCTTTCCCCCGGCTGTATTACTGCCTTTCACAAGCTCTGTGTGTCTCCCTTTCACAGATGTACAGGACCTGCTACCGGCTCTCGATCTACTTTCGTCCTACATTCGAGGCACAGACCAGGAGACTCAAAGCAAGCATTTCTCCGAACAGCTGTTACAGCTCACCCTCGGCTTCCTCAATGGGCAGCTGCGCACGCTCTGCACCCTCACATCCGGTATTTCGCAAACCCAGCTGGACACTTTGGACTTTTATTATGAATGTGAAGTCTGACTTTTCAAGGGCATCCCTTTCACCAAAAAATACATTTTTTTCTATTAGTCCCAGTAGGAAGCAAAGATTGAGATTCTATTATGAATGCCCTATGATTTAACCCCCATCTGTGTCCAGTTTCTGATACTGAGCAGGTTCAGTCACAGTATAGCATATACCTGATACCAATATCTGCTTTGTTCTTTAGAGCCAGATCCTGCGATTAAAGAATGTGTGAGAATTCTAACTGGTTATGTCACCGGCCTGCGACCCTTCATGAAGAGGTTCACGCAGCCGCCACAGACGATGCAGGTCCCACAGTCTGCGCGGGAGAAGAAAGCATGGAAGAACCTATCTGTTGAGGTACGTGGGATTTAAACGATACAACAAGGTTAGGAAATAAGGGTTGGGTATAACACTGTTTGCTTGATGGTGGACCCTATTAAATCACGCGTTTAATACACTACAATACATGGGTTAATATGATTGGGGTCTGTTTAAAAAACTCCAGATGGACAATTAAGTTAAAGTTGACCTTACTGAGGAAAGACAATTGGAGTGAATGTTATAGAATTTTGCAAATCATTGCCTGTGTTCATTTGCATATTTGTTGAGTTGATGCTGGGGGTCCCCCCTTCTTTACCTTTTCTCTCTCTTATTCTAACAATCTCAGCAAATAATCTCTGATGCCATCCTAACAAATCGGATTCCTGAGGCACAGTCGTTTCTTCGCCTTCAAGGACATCCCTCTCCTGGTCTGACTTGGTTGAAACAAGAAGGTCTGAAACTGGTTTACAGATGCCTGCAAGAGACACGCGTGCCAGAGGCCTGTCAGCTTCTCCGTAATATGGTACAAACACTTGTACAGTCACACTCCTGCCCGTGTCCATTCCTCCTAATCTCCTGTGTATTACAGCAGGGTATAAAGTGATGGATCTCTACTCTGCAACACAAAATAAAGGTGTATCACCAAAAAGTAATAAGCTCTGCTTACCCTTGCCCGGGTTTTTGTATAAAATGCCATTCAACTAGTATCACACTTTTTTGAAGAAATGGCTGACTGTGTCTGTTCTTTCTTTCTAGGGGTTTTCTGTGTGGAGTGAGCTTCATCGTATCTGCATGCACACATCTGAACGGAGTGTCAGAAATCTGCTTGTGAGTAAATTAGGGCGACACTCACCTTCTTTAAGAGTCTTTTACAGACATCTCTGACTGCGAGTCTCTCTTTAGGTTGACCTCCTACGGGCTGAGGGGCGCCTTTCTGAGCAGGAACAGGAGCAGATTCACACAGTGTGTCGGGTGGAGGAACTGTATTATAACCCATGCAACAGTGAAAGAGTGAAGAGGAAAGCAACATATGACAGGTAACATGCATTGTGATTTGGTTTACCCCAAACATCCTATGCTGAGCTATATTGCTGAGCCACTATGCCTTTGTCCAGTAGGCCACCGTGGAAGCCCTACACTCCAGCGTGTGAATCAAACATCTTGGAAGAGGTGCTGACAGCTCCAGATATAGATCCAGAGACTTTGCGTCTTTACTGGGCACAAGGCTGGAACAAAGATACTCAGGATGCGATCCTACTTGCTGAACAGGAGGATAGCGGTGAGCGCAAAGACTTCCAACCTGGAGTTACTGCGATCACTATTGATAGACTATTAATTGATCTTCATGTGTCTGTCTTTCTACCGTCTGTTTCACCCTCAGACCTAAGTCTCTGTCAGCCCCACATCCTTTGGCGTCACTTGACTTTGTGGCATTCGTGGCCCTTGATTTGCTCGTGGCTTGAGGAAAGTGGATCGCACGTGGAGAAAGACAACACAAAGCTCACACGATGGCCTCCCCTGACCCCAGAATTAGTGGACGAAAATACCATGTGTTGTCGCTACACAAGGCAGAAAATCCTAGACAAATTGTTAAGGTGCGAGGAAAAGAATGAGGGGTTAGGAGATGATTACATTTCTTTACGTCGTAAGAAGTGTAATCTTTAATGTGTTTGTGGGGAATAAATCGCTTGGAATTGGTTAAACCAAACACCTTCCATGTGTAACTATGTAGGAGGGATCTGTTTTGCGTGAATAAGAGCTTTGGGAAGGGGCTATGCTGCACTGGGATCCAGGTCCATGTAACAGAAAGCTCTATGTCTGCTGAGAGTTCTATAGTAGGTTGTATCTGTAATACAGAACTGCATGAGTTCTGGAGTTGGGGGATAGGGAGATGGTTGGGTGTGAATTTCAGCAATGGCACAGAAGCCGCGGGCAATAACTTACGACCCCTTTTTTTTTTACAGTGTGGGAATGATTGTCCCATCTGAAATGAATGATTTTGAGAGTCTTGTGGAACGCCTGGCATTTGGCAACAAACTGATGTCGTCTTCTGACTCTCTTCCAAGCGTTTTCCTTAACAACATGGATTTTCACAACCGCTTTGTCCAGATGTGTGCAGAGAATGGCCTTCAGTACCTCCTGTACACTTACCTAGATTATTACAGGTAAACGGACCGGCTTGGAGGTCTGCAGAGCTGATATAGGGTTCAAGAATCTCACTTCATATAGATTATTAAGGCTGTTATATTCTGGGATGTGGACTTAGCTCTGTATATTTTCCTTTTGTGCCAGGTTGACTCCAGAAGTATGCTCTGCACTGACAAGTCCCACACTTCTAGAGAGATTCCCTTGGTTCAGTTTCCTTGTACAAATCCGAAGAATTCAAGACAACCCGGGGGGTGAGATATGCCCAGAGAGATGGGGACGGATGAGTGCATTGTATTGTGGACCCTCTTTACTCTGCGTTTGTCTTTCTTCTTATTTGTTTGCTTCTTTCCTCTACCATGTTCCATGTTCTTGTTTGTCTGGTGTTTCTGTACCTCCTCACATATATCTGGCTCTTCATTCTCAGATTACAGCCAGATATTCCATGCAAGCTTGGCCAACGCTCACATGGTGATGCCTGAATACCTGCCCAGCGTCAGCAGCATGCTGCTGGAGGGGCACACACTGCTCGCCCTCGCAACCAACATGTATGCGCCTGGGGGCATTGATAGGGTAATATATCATACCATCCATTCTAATTTCCATTTTTACTTCCTCTCCTGTCTAGTGCCCGTTTTCACGCATTTCTCTACGTGGAACCTTTGACTTTGTTTTGACTTTGCAGCATAGATTGTCTGTTTCTTTTTGCATATGTTCAGCTACAGAGTTTATAAAGAACATTAAAATAGTATCATTATCAACTCATTATGCTGTTGCTCACTCAGGTGTTGGAGCAGCGCGAGGAGCAAACACCTTGTCACATGAATGTCGATCCCCAGCTGCTGAAGATGGCTCTGGCTCCATATCCAAAACTTAGAGCCGCTTTATTCCCCCAACACCCGGCTCCTGGATCTCCTTCCCACATTTCACTCTATCATCTCTTACAGGTATATGGTAATATCCTACAGATACACGAACACTGATTGAAAGGCAAAAACTACCATGCCTGTGAACTACTTACAAGGTTAAGAATGTATCAGATGATTTATTTAGAATGTATACCGCTATACTACTATTCATCAAACCTTTTAGAATCAATGAACCACCAAACAAAAGTACCTTATTGTATGTATAACCTGGCTTTTCCTTCACAGGCACTTTCCCCCTTTAACCCAACACATTTTTTCACCTGGCAAGGAGCAAACACTCTTGCTTCTGCTGGTAAGTAAACTGCTAGCGTATCGTAGTTTCAGATGGGATAAGTCCGTTTTAATAGTATTTTGATACATTTTGAGAATTGAAAGAGGGCATGAATGATTGTGTGATCTTTATTATTCACAGACAGTCGCACAGAGCTCCCTCACTGCTCGTGCCCACGGCTGGTCAGCAAGTGGGCAGTGGTAGAGCAGCTGGACGTTTGCTACTATCTCCGTACGGGCCGACCGGCAGTCGCGTTTGCCAACTTCTTGGTGCAGAAGCTTCTAAAAAGCAAAGCACCCCAACAACTGTAAGTCAATGGGAGAAAACTGGAAAAACAATGTGACTGTTGACTATTTATCACTAGGCGTCTGCAGTGCCTCTTTCCCATGGGGTCCAAGGTTCTATTCAGTGATACTTTTATGTATTAACCTTAAATTGGAAGTATTTTCTCGTTAATAATAATATTAATCATACCAGTGATGTGTTTGAACCCTGTACTTTTCTATCTCTGCATGATATTACAGGGGTTTGAGATGTTCCAAGCAAACCATCCTTCAGATTATAAAAATATTAAATATTTATTATGCTACAAATGTTCAAACATTGGTACTTCATCTTAGTCAGATAATATACACTTTTTTTTTTTTTTTAAATCAAAATCATTTTTCTAGTCTTGCTCGCTATTGTTGCGTATGTCATGGCCTCCACCATTCTTGCTCATATGATTTGTATTCTTTGCAGAATTCAAGAGATTGAGAAGGATGTCTATTCCTTAGCGTTGTCCTGCTTCAACGTACAGACAGTGATTGCTTCCTGTGTTTGTTTCCTGGAGTTGCTGGGTCTTAGCAGCCACAAGCTCCGCGTTGATGTAAATGTTGCAAATCTAATCCTGACCCATTCAACGTCTCCAAATGATGAGCTGGGACAGAAATCCGAGGCACAAGCCTTAGGTATCACCATGGGTCCTCGCGTCTTTATAGTGTTTTTCTACAAATGCCCATTTCATCTTCTTTTTTTCACTTTTGTTTCTTGTCTGCTTTTTCACATCTATGTCGTCAGCCCAAAGGATGCTCAGACTGGTGGACAACGAGACCAAAGCAGCAAGAGAACTTTCAGTGAGCTTGGAGAAAGCTATGAGTTCCACCTTAGAGAAGGAATGGGAAAGCAGGTGAGATAAAGAAAGTGAAAGCGGTTAAAGGAACAGGCGCTGTAGGCATCATCTCGATGTAAGTTACTTGCTGCCTTTTTATTGTCATTTGTAATTCAATGTGAGATGGCTGAAATATTACTAAACCCAGCAACTGGTGTACTGCAAGATAATTGTATGAAATACCTCAACACTGCTTATTCATAACTATAATTAGCCATGTGAGCTACTGATCTAATGTGCAGAACGCTATCAGCGCAGTTCTGAACCCTGCTCTTGCATTACATTTAAGAGGCCGGATTCTAAGAAGCAGGTTGGAGGGGCATTTGTTGGGGTACCATTCACACAAATATATGTCTCTGTTTGTCCAGGCCCCATGCCTGCGGTGGCCCATGGTCCACGATCACGCAGTTTTGCCTGCTGCACTCTGTTCCTTTGAGCTCCCGATACCTGAGACACTGCGCCCAGAGGCAGGACTGGCTGCAGCTTCTGATGCACACGCACTCTCATCAGCAGGTCAGGATACACTCTCTCTCATCCTCCCTTATTAGCAAGTGCCGGAGCTTAACGGGGTCTCTGTTCACATCCCCCGCTTTCATTAATTTACTGTCTGTTTATCGCATGTCCACCCATTTTCAGTGTAGGCCTTACCAAGAGTGCTGAAGAGAAACCAGTAGTCTTTATGTCTATGGACATAGCCCTGGGTGCTCACTCATGTTCTTTACCCACAGAGTTCTTTTTATGCCCTCTGCAGATATCCTGTGTTCTAGAAGATCTCGGCCCAGCTCTGAGTAGTCACGTGGCTCTGGCGTTGCAAAGAATGAAGTTAGACGAGCAGCCCTCGTGTGATTCCCAAGCAGAAGTGGACAGTGAAGCAGGGCCAGTGAATTTGTTCCATGTTATGCTTCGATGCCAAAAGTCAGAGAAGCCGGGACGTATGCTACTAAAGGAGAGTGTGAGATACAGTGCTCCGCTGTTGAGTGTGCTTGCTGCATGTGTGCAGGTAAGTCACAATATAGGTATATATGCAACACTAACCACACAGGCATCGTGTATTAAAATCCGGGCTACAGTCAGCCCAGGAAGATGGAGAGCTAATGAGGCTAGGTGAAATTCTCAGATTAATGTCATGTCTCCAGAAGACTCTGCACTGATCCTTCAAAACTCTAAATGAAACCCAAATTATAACAAAACAAAAAAGAAAGCAAACAAAACCAGAATACGGGTGCTAAAAATGAAAGGATGGTTTTTCTTGGACAATTTGATGAAGGATACAGTTTCTTTAGCTGAATGATGTTATCCCTACGGCTTGTTATAAGCATAAAAATAAATCAAACCTTTTGTTTTAATCCCCTAACTACTAATTTTACCCACTAACCTGTCCCGTCTCTTCTATCCCCAGGACGCTGACCTCATCTCCTGTCTGTGTGTGTGGATTCTTACATCTGTGGATGCTGCCACGTGCGCAGTGATCAAACGCTCGCTCTCTACCTCTGAAGATCATGTCTGGGACCTGAGTGATCTCTCATGGATTTGGCTTAACCTGCTGGAAAGAAAGGCGAGCAGAACCCTGCACAGAGCTTTCAGCATCTTTATGGAGGTAACACATGCTACATGACAAGTATCAGATAATATAAAAAGATTAATGGAAGTTAGTGTACACAGTCACTTTGATCAAACACATAAAGCGGGGAGATGCTGGTAATGTGGACCATGAAGGCAAGGACATCACGGCAGCAATCAGCATTACACACAGGGGGAGAAAAGTGTGGCTCGTGTTTCCTATGATTTCTCAGTTACACATTATGATTTATTTAGGACTGTCCCCTGCTACCTCTACTTGATATGTACGAGATGTGTCTACATCACAAAAATTATCTGAGTGCAGAGGACAAACTGCAAGATTTCAAACGCCAGCTGCTGAGTGTGAGTTACCTGTATACTAATCATGCTTTTAATGTGTTGCTAATATTTGTACCAGGGACACATGCATCTTTCTCGTGTTAATATTATCAATTTTTACCATAAATCTCATTCTTCCTCAGCTCCAGTCATCAGATGGCTCCTCTACACTCCTCCCACTTACTTGGATTCAGGATCAGGTCTCGGAGCTTCTGAAGCTTCTTCTCTTGCAGAGCAAAACTTCATACGAACAGAGGAAAATTCTGCAACTACTCTGCGATAATGACAGCCAGAATGTTTGTGGGGGTAAGGAAACCACTAGGTTTCAAAGCATGCATATACTTCCTCTTATCCTTCTGTTTTGGTGACTGCTCCTTTTTAATACTTCCAGCAATGGATATCCACAAGTTGAGTGCACTCACTGAGATTCTGCGCCACTACCCTGTCTGTATTGGCAAGGAGCTCCTCAGAGAGTATAGTGAAGAAGGCCTTCAAGTGGAGTGTCAGCGGTTGTTGCACCTACTGCTGGAAGGCAAGCACTTCTGTCTGGCACGAAAGGTGGCAGAACTGGCAAATCTGCCTGCTGACAGCCTGGTGATTGAAGAGGTAAGCTTGACGCCCACTTACCTACCTTTTTGTTTAGAGTAACTCTGGGAAATGTACTGCTTTTCTCATAATGCCCCATTACAGGTTCTGCAGGACCAGTTTCTCCTACAGGAGACTGGACAGTGGGAATGTCCACAGAGTCGAGCAGAATTCTGGAAGAAATGTCAGCAGATGTTCACCACCAACCAGTTGTCCCCAGTTACGGCTTCCGCCTTCTTTAATTCTCAGGCGGCAAATTTCTCCGCTGCTATGGCAGGAGCGGGAGAACATATTGATCGTCTAGCAGAAGAGGAGTTGTTGCTTAGCCTTGCAGGAAATTGGTTGTCTCTCAGTGATTGTGCTCAGGTGGCTTCTTTGGAGGAACTGGAGAAACTGATCTGGAAATGTCGCATTGACCAAGAGGTTTTGAGAAGAAACGGAGGAGCGCGTGTCCTCTGCTCTGTATCTCCCTTCACTAGCCTGGCTTCTGAGTTCTCCTTCTCCAACCTACCTGCACTCAACTCCCCATTGCTTTTTGAAATATCCACTCTGCCACCACTCAGCGGCTTGCCTGGCACATTAGACTCTGATGCTTTGCTGGCACTGAGTTCCTTAGTAGATCGTCTGCTTGATGACAGCCACGTGCATGAAGCCAGTCGCGTGTGCAGATACTTCCAGCTTCCCCATCGCAACCTATGGCTGGTGCTCAACTGTAGAGCTCTGGCCACAGGTGAGACTACAAAGGATCAGATGCACCCGGATATCCAAGCCATCCTCACAGAAGGATTAGAATTACAAGAATGTGTCTGGAAACGAAGGAAGCGGCTGCAGAGCTGTGAGTGTTACCTTAACCCTGTATACAAGCAAAGATTTCCTTGCAGCACAACCAGCAAGCATTGGGATGTACCTGCTTCAGTAGGCTCCAAGTACACTGGTATTGCATACGCCGTGTGTGGCCCAAATAGTACTATTAAGTACGTAAAGAAGATGGTACAGCTTAATAAATGGGAGTCTAATTAGATCCGGAGCAATTAGGGTGATAGAAATAGTTAAACGTATTTATAGATGTGCCATGCACCCTACAGGTATATTTAAAGACCAAAGGTTGATTTAAGTAAGCTGTTTATATGCAGATAACACAGGGGGGGGCAAAGGGACCACCAAACAACGAACATGTTTTGATAAAAGCAGAGCTTATTCATAAACCTGGTTTATTCTTGCCATATGGTTATATGACATGGCTGGAACATGTAAACCATCTATTGGCCTGTCTCTCCCCTGTATTATATCCATATAACAAAGAATGAAGAATAACGTTTAGATTTAATGACGATTGCACACGTTTTTGTTTTTATCTTGCAAGTATTATGTGGATCCTCTTACAGTCTTTGCAGTGGGATTTTGATTCACAAGACCTATAACGATTTTGAGGGTGAAACAAGATAAATGATTACAAGTTTACTGGTGCAAACCAGGTTGAATAGAGCAGATTTAGACTTTTGTGTCAGAAATGGGGCCAAAGGCCCTCGGCCGGTTCATGCACTACTCCATTGGTGACCAGGCTTAGTCAGCCCTGTCTTTCTCCTCTTTCTTTGTTCTGTCTCTTTTGTCTCTTATTTCTTTTCCTCTCCTCCCTTCCCTCCCCTTTTTCCTTCCCCTCCTCATGTGCAGTGTTCGACAGTAGGTTGCTAACCTTGCTAAGTTTTGGTTCGATACGCAACCCTGGTGCCCCTAGGGGTCGGGGTGTCTATGCCTATGTTCATTGATACATTTGTGTTGCTCTATTTTACATCAGCCTGTGGTTTTGTAATAATGTGCTCGTGCTCTGAATACGGGTATGGGACCCCTGCTTTGTACTACTGTTGACACTCTGGTTTTGGCATCTGTTGCTTTCTTTATGATAAAATGCAAATAAAATACTTTAAACAAAAAAAAAGAAATGGGGCCAAAGGAAACTCCATATAAATATTTTAGGCAGTGTTAGTGAACTTTTTACATAATACTTTTTAAGATCTTAACTGCTTCTCCATTCCAAATAATAATTTCTTGGAATAAGTAATCATATTTCAGAATGTGTATTTCCAACATGTTAGTATGCTGGCACACTTCTCCTGATCTGAACTGATTATATCCCAGCATCCAGTTTAGAAGGTTCACCGTCCCCTCTGCGCAGTGATCCGGTGCTCACCTATCTGGAGATCCTCAAGGATGCCTGCACTCATGGCAAACCCTTCTGCCTGCAGCTGCTGTGCATGTACGAGCTGAGCCAGGTAGGTGCTGGTGCTTAGAGATGGAAGTTGAGGCTCATGATGAAAATCTAAAGTACATCGTTGAGATTCACAATGGATAAACCAGGAAGCTGGCCGATATTAACGTGAGACTCTGTCCTTGTGTCTTGGCCAGCATCTTGGATGTTCCTTCTCTGATATCTCCTCCAGAGATGCCATTGATGTTCTACGTTCTCTTATTTCTTGCCGCCGTCCTGAGCTCAGTGACAGAGCGCAAGCGGTCATCAGCTCGCACAGGCTCTCCGCAGACACCGTGGCAAAGATTGTAGCCGAGGAGGGACTGCGAATTTGGCAAGCACAATACAAGGAGGGAGGTTGGTGGCAAAAGAGACTCCTAAATATTTTTTGCAGTAACTCGATTTCTTTGGCTTAAAACTCTGTGTTTCTGTCGCTGTGTGCAGGACCGGCTGAAGTGTGCAATGTTTCCGAAATGAGGAACCGATTCCTGCAGCTCACAAAGCTTTGTCCCGATCCGACCTTGGTGGGGTTAACGCTACTAGAAAATCTGGAGACCGTGCCGCTTACAGAGTCACAATGCAGTAAGTATGAGTGCGGGGGGAGATCTTCCTCCTTCTTCCCTCTCTTCTGTTGCTCTTTCAGCTCCCTTGCTTTTATTTTTATTTTTCTGCTGCCCTCCCTGACTCGTGCTCCATATGACCTGCTTGTGTTTTCCAGTTATTGAGCTACTGATCTCTGCCCATGATTGCTTCAGTTTGACTTGTCATCTGGAGGGTATTCGACGGGTATTACAGGCATGCCGCTATCTCATTGAAATGCACTTGGCACCAAATCAAGAATACAGCCTTATGGTGAGAAGAGCGGGTCAAAGCGTTTACATTTTATAGGTCTAAATCCATCCTGAATCTAAAACAAAGACAGAGGACCGATTACGGTCTGAGTCTTTACCTCAGGAAATAAACCAGGCAGACCGCAGGGGCCGAATGCTTCTTACCTGCTGTTAAATTCTACGTCTCTGTTATTATCTGTCAGGTGCGTCTCCTTTCCGGGATCGGTCGCTACAATGACATGGTATACGTATTTGACATTTTGCACAAAAGCCAGCATTTTGAGGTTTTGCTCCGGAAACAGCTGGACACGGTAAGGTTGGGGGATGGGTACTGGAATATAGTGAGATTTGCAGTGCCATTATTGAGTTGTTTCGCTGTCACTTTGTTACTGTCCAGAAAGGGGGACTGCAGACCGCATTACTGGAATATATTAAGCGCTGTCACCCGGGGGACAGCGAGAAACACAACATGACTGCGCTCTGCTTCAGCCTGCATCGAGATATCGGCCATAACCACGAGCAGGCGGCTCTCATCCAACTTAAACTGATCCAGTCCCAGCCCTGGGGTAAGTGATGGTGATGTGTAACTGTAGGGCTGTTTAAACACCATTGCTCTTAAAAGTGTAAGTGTCATAATTACCTTTCTTGATTAGTAAAAACTTTTTTTTATTGATTATATTGCACTTTATTTTTCTTATGTGTTTATGTTTAACAAGGAGAGTGTTGGGGGATCACGTGGCAGGGTGGGTGTTGTGTTCGTTACCAGTCTCCAATCGCTCTCCTTGAATTTATGTTGCAGAATACTGGATGTCTGAGCGGGCCGAGTTGAAGTCTTCATTAATGAAAGCCCTGACCCTGCTCATTGATGCCGCGGAGAGCTACTCCAAGGTAACCGGTGCAATCGGTTTCACTGACACGTTACGTGTGTGTGTGTGTGTGTGTGTGTGTGTGTGTGTATATTATATATAATGTTATTGTCCAGGATTCATGTGTCCGCCAGTCCCTGCGCTGTGCGCGCCTCACCCGCCTCCTGACGCTACAGATCCATCTGCTGAACATTGGCCATGAAACCAGACTTATCAACTTGGAGAAAGAGAGCGTAATGACTCCAATTCTGGCACTTCCACGCTTTTATCAGGTTGGACGTTATAAATGGGCTTTCTTGACAGATTTATTAAATAGACTTAAGAAGTTTTCACCCCTTTCTGCACATACCTCTGGCTTCTTTCCAAAGCAGATGTCCTCTTACATTTTGTGTTTTAATCACTAAGCAGCATCTTTTTGTGAATCCAGCGCGGTATTTGGCGCTCTAGGCTCGTGACGTATAGCTTGTTCCTCCTTCATTCAGTCTGATCTCTGTGATAAGACAGGACAGTGATAAAACCAGTTAGATGTGAAATGCTCTGTAAAGCGCAAGCTACGTGCTGTACATGATTTCACTGTTCTTGGTCTGCGGCAAGCATTTGTTCCCTTCGTTTCTCAGGCTGTTATTGTAGCTGAAGCCTTTGACCAACAACCAGACTGGGCAGAGGTTTTATATCACAATGTTATCGTCGGAGGTGACTTCCAATACCTAGAAGAATTCAAACAGCGCCAGCTGCTCCAGAGCGGGGTGTTCGAGCAAATCTCCAACAGGTAAGATGCTTCTCGTGTGCGTAAAACTATGTGGTGGTAAAACACTAGAAAAGATGATCTGCGAGAGTGCAGAGAGATTTATCAGTAAATCCAGCCATGTGTCACGCTGGGTGCTGGACCTCTCGCCTTAGCACTCTTTACTTCACTTTCCGGAGGGTAAGTGGATGTCGCTGGGTTGGTGGTGGTCGTATTTTTTGAGGGGGGGAGGGTGTGTGGAAGGTATAGTATATATTACTTTTTAAGAATAGCCTTTTAACGCATTTACTTTTCACATTTTCTTGTTTTCTACTCTTCATTTTCAGTTGTTTCTGAGTTTGATTAAAGAATTTTGGTCCTGATTCAAGGCCAAAATTTGACTTGCAGGGCTCAATGCTTTATCTGCTATAGGTAGTTTTAGTTTGATGCCTCTATAGTGGCCACAACGTCCACCAGGACGTGAAATTCCTTAATGCATCTTACACATCGGCTGGGATATCTCTGTATCTGCCGACGAACTAATCTCAGCAGGAGACGGCATTATGAACCTCTACCACTTCTGCTAGAGAGCTGTTACACTTATCTACTGCTTTACGAGCAAAGTTTTAAAAAACTTAAGTTATCTATGGGATGCAGTCTGGTCGGCTGGGGCAAGTCTGGATGCAATCTGGGTGCTGGGGTTAAATCCTTCTTGTGTGACCTGGGTGCCAGAGCTGTCCTTTAGGGTGTGTGACCTGTGATATGTCTGCAGTGTAGGGTTTCCATGCATTACTTTTGCATGTCATTTTCAGTGTAAAACGATGTATTCGCTCTATACCAGGGTTTGTTGGTCTTATTCCGTTGATCTATACCTTCAATGCTGTGTTTCCTTGTGGAGTTTATTTGATATATATTTGAACTACATGGGGTGGAAAAGAGAGAACAAGGAAGGAGGGAACAAAGGGACTGTAAGAATGATAATGGTGGGGACGGGCACAGGGATGGCACGCAGAGCCCTGCTTACTTTTTCTGATTTGTTTATTTCATTGCCTGCCTACCATTAGGTGCACTCCACCATTGTTATATTTTTTGTCTTGGATGTGTCCCAAGTGCATTATTTTACATTTATCCACATTAAACTGCCCAGCAAGTGGACTTGTCCTGAGGGTCTGCGGACAAAAAAATTTTTTCTTTTATTGTTTAATAGCCCTAATACATATTGTAGTTGTATGTGAGTAGGACTTTAAAGAAAAAACTCTTGTCTTGAACAATATATCTGCGTGGGTAAACTACTAAACAGTTCATCTTGATATTAATGCAGCTGAACTGATGTTCTTCGTTTCTGTTAGGTGTAAGCTGCAGCCTCCAGGTGCCGCCGGTCTCCAGAATCTGAAGCGATTGATCAGTTATTGCGAGGACACCTACACTCAGTACAAGCTGGCGTTTGAAAACCAGTTCTACGATGTGACTGATGTTCTCATGAAAGATTCACAGACTCGCTGCTGTCTCACAGATATGCTGTCTCGGTGATACGTGAGACACGGAGCTGTTCGCCAGACACAAAGAATAAATATACCGTCAGGATCATTCATATATAACTGTTCTGGCTCGTAGATCTGATTCTGGATGCGGTGAAGGAATTGCCCGCATGCCAAATAAAGCAGCTTCTCATCACTTTGTTATACGCTGCTCTGCCATCTACAAAAACATTACCCATTCCATAATTCTTATTTACCGTACTTTAAAACTAAATCAAGTTATCTTGGGATTAAGGAGAACTGAGTGTGAATCTCTCTCTACATTTAACACAATAGCCGGACTTATTACAGGGAGCGACCTGCTGCCTTTCACCTGACATACTTCATGCAGTCTGTGTGTGTGTGTGGTTGTGCTGTAATGTGTTATAATTATGTGTCAATCAGATGTCAAGAATGGAGAGAATATAGAATTAAAGTTTCCCTTGTGGGGAAAATGTTGCAGTTATGTATTAATGTTTCATATCTTTTGATGTTTTCTTGATGATATCATGCACTATATTTTAATTGCATAATTCATGTTGGTCACATTTTACGATCCTAGATCTGTAGAGTTTTCCCATAGAGGTCAATACGAGACCGCAATGCAGTTCTACGTTAATTTTGCCAACGTGTTATTTTACAACATACGATCATATAGACCTTTTCGGTCTATGAGATTTAAACAAAATCAGACTTCTAAGAATTTTGTGAGCAGCACTTCAATTTAAAGAGGGTAAAAACGCATATCGGAATCAGAAAGGGAGGCTGTAGCTTGAGTTTAAAAAGACTCTCACACAGAATTATCTGCTTGTCTTGTGAGAATATAAAGGACTCCTTTCACATTGGGCAGGACTGAGGGACCACAGTTGGTCCTTGGCAGGGCTTTTTCACACCGTACAACCAAGTCCTAACGCACCAGCCTTAAATCAAAATGGGTAACGATAAAAAGAAAGCTATCTATCTTCTGCTTATGAATATATATAGGAAGGAAGGATTATCTATTTCCATTTTTAACCCAGGGGAGATAGGAGCAGAAATACACATGTATTTTTGGGATTGGGACAGTCCTTGCAGAGTTTGGCTTTCTGAGTATTTAATTTTTTACTTCTCCTGTACATACACTTGTCTATACTGTGTCTGCTATAATATATAATATAATATATACACCTGTTGCTAATCCTTCCTTGGGACGCTGGAGGCTTAAGCTTTAGATTGCTGCTCTCGGGGTGGACAATTGGCTCTGCAGGTCGGGCTTCCCCAGGGCAGTATGGCTGGAGATGTCCCAGGTATGTTTATCACTAAAATAACCCAACTCCAGTGGTAGCTTTAATAAAAATCCTAGCAGGACCAGTATGGCCTGTCCTGCTGGTATAATATATTAAGCTATCGCAATGGCTCGGGTGAACCGGCTCCTGCTAGGCACATGCAGTTTAAAGTAAAATAAATGCCGGTTGCAGGTACTAACTCGCACCTTGTAACTAGAAACCTTAAACACTTAATGATTTGGCCTGTTACAAGAGGAGACAAGGGCCAGGTATAGACAAACCACAATCAGAACCGAACACAAAATATTTTAGCACCTCCAGCTGCCATAAACATGTAGGGGTTTATTCACTAAAGGGAGCGTTGCGTTTCAGCACCTCTGCATCCCCATTCATTATAACTGACCAACACTAGCCGGTCTCTCCGGCCGGAAGGGCTGAGCTGGCCCTTTGTAACAAGCGATGTGCACATTTTTGTCACTACATGAATGAAAGATTAAAATAAATAAATAATGCACGAGTCAATGTGTAACTATACATTACACAGGGACAGCAAAGACATTCCTGTAATAGAAGTTCACTGGGGTTGGCCCTGGATAATGTAGAGTTGAAACAACTTACAAATTTAGTGAATAAACTCTGCAGTGTAAGTGGTATTTGTACAGCGCTACAGAATTTGATTGCGCTATATAAAACAAATATTTTGCATGCACAATGTTTTGGCCACAAATGGGCAATTGCTTCATAACGCAAGCATCCCATCAAAGGCTAGGTTTTACCCAGAAGTAACATATACAGACTTTGCTTGGTTCTCACTCACGCGATATTATTGTAATGATGCAATGTGATAAAATATCTATCAAACAAAAGGCGATAATGGCCGAGTTGAGGTCATCATACGCCTACCGAGGCGTAAGTGTTTCAAGATGGAAACAGACAAAGCAACAAAAAGAAAGATTTATATATATATATATATATATATAAATATATATCTCTATCTAATAAAAATCACTTAAAGTTTGTGGAGACATTTTTGGAGATATTATTCAGCCCACATTGGAAATCACAGGCCCGTTATTCTGAGGTGTACATTCACAACATTCACCGCCAACCTGCGTACATCTGTAGCATTACTCAAAGATTTTTCAGCTGCACCAATAATTATCTAAAATATTTTATTTATGATGCCTGCCTGTTATGAATAGAATAGTTCAGATTACAGGCACTGTTGGTAAATATAATCTACTTTTATCTGTATGTTGACTCCATGCCTCTCGTCCCAACATGGGATCCAGAGAGAGAGTCGCTGCTGGAACACGTTGCTCGTCGGATATGCTCCTTCTCAGAAACGCACCCTTTGTCCGGCGGTGTTGACGGAAGAGAATAACATCTTCTTGGAAGCCGTTTCCAGGCCCTGCACCCATAGTGTACACAGAGAGCGGCCTCTTCTGAGCGCTCAGGTGCGGTCTAGTCCGGCTCCGTGACACATTGCTCCACTATCTCTCGCAGACTCGGGTTCTCCATGGCTGCAGACACTCGTTCTTTATCATTTATCTGTTTATTAACTATAGAAGAAACCAGTTAGCGCTATAAAAAAGGTATAGTATATATGCATTTTCCAAACCAGTGATACCCAGCAGTCTATGTGAACACAGTAGAAACATATGGATTCCAAAAGTTAGGCTATTCCCTTGGATGTCAAACACAAGCTTCCAACAACCCCTTACATCTCATTCTATGTACCAACTACACGCCTATTATCAAAAGGAGTTGAGACTTACTATCCTCCTCTGTTGAGTGGGTCCCTTCAGAAATGTAGATCTCAAGCTGAAAGAAAAGAAAAACAGGATCCTCAACCTGCAGTACAATGAATGGCAAGGGAGTCGCATTTGAAAAACACCTGTAGAGAACGTGAGATTAGTTTTGTATGGAAAGTCAAAAAATATCAGCGTGTCAAAAGAGCCTGGAAGGTGAAAGACTCGCCGGATGTCTCCTCTACCCGCGTTTCTGGGCCAAACCATAATTTGTCGTAAGTTCTTCTGCAATGTGGTGAAGCCATCAGCTACTGACGGCAGCTTCTAGCAACGGGATTTCCATTACACGGCGGGGAGAATTAGTTTTTGGTGTGCTTGACAAAGACGGGTGAGAAACGGGTTGCTTTAAAAAATACATGTTCCATTTAAACCAGCATTTTAACCTAATGGAACCACCTTTTGATTCCATAACATACAAAATAATTAAAAGAGGAGCATAACCAAGCCTTGATCTATAGCCGTAGACGAAAGAGCTTTATTCTATGTCACAAACGCAGCCAAGGGGGATGCTCTGTTCTGCCGATCTGCTTACACAAATGGCCAATCTATATCTTCTGACATACATATAGATATAGGAAATATTTAGGGCTCACCTTATGTTTAAAGGACAGACATCGCTGCAGCTTGATTCGCAAACAAAGACCTGTACAGGGATACGGAACACGCATGAAAAGGGGTAGCCTAGATTATAGACAACACATCGTGCACAACAGTATAGAGATCTAAGCCAATAATAAAACACTGGAGAGGAGAGAATCTCATCCGGACAGGGTAATCATTTTTACTCTATTTCTTATAAAATTGATAATAAAAATGATGTGAAATAAGTGACTAAACTAAGACACCTGGCATCGCTCATAGAGTTTTGAGTCATTACACATCAGACTGGGTCAGAAGACATTCAGTATTAAGTTTAAATTATATTTCTTTTAAGATTAAAAGGATACAAAATACAGGCTTTACTTGGCGCATCAGCCACACGTGTGAGCGTTTCACGTGGCGCAAGCGGCTGCGCTAGACCTGCGGGGTCACGTGCCGGTGTGCCGTGCCGCTCAGCTGCGTTCCCGTCTTACGGACCTTAATTGCTCCCCAAGGGTTAGACGCGCAGCCGGCCCCGATGTTACGCGCCCAAGACTGGTGCCACAAATGCAAGTTCCTCCTGATTATGACAGCAATTTCAGCCCCTATTCCCAGCATGGGGGGGGGGCAGTATAATCTAAACTAAATAAGGGGATATTCTCCAAAATAAGTGAAGTTTGGAGGAAAGGGATATCGGTAAATTGCTTATTGTTGTTGCCCAATACAGCAGGCTTTATTGTTTATTCTCCGTACCGATTAACGTAGCCAGGGAACAATGCGGTACGGTGGGTGTGAATCTGATGGTCACCAGAAAGCATTCCTCATCCAGTTCCTCCACAGACACGCAACTTTCCGACACCACTTCAAGGTCCTCCAGAGTGTTCGGTTTCTCCGGGTCCCGGATATTACGTATAATGTCTGTGAAAGAGACACGCGTGGTTTTAGTGAAAGCCCAGCATGGTGAGATGCAGCCAGGTCCCGCTCGTATAATCAGTGCATTATATACAAGATAGAACGGGTAGCGTGCGGGTTCCGCGTAACGTTCACTACAGGGAAGCGCTGAACGAAGCAGCAGCCACGCAGTCACGCTTATCCCTAATCGGCACTCCCTACATAAGCGACAGCTGTCACACAGCATCCGTATCCAACACCGGGGATCTATAGAAAACCAGACGGTTTACATCAACGTTTTGCCAAATCCCAGACGCCAGATTGCCCCGGCTCTCAAATGTTTACATCTGGTTCCTACAAATATCAAGCTGGCTCCCAGATTTATCTGTTTGGCTCCTAACTTCCAAATTCTGGTTTATTTTACACCAATGGTTCTGGAAAATGAAAATAAACGTGAATAGAAGGGAAACAAAGGAAGTCCGACACTCGGCTTCAGCACCGTTAGAAGTGGCTGGCCAAGCTCCTCTTCCTGGCGCAGACCCTTCATGATGTGACGGAGCTGCAACACCATTTAGTGAATAAACCCCGAGATCCATTTCTGTGTGAAAGCCCGGTAGCCCTCCCCCGCTCACAGGAAGAAAGGCAAGTGGAACAATCTAGTGGCAGCCACCGGGCCGGCTAAATGACACCCAGGAAACGTGTACCGATTAACGGCAGCCGACCCCCCAGTGATCAGCCCCGCCAGATGTCAGTACCGTGTATTTATAACGCGTTAACTCGTCCCGCCACACTGTACAACGGGCTGCTGGTGACATTCCGCGTTATTTATCTTGGGGAAGGGTGGGAAAGCTTACGGTCTAAAGAGCGAAGTGATATATACACAAGGTCACCGTTCACGTAAAGGAGTCACTATATAACGCACTTAAACCGAGTCCCGGCGCCATTCAGCCGCGTTACACACTATTGAGGGCTACACCGGGGTCGCTTATGTCTCGCACCAGCCGGTGCCCCCCGGTTTGAATTACCATAAACCTCCATGGCTCGCTCGTCCATGACCCGGGATCGCTCTTTGCCTCTCGGTGCACCGCGAATAACAGCTAGGAGCCCAGAGAGCAACTCCATGCCCTCTCCGCCCAGGTGACACACCGAGCCAATGAACAGCCGCTGTGTCTGTAGGAAGTCACGTGATCCCCTATCTTTCACGTGACGGCAACATATTCTTCCGGGTGCTTGGCGGAATCATGTGACATGTGATAAGAACGGCCGGGTGATGGAGATTCCCGCAATTAGTTCGATAGACGCTGGGATGGGGGGTTTGAATTCCAGGGGAAGGATAGACAGCACGGGGTACAGGGTACGGGCCTCTCCTTAGATCTTGTGTTGGCCGGGAGGAATCTGGATCTTTGGGGATTTTTCTAAATATTAACCCTTTGTGTAAAATCCCCATTCCTCCTGAGTGTCCCTCTTCATAAGTAAGTCATTTTGGCCCTAAATTTGTCAACCCTTGTCCTATGTTTGTTTACAGCTGTAATTTGGCAGCCGGAAGCTATACGTAGTAATTGGTGGCACAGTCACAGATGTATGTATAAGGGGTGTTAATGCCAGTTAAATAAATTGTTTTGTTACAAGCGCTACATTTTCTTCTTGGATTACATATGCAGGATACCCCAATACTTATCCCGGGAACAGAAAGTTGCTGATCCAAGGTTAGTTTCTTGCACGTGTTGCCTTTGTAAGGTTTATTTAGTAGACCGGGGTGCAACATTTTAATGAGAAGGTATGAATCCTGAAACATGATGAGGAAGGATATATTTACTACATGCGATGATAATGGTATTTTTATACGTTTTCTAATATGGTGTGCCAGTGTCATCCGATGACAAAGTGTACTAAATGCATATATGGCATACAGATACGTTTAATTGGCATGTAATATAATTTACAGATACAGAGTGAGGCAGGTTTGTGTGACAGTATTTGTACTCTGATGCAAGGAGTGTCCAAACCATGAGACACCTTACTTAACAGTCAAATCTCCTGTTATACCAGATAAAAGGGGTTATGTGCAGATAGCAACACTGCATAAAAGCAGACACTTGGGTTTCGCCTCTATATCTCCATGTAAATAGCATTTATTTTGTGACAGCGCTTGGTTTCTATACAATGCATTAGAAGGTAAAGCATCATGGTCAGCTCACAGACTAATCGGCACTAATTCAACG
This sequence comes from Spea multiplicata, assembly GCA_009364415.1. Lineage (NCBI taxonomy): Eukaryota > Metazoa > Chordata > Amphibia > Anura > Pelobatidae > Spea > Spea multiplicata. Next base: position 36,834,820 of record VKOC01000003.1, on the reverse strand, counting down.
ACACTGGAGAACTTGTCATCCCAGCATAGTATCTGCTACATTCAGTACCGTACCTCCCGCTATGCAGAATTGCAGATCCATTGTGTTCTCTGGTGCTGTATAAATATAAAACACGTCTCCCTCTAGCAGCAAGGTCT
>VKOC01000003.1:36822523-36834583 GCA_009364415.1 Spea multiplicata | reverse complement strand
AGACCTAAGTCTCTGTCAGCCCCACATCCTTTGGCGTCACTTGACTTTGTGGCATTCGTGGCCCTTGATTTGCTCGTGGCTTGAGGAAAGTGGATCGCACGTGGAGAAAGACAACACAAAGCTCACACGATGGCCTCCCCTGACCCCAGAATTAGTGGACGAAAATACCATGTGTTGTCGCTACACAAGGCAGAAAATCCTAGACAAATTGTTAAGGTGCGAGGAAAAGAATGAGGGGTTAGGAGATGATTACATTTCTTTACGTCGTAAGAAGTGTAATCTTTAATGTGTTTGTGGGGAATAAATCGCTTGGAATTGGTTAAACCAAACACCTTCCATGTGTAACTGTGTAGGAGGGATCTGTTTTGCGTGAATAAGAGCTTTGGGAAGGGGCTATGCTGCACTGGGATCCAGGTCCATGTAACAGAAAGCTCTATGTCTGCTGAGAGTTCTATAGTAGGTTGTATCTGTAATACAGAACTGCATGAGTTCTGGAGTTGGGGGATAGGGAGATGGTTGGGTGTGAATTTCAGCAATGGCACAGAAGCCGCGGGCAATAACTTACGACCCCTTTTTTTTTTACAGTGTGGGAATGATTGTCCCATCTGAAATGAATGATTTTGAGAGTCTTGTGGAACGCCTGGCATTTGGCAACAAACTGATGTCGTCTTCTGACTCTCTTCCAAGCGTTTTCCTTAACAACATGGATTTTCACAACCGCTTTGTCCAGATGTGTGCAGAGAATGGCCTTCAGTACCTCCTGTACACTTACCTAGATTATTACAGGTAAACGGACCGGCTTGGAGGTCTGCAGAGCTGATATAGGGTTCAAGAATCTCACTTCATATAGATTATTAAGGCTGTTATATTCTGGGATGTGGACTTAGCTCTGTATATTTTCCTTTTGTGCCAGGTTGACTCCAGAAGTATGCTCTGCACTGACAAGTCCCACACTTCTAGAGAGATTCCCTTGGTTCAGTTTCCTTGTACAAATCCGAAGAATTCAAGACAACCCGGGGGGTGAGATATGCCCAGAGAGATAGGGACGGATGAGTGCATTGTATTGTGTCTTTCTTCTTATTTGTTTGCGTCTTTCCTCTACCATGTTCTTTCTGGAAATTTGGTTTATTGGTGTCTTTTCCGTCCCATACTGTGACTTGCATGTATTTGTTGCCATGCTGTTTGTTTGGTGTTTCTGTACCTCCTCACATATATCTGGCTCTTCATTCTCAGATTACAGCCAGATATTCCATGCAAGCTTGGCCAACGCTCACATGGTGATGCCTGAATACCTGCCCAGCGTCAGCAGCATGCTGCTGGAGGGGCACACACTGCTCGCCCTCGCAACCAACATGTATGCGCCTGGGGGCATTGATAGGGTAATATATCATACCATCCATTCTAATTTCCATTTTTACTTCCTCTCCTGTCTAGTGCCCGTTTTCACGCATTTCTCTACGTGGAACCTTTGACTTTGTTTTGACTTTGCAGCATAGATTGTCTGTTTCTTTTTGCATATGTTCAGCTACAGAGTTTATAAAGAACATTAAAATAGTATCATTATCAACTCATTATGCTGTTGCTCACTCAGGTGTTGGAGCAGCGCGAGGAGCAAACACCTTGTCACATGAATGTCGATCCCCAGCTGCTGAAGATGGCTCTGGCTCCATATCCAAAACTTAGAGCCGCTTTATTCCCCCAACACCCGGCTCCTGGATCTCCTTCCCACATTTCACTCTATCATCTCTTACAGGTATATGGTAATATCCTACAGATACACGAACACTGATTGAAAGGCAAAAACTACCATGCCTGTGAACTACTTACAAGGTTAAGAATGTATCAGATGATTTATTTAGAATGTATACCGCTATACTACTATTCATCAAACCTTTTAGAATCAATGAACCACCAAACAAAAGTACCTTATTGTATGTATAACCTGGCTTTTCCTTCACAGGCACTTTCCCCCTTTAACCCAACACATTTTTTCACCTGGCAAGGAGCAAACACTCTTGCTTCTGCTGGTAAGTAAACTGCTAGCGTATCGTAGTTTCAGATGGGATAAGTACGTTTTAACAGTATTTTGATACATTTTGAGAATTGAAAGAGGGCATGAATGATTGTGTGATCTTTATTATTCACAGACAGTCGCACAGAGCTCCCTCACTGCTCGTGCCCACGGCTGGTCAGCAAGTGGGCAGTGGTAGAGCAGCTGGACGTTTGCTACTATCTCCGTACGGGGCGACCGGCAGTCGCGTTTGCCAACTTCTTGGTGCAGAAGCTTCTAAAAAGCAAAGCACCCCAACAGCTGTAAGTCAATGGGAGAAAACTGGAAAAACAATGTGACTGTTGACTATTTATCACTAGGCGTCTGCAGTGCCTCTTTCCCATGGGGTCCTAGGTTCTATTCAGTGATACTTTTATGTATTAACCTTAAATTGGAAGTATTTTCTCGTTAATAATAATATTAATCATACCAGTGATGTGTTTGAACCCTGACCTTTTCTATCTCTGCATGATATTACAGGGGTTTGAGATGTTCCAAGCAAACCATCCTTCAGATTATAAAAATATTACATATTTATTATGCTACAAATGTTCAAACATTGGTACTTCACTTAGTCGGATAATATACACTTTTTTTTTTTTTTTTTAAATCAAAATCATTTTTCTAGTCTTGCTCGCTATTGTTGCGTATGTCATGGCCTCCACCATTCTTGCTCATATGATTTGTATTCTTTGCAGAATTCAAGAGATTGAGAAGGATGTCTATTCCTTAGCGTTGTCCTGCTTCAACGTACAGACAGTGATTGCTTCCTGTGTTTGTTTCCTGGAGTTGCTGGGTCTTAGCAGCCACAAGCTCCGCGTTGATGTCAATGTTGCAAATCTAATCCTGACCCATTCAACGTCTCCAAATGATGAGCTGGGACAGAAGTACGAGGCACAAGCCTTAGGTATCACCACGGGTCCTCGCGTCTTTATAGTGTATTTCTACAAATGCCCATTTCGCCTTCTTTTTTTCACTTCTGTTTCTTGTCTGCTTTTTCACATCTATGTCGTCAGCCCAAAGGATGCTCAGACTGGTGGACAACGAGACCAAAGCAGCAAGAGAACTTTCAGTGAGCTTGGAGGAAGCTATGAGTTCCACCTTAGAGAAGGAATGGGAAAGCAGGTGAGATAAAGAAAGTGAAAGCGGTTAAAGGAACAGGGGCAGTAGGCATCATCTCGATGTAAGTTACTTGCTGCCTTTTTATTGTCATTTGTAATTCAATGTGAGATGGCTGAAATATTACTAAACCCAGCAACTAGTGTACTGCAGGATAATTGTATGAAATACTTCAACACTGCTTATTCACAACTATAATTAGCCATGTGAGCTACTGATCTAATGTGCAGAACGCTATCAGCGCAGTTCTGAAGCCTGCTCTTGCATTACGTTTAAGAGGCCGGATTCTAAGAAGCAGGTTGGAGGGGCATTTGTTGGGGTACCATTCACACAACTATATGTCTCTGTTTGTCCAGGCCCCATGCCTGCAGTGGCCCATGGTCCACGATCACGCAGTTTTGCCTGCTGCACTCTGTTCCCTTGAGCTCCCGATACCTGAGACACTGTGCCCAGAGGCAGGACTGGCTGCAGCTTCTGATGCACACGCACTCTCATCAGCAGGTCAGGATACACTCTCTCTCATCCTCTCTTATTAGCTAGTACCGGAGCTTAACGGGGTCTCTGTTCACATCCCCCGCTTTCATTCATTTACTGTCTGTTTATCGCATGTCCACCCATTTTCAGTGTAGGCCTTACCAAGAGTGCTGAAGAGAAACCAGTAGTCTTTATGTCTATGGACATAGCCCTGGGTGCTCACTCATGTTCTTTACCCACAGAGTTCTTTTTATGCCCTCTGCAGATATCCTGTGTTCTAGAAGATCTCGGCCCAGCTCTGAGTAGTCACGTGGCTCTGGCGTTGCAAAGAATGAAGTTAGACGAGCAGCCCTCGTGTGATTCCCAAGCAGAAGTGGACAGTGAAGCAGGGCCAGTGAATTTGTTCCATGTTATGCTTCGATGCCAAAAGTCAGAGAAGCCGGGACGTATGCTACTAAAGGAGAGTGTGAGATACAGTGCTCCGCTGTTGAGTGTGCTTGCTGCATGTGTGCAGGTAAGTCACAATATAGGTATATATGCAACACTAACCACACAGGCATCGTGTATTAAAATCCGGGCTACAGTCAGCCCAGGAAGATGGAGAGCTAATGAGGCTAGGTGAAATTCTCAGATTAATGTCATGTCTCCAGAAGACTCTGCACTGATCCTTCAAAACTCTAAATGAAACCCAAATTATAACAAAACAAAAAAGAAAGCAAACAAAACCAGAATACGGGTGCTAAAAATGAAAGGATGGTTTTTCTTGGACAATTTGATGAAGGATACAGTTTCTTTAGCTGAATGATGTTATCCCTACGGCTTGTTATAAGCATAAAAATAAATCAAACCTTTTGTTTTAATCCCCTAACTACTAATTTTACCCACTAACCTGTCCCGTCTCTTCTATCCCCAGGACGCTGACCTCATCTCCTGTCTGTGTGTGTGGATTCTTACATCTGTGGATGCTGCCACGTGCGCAGTGATCAAACGCTCGCTCTCTACCTCTGAAGATCACGTCTGGGACCTGAGTGATCTCTCATGGATTTGGCTTAACCTGCTGGAAAGAAAGGCGAGCAGAACCCTGCACAGAGCTTTCAGCATCTTTATGGAGGTAACACATGTTACATGACAAGTATCGGATAATATAAAAAGATTAATGGAAGTTAATGTATACAGTCACTTTGATCAAACACATAAAGTGGGGAGATGCTGGTAATGTGGACCATGAAGGCAAGGACATCACGGCAGTAATCAGCATTACACACAGGGGGAGAAAAGTGTGGATCATGTTTCCTATGATTTCTCAGTTACACATTATGATTTATTTAGGACTGTCCCCTGCTACCTCTACTTGATATGTACGAGATGTGTCTACATCACAAAAATTATCTGAGTGCAGAGGACAAACTGCAAGATTTCAAACGCCAGCTGCTGAGTGTGAGTTACCTGTATACTAATCATGCTTTTAATGTGTTGCTAATATTTGTACCAGGGACACATGCATCTTTCTCGTGTTAATATTATCAATTTTTACCATAAATCTCATTCTTCCTTAGCTCCAGTCATCAGATGGCTCCTCTACACTCCTCCCACTTACTTGGATTCAGGATCAGGTCTCGGAGCTTCTGAAGCTTCTTCTCTTGCAGAGCAAAACTTCATACGAACAGAGGAAAATTCTGCAACTACTCTGCAATAATGACAGCCAGAATGTTTGTGGGGGTAAGGAAGCCCCTAGGTTTCAAAGCATGCATATACTTCCTCTTATCCTTCTGTTTTGGTGACTGCTCCTTTTTAATACTTCCAGCAATGGATATCCACAAGTTGAGTGCACTCACTGAGATTCTGCGCCACTACCCTGTCTGTATTGGCAAGGAGCTCCTCAGAGAGTATAGTGAAGAAGGCCTTCAAGTGGAGTGTCAGCGGTTGTTGCACTTACTGCTGGAAGGCAAGCACTTCTGTCTGGCACGAAAGGTGGCAGAACTGGCAAATCTGCCTGCTGACAGCCTGGTGATTGAAGAGGTAAGCTTGACGCCCACTTACCTACTTTTTTGTTTAGAGTAACTCTGGGAAATGTACTGCTTTTCTCATAATGCCCCATTACAGGTTCTGCAGGACCAGTTTCTCCTACAGGAGACTGGACAGTGGGAATGTCCACAGAGTCGAGCAGAATTCTGGAAGAAATGTCAGCAGATGTTCACCACCAACCAGTTGTCCCCAGTTACGGCTTCCGCCTTCTTTAATTCTCAGGCGGCAAATTTCTCCGCTGCTATGGCAGGAGCGGGAGAACATATTGATCGTCTAGCAGAAGAGGAGTTGTTGCTTAGCCTTGCAGGAAATTGGTTGTCTCTCAGTGATTGTGCTCAGGTGGCTCCTTTGGAGGAACTGGAGAAACTGATCTGGAAATGTCGCATTGACCAAGAGGTTTTGAGAAGAAACGGAGGAGCGCGTGTCCTCTGCTCTGTATCTCCCTTCACTAGCCTGGCTTCTGAGTTCTCCTTCTCCAACCTACCTGCACTCAACTCCCCATTGCTTTTTGAAATATCCACTCTGCCACCACTCAGCGGCTTGTCTGGCACATTAGACTCTGATGCTTTGCTGGCACTGAGTTCCTTAGTAGATCGTCTGCTTGATGACAGCCACGTGCATGAGGCCAGTCGCGTGTGCAGATACTTCCAGCTTCCCCATCGCAACCTATGGCTGGTGCTCAACTGTAGAGCTCTGGCCACAGGTGAGACTACAAAGGATCAGATGCACCCGGATATCCAAGGCATCCTCACAGAAGGATTAGAATTACAAGAATGTGTCTGGAAACGGAGGAAGCGGCTGCAGAGCTGTGAGTGTTGCCTTAACCCTGTATACAAGCAAAGATTTCCTTGCTGCACAACCAGCAAGCACTGGGATGTACCTGCTTCAGTAGGCTCCAAGTACACTGGTATTGCATACGCCGTGTGTGGCCCAAATAGTACTATTAAGTACGTAAAGAAGATGCTATAGCTTAATAAATGGGAGTCTAATTAGATATAACTTACACTGCCGGACCATTTAGGGTGATAGAAATAGTTAAACGTATTTATAGACGTGCCATGCACCCTACAGGTATATTTAAAGACCAAAGGTTGATTTAAGTAAGCTGTTTATATGCAGATTACACAGGGGGGACAAAGGGACCACCAAACAACGAACATGTTTTGATAAAAGATTACAAGATAAATGATTACAAGCTTACTGGTGCAAACCTGGTTGAATAAAGCAGATTTAGACTTTTGTGTCAGAAATGGGGCCAAATGAAACTCCATATAAATATTTTAGGCAGTGTTAAAGAACTTTTTACATAATACTTTTTAAGATCTTAACTGCTTCTCCAGTCCAAATAATAATTTCTTGGAATGCTCCCCAGAATAAATAATCATATTTCAGAATGTGTATTTCTAACGTGTTAGCATGCTGGCACACTTCTCCTGATCTGAACTGATTATATCCCAGCATCCAGTTTAGAAGGTTCACCGTCCCCTCTGCACAGTGATCCGGTGCTCACCTATCTGGAGATCCTCAAGGATGCCTGCACTCATGGCAAACCCTTCTGCCTGCAGCTGCTGTGCATGTACGAGCTGAGCCAGGTAGGTGCTGGTGCTTAGAGATGGAAGTTAAAGTAAAGTTAAAGTAATGTCTAAAGTACATCGTTGAGATTCACAATGGATAAACCAGGAAGCTGGACGATATTAACGTGAGACTCTGTCCTTGTGTCTTGGCCAGCATCTTGGATGTTCCTTCTCTGATATCTCCTCCAGAGATGCCATTGATGTTCTACGCTCTCTTATTTCTTGCCGCCGTCCTGAGCTCAGTGACAGAGCGCAAGCGGTCATCAGCTCGCACAGGCTCTCCGCAGACACCGTGGCAAAGATTGTAGCCGAGGAGGGACTGCGAATTTGGCAAGCACAATACAAGGAGGGAGGTTGGTGGCAAAAGAGACTCCTAAATATTTTTTGCAGTAACTCGATTTCTTTGGCTTAAAACTCTGTGTTTCTGTCGCTGTGTGCAGGACCGGCTGAAGTGTGCAATGTTTCCGAAATGAGGAACCGATTCCTGCAGCTCACAAAGCTTTGTCCCGATCCGACCTTGGTGGGGTTAACGCTACTAGAAAATCTGGAGACCGTGCCGCTTACAGAGTCACAATGCAGTAAGTATGAGTGCGGGGGGAGATCTTCCTCCTTCTTCCCTCTCTTCTGTTGCTCTTTCAGCTCCCTTGCTTTTATTTTTATTTTTCTGCTGCCCTCCCTGACTCGTGCTCCATATGACCTGCTTGTGTTTTCCAGTTATTGAGCTACTGATCTCTGCCCATGATTGCTTCAGTTTGACTTGTCATCTGGAGGGTATTCGACGGGTATTACAGGCATGCCGCTATCTCATTGAAATGCACTTGGCACCAAATCAAGAATACAGCCTTATGGTGAGAAGAGCGGGTCAAAGCGTTTACATTTTATAGGTCTAAATCCATCCTGAATCTAAAACAAAGACCGAGGACCGATTATGGTCTGAGTCTTTACATCAGGAAATAAACCAGGCAGGCCGCAGGGGCCGAATGCTTCTTATCTGCTGTTAAATTCTATGTCTCTGTTATTATCTGTCAGGTGCGTCTCCTTTCCGGGATCGGTCGCTACAATGACATGGTATACGTATTTGACATTTTGCACAAAAGCCAGCATTTTGAGGTTTTGCTCCGGAAACAGCTGGACACGGTAAGGTTGGGGGATGGGTACTGGAATATAGTGAGATTTGCAGTGCCATTATTGAGTTGTTTCGCTGTCACTTTGTTACTGTCCAGAAAGGGGGACTGCAGACCGCATTACTGGAATATATTAAGCGCTGTCACCCGGGGGACAGCGAGAAACACAACATGACTGCGCTCTGCTTCAGCCTGCATCGAGATATCGGCCATAACCACGAGCAGGCGGCTCTCATCCAACTTAAACTGATCCAGTCCCAGCCCTGGGGTAAGTGATGGTGATGTGTAACTGTAGGGCTGTTTAAACACCATTGCTCTTAAAAGTGTAAGTGTCATAATTACCTTTCTTGATTAGTAAAAACTTTTTTTTATTGATTATATTGCACTTTATTTTTCTTATGTGTTTATGTTTAACAAGGAGAGTGTTGGGGGATCACGTGGCAGGGTGGGTGTTGTGTTCGTTACCAGTCTCCAATCGCTCTCCTTGAATTTATGTTGCAGAATACTGGATGTCTGAGCGGGCCGAGTTGAAGTCTTCATTAATGAAAGCCCTGACCCTGCTCATTGATGCCGCGGAGAGCTACTCCAAGGTAACCGGTGCAATCGGTTTCACTGACACGTTACGTGTGTGTGTATATATATATATATATATTTATATATATTATATATAATGTCATTGTCCAGGATTCATGTGTCCGCCAGTCCCTGCGCTGTGCGCGCCTCACCCGCCTCCTGACGCTACAGATCCATCTGCTGAACATTGGCCATGAAACCAGACTTATCAACTTGGAGAAAGAGAGCGTAATGACTCCAATTCTGGCACTTCCACGCTTTTATCAGGTTGGACGTTATAAATGGGCTTTCTTGACAGATTTGTTAAATAGATTTAAGAAGTTTTCACCCCTTTCTGCACATACCTCTGGCTTCTTTCCAAAGCAGATGTTCTCTTACATTTTGTGTTTTAATCACTAAGCAGCATCTTTTTGTGAAACCAGAACGGTATTTGGCGCTCTAGGCTCGTGACATATAGCTTGTTTCTCCTTCATTCAGTCTGATCTCCGTGATAAGACAGGACGGTGATAAAACCAGTTAGATGTGAAATGCTCTGTAAAGCGCAAGCTACGTGCTGTACATGTTCAGATTTCACTGTTGTTGGTCTTCGGCAAGCATTTTGTTCCCTTCGTTTCTCAGGCTGTTATTGTAGCTGAAGCCTATGACCAACAACCAGACTGGGCAGAGGTTTTATATCACAATGTTATCGTCGGAGGTGACTTCCAATACCTAGAAGAATTCAAACAGCGCCAGCTGCTCCAGAGCGGGGTGTTCGAGCAAATCTCCAACAGGTAAGATGCTTCTCGTGTGCGTAAAACTATGTGGTGGTAAAACACTAGAAAAGATGATCTGCGAGAGTGCAGAGAGATTTATCAGTAAATCCAGCCATGTGTCACGCTGGGTGCTGGACCTCTCGCCTTAGCACTCTTTACTTCACTTTCCGGAGGGTAAGTGGATGTCGCTGGGTTGGTGGTGGTCGTATTTTTTGAGGGGGGGAGGGTGTGTGGAAGGTATAGTATATATTACTTTTTAAGAATAGCCTTTTAACGCATTTACTTTTCACATTTTCTTGTTTTCTACTCTTCATTTTCAGTTGTTTCTGAGTTTGATTAAAGAATTTTGGTCCTGATTCAAGGCCAAAATTTGACTTGCAGGGCTCAATGCTTTATCTGCTATAGGTAGTTTTAGTTTGATGCCTCTATAGTGGCCACAACGTCCACCAGGACGTGAAATTCCTTAATGCATCTTACACATCGGCTGGGATATCTCTGTATCTGCCGACGAACTAATCTCAGCAGGAGACGGCATTATGAACCTCTACCACTTCTGCTAGAGAGCTGTTACACTTATCTACTGCTTTACGAGCAAAGTTTTAAAAAACTTAAGTTATCTATGGGATGCAGTCTGGTCGGCTGGGGCAAGTCTGGATGCAATCTGGGTGCTGGGGTTAAATCCTTCTTGTGTGACCTGGGTGCCAGAGCTGTCCTTTAGGGTGTGTGACCTGTGATATGTCTGCAGTGTAGGGTTTCCATGCATTACTTTTGCATGTCATTTTCAGTGTAAAACGATGTATTCGCTCTATACCAGGGTTTGTTGGTCTTATTCCGTTGATCTATACCTTCAATGCTGTGTTTCCTTGTGGAGTTTATTTGATATATATTTGAACTACATGGGGTGGAAAAGAGAGAACAAGGAAGGAGGGAACAAAGGGACTGTAAGAATGATAATGGTGGGGACGGGCACAGGGATGGCACGCAGAGCCCTGCTTACTTTTTCTGATTTGTTTATTTCATTGCCTGCCTACCATTAGGTGCACTCCACCATTGTTATATTTTTTGTCTTGGATGTGTCCCAAGTGCATTATTTTACATTTATCCACATTAAACTGCCCAGCAAGTGGACTTGTCCTGAGGGTCTGCGGACAAAAAAATTTTTTCTTTTATTGTTTAATAGCCCTAATACATATTGTAGTTGTATGTGAGTAGGACTTTAAAGAAAAAACTCTTGTCTTGAACAATATATCTGCGTGGGTAAACTACTAAACAGTTCATCTTGATATTAATGCAGCTGAACTGATGTTCTTCGTTTCTGTTAGGTGTAAGCTGCAGCCTCCAGGTGCCGCCGGTCTCCAGAATCTGAAGCGATTGATCAGTTATTGCGAGGACACCTACACTCAGTACAAGCTGGCGTTTGAAAACCAGTTCTACGATGTGACTGATGTTCTCATGAAAGATTCACAGACTCGCTGCTGTCTCACAGATATGCTGTCTCGGTGATACGTGAGACACGGAGCTGTTCGCCAGACACAAAGAATAAATATACCGTCAGGATCATTCATATATAACTGTTCTGGCTCGTAGATCTGATTCTGGATGCGGTGAAGGAATTGCCCGCATGCCAAATAAAGCAGCTTCTCATCACTTTGTTATACGCTGCTCTGCCATCTACAAAAACATTACCCATTCCATAATTCTTATTTACCGTACTTTAAAACTAAATCAAGTTATCTTGGGATTAAGGAGAACTGAGTGTGAATCTCTCTCTACATTTAACACAATAGCCGGACTTATTACAGGGAGCGACCTGCTGCCTTTCACCTGACATACTTCATGCAGTCTGTGTGTGTGTGTGGTTGTGCTGTAATGTGTTATAATTATGTGTCAATCAGATGTCAAGAATGGAGAGAATATAGAATTAAAGTTTCCCTTGTGGGGAAAATGTTGCAGTTATGTATTAATGTTTCATATCTTTTGATGTTTTCTTGATGATATCATGCACTATATTTTAATTGCATAATTCATGTTGGTCACATTTTACGATCCTAGATCTGTAGAGTTTTCCCATAGAGGTCAATACGAGACCGCAATGCAGTTCTACGTTAATTTTGCCAACGTGTTATTTTACAACATACGATCATATAGACCTTTTCGGTCTATGAGATTTAAACAAAATCAGACTTCTAAGAATTTTGTGAGCAGCACTTCAATTTAAAGAGGGTAAAAACGCATATCGGAATCAGAAAGGGAGGCTGTAGCTTGAGTTTAAAAAGACTCTCACACAGAATTATCTGCTTGTCTTGTGAGAATATAAAGGACTCCTTTCACATTGGGCAGGACTGAGGGACCACAGTTGGTCCTTGGCA
>VKOC01000003.1:36809949-36820220 GCA_009364415.1 Spea multiplicata | reverse complement strand
TCCATTTTGAGCCCAGGGGAGATAGTAGGAGCAGAAATACACATGTATTTTTGGGATTGGGGCAGTCCTTGCAGAGTTTGGCTTTGTAAGTATTTAATTTTTGACTTCTCCTGCACCTACACTTGTCTATACTGTGTCTGCTATAATATATAATATATACACCTGTTGCTAATCCTTTCTTGGAACGCTGGAGGCTTCAGCTTTAGATTGCTGCTCTCAGGGTGGACAATTGGCTCTGCAGGTCGGGCTCAAGCCATCCACCACGTGATTCTACTTCCCCAGGGCAGTATGGCTGGAGATGCCCCAGGTATGTTTATCACTAAAATAACCCAACCTCAGTGGGAGCTTTAATAAAAATCCTAGCAGGACCAGTTTGGCCTGTCCTGCTGGTATAATATATTAAGCTATCGCAATGGCTCGGGTGAACCGGCTCCTGCTAGGCACATGCAGTAAAAGAAATGCCGGTTGCAGGTACTAACTTGCACCTTGTAACTGGAAACCTCAAACACTTAATGATTTGGCCTGTTACACGAGGAGACAAGGGCCAGGTATAGACAAACCACAATCAGAACCGAACGCCAAATATTTTAGCACCTCCAGCTGCCATAAACGTGTAGGGGTTTATTCGCTAAAAGGAGCGTTGTGTTTCAGCACCTCTGCATCCCCATCCATTATAACTGACCAACACTAGCCGGTCTCTCCAGCCGGAAGGGCTGAGCTGGCCCTTGTAACAAACGATGTGCACATTTTTGTCACTACATGAATAAAAAATTAAAATAAAAAAATAATGCACGAGTCAATGTGTAAAGAGGCTTTAAAAAAGCCTCCTTGTTTAACTATACATTACACAGGGACAGCAAAGCCATTCCTGTGGTAGAAGTTCACTGGGGTTGGCCCTGGATAATGTAGAGTTGAAACATCTCTTTAGTGAATAAACTCTGCAGTGTAAGTGGTATTTGTACAGCGCTACAGAATTTGATTGCACTATATAAAACAAATAATATTTTGCATGCACAATGTTTAGGCCACAAATGGGCAATTGCTTCATAACGCAAGCATCCCATCAAACACTAGGTTTTACCCAGAAGTAACATATACAGACTTTGCTTGGTTCCCACTCGCGCGATATTATTGTAATGATACCATGTGATAAAATATCTATCAAAGAAAAGGCGATAATGGCCGAGTTCAGGTCATTATACCTGTTACTACCGAGGCTTAAGTGTTTCAAGATGGAAATGCAGACAAAGCAACAAAAATATTCATATATATATATAAATATATATCCTCTATCTAATAAAAATCACTTAAAGTTTGTGGAGACATTTTTGGAGATATTATTCAGCCCACATTGGAAATCACAGGCCCGTTATTCTGAGGTGTACATTCACAACATTCACCGCCAACCTGCGTACATCTGTAGCATTACTCAAAGATTTTTCAGCTGCACCAATAATTATCTAAAATATTTTATTTATGATGCCTGCCTGTTATGAATAGAATAGTTCAGATTACAGGCACTGTTGGTAAATATAATCTACTTTTATCTGTATGTTGACTCCATGCCTCTCGTCCCAACATGGGATCCAGAGAGAGAGTCGCTGCTGGAACACGTTGCTCGTCGGATATGCTCCTTCTCAGAAACGCACCCTTTGTCCGGCGGTGTTGACGGAAGAGAATAACATCTTCTTGGAAGCCGTTTCCAGGCCCTGCACCCATAGTGTACACAGAGAGCGGCCTCTTCTGAGCGCTCAGGTGCGGTCTAGTCCGGCTCCGTGACACATTGCTCCACTATCTCTCGCAGACTCGGGTTCTCCATGGCTGCAGACACTCGTTCTTTATCATTTATCTGTTTATTAACTATAGAAGAAACCAGTTAGCGCTATAAAAAAGGTATAGTATATATGCATTTTCCAAACCAGTGATACCCAGCAGTCTATGTGAACACAGTAGAAACATATGGATTCCAAAAGTTAGGCTATTCCCTTGGATGTCAAACACAAGCTTCCAACAACCCCTTACATCTCATTCTATGTACCAACTACACGCCTATTATCAAAAGGAGTTGAGACTTACTATCCTCCTCTGTTGAGTGGGTCCCTTCAGAAATGTAGATCTCAAGCTGAAAGAAAAGAAAAACAGGATCCTCAACCTGCAGTACAATGAATGGCAAGGGAGTCGCATTTGAAAAACACCTGTAGAGAACGTGAGATTAGTTTTGTATGGAAAGTCAAAAAATATCAGCGTGTCAAAAGAGCCTGGAAGGTGAAAGACTCGCCGGATGTCTCCTCTACCCGCGTTTCTGGGCCAAACCATAATTTGTCGTAAGTTCTTCTGCAATGTGGTGAAGCCATCAGCTACTGACGGCAGCTTCTAGCAACGGGATTTCCATTACACGGCGGGGAGAATTAGTTTTTGGTGTGCTTGACAAAGACGGGTGAGAAACGGGTTGCTTTAAAAAATACATGTTCCATTTAAACCAGCATTTTAACCTAATGGAACCACCTTTTGATTCCATAACATACAAAATAATTAAAAGAGGAGCATAACCAAGCCTTGATCTATAGCCGTAGACGAAAGAGCTTTATTCTATGTCACAAACGCAGCCAAGGGGGATGCTCTGTTCTGCCGATCTGCTTACACAAATGGCCAATCTATATCTTCTGACATACATATAGATATAGGAAATATTTAGGGCTCACCTTATGTTTAAAGGACAGACATCGCTGCAGCTTGATTCGCAAACAAAGACCTGTACAGGGATACGGAACACGCATGAAAAGGGGTAGCCTAGATTATAGACAACACATCGTGCACAACAGTATAGAGATCTAAGCCAATAATAAAACACTGGAGAGGAGAGAATCTCATCCGGACAGGGTAATCATTTTTACTCTATTTCTTATAAAATTGATAATAAAAATGATGTGAAATAAGTGACTAAACTAAGACACCTGGCATCGCTCATAGAGTTTTGAGTCATTACACATCAGACTGGGTCAGAAGACATTCAGTATTAAGTTTAAATTATATTTCTTTTAAGATTAAAAGGATACAAAATACAGGCTTTACTTGGCGCATCAGCCACACGTGTGAGCGTTTCACGTGGCGCAAGCGGCTGCGCTAGACCTGCGGGGTCACGTGCCGGTGTGCCGTGCCGCTCAGCTGCGTTCCCGTCTTACGGACCTTAATTGCTCCCCAAGGGTTAGACGCGCAGCCGGCCCCGATGTTACGCGCCCAAGACTGGTGCCACAAATGCAAGTTCCTCCTGATTATGACAGCAATTTCAGCCCCTATTCCCAGCATGGGGGGGGGGCAGTATAATCTAAACTAAATAAGGGGATATTCTCCAAAATAAGTGAAGTTTGGAGGAAAGGGATATCGGTAAATTGCTTATTGTTGTTGCCCAATACAGCAGGCTTTATTGTTTATTCTCCGTACCGATTAACGTAGCCAGGGAACAATGCGGTACGGTGGGTGTGAATCTGATGGTCACCAGAAAGCATTCCTCATCCAGTTCCTCCACAGACACGCAACTTTCCGACACCACTTCAAGGTCCTCCAGAGTGTTCGGTTTCTCCGGGTCCCGGATATTACGTATAATGTCTGTGAAAGAGACACGCGTGGTTTTAGTGAAAGCCCAGCATGGTGAGATGCAGCCAGGTCCCGCTCGTATAATCAGTGCATTATATACAAGATAGAACGGGTAGCGTGCGGGTTCCGCGTAACGTTCACTACAGGGAAGCGCTGAACGAAGCAGCAGCCACGCAGTCACGCTTATCCCTAATCGGCACTCCCTACATAAGCGACAGCTGTCACACAGCATCCGTATCCAACACCGGGGATCTATAGAAAACCAGACGGTTTACATCAACGTTTTGCCAAATCCCAGACGCCAGATTGCCCCGGCTCTCAAATGTTTACATCTGGTTCCTACAAATATCAAGCTGGCTCCCAGATTTATCTGTTTGGCTCCTAACTTCCAAATTCTGGTTTATTTTACACCAATGGTTCTGGAAAATGAAAATAAACGTGAATAGAAGGGAAACAAAGGAAGTCCGACACTCGGCTTCAGCACCGTTAGAAGTGGCTGGCCAAGCTCCTCTTCCTGGCGCAGACCCTTCATGATGTGACGGAGCTGCAACACCATTTAGTGAATAAACCCCGAGATCCATTTCTGTGTGAAAGCCCGGTAGCCCTCCCCCGCTCACAGGAAGAAAGGCAAGTGGAACAATCTAGTGGCAGCCACCGGGCCGGCTAAATGACACCCAGGAAACGTGTACCGATTAACGGCAGCCGACCCCCCAGTGATCAGCCCCGCCAGATGTCAGTACCGTGTATTTATAACGCGTTAACTCGTCCCGCCACACTGTACAACGGGCTGCTGGTGACATTCCGCGTTATTTATCTTGGGGAAGGGTGGGAAAGCTTACGGTCTAAAGAGCGAAGTGATATATACACAAGGTCACCGTTCACGTAAAGGAGTCACTATATAACGCACTTAAACCGAGTCCCGGCGCCATTCAGCCGCGTTACACACTATTGAGGGCTACACCGGGGTCGCTTATGTCTCGCACCAGCCGGTGCCCCCCGGTTTGAATTACCATAAACCTCCATGGCTCGCTCGTCCATGACCCGGGATCGCTCTTTGCCTCTCGGTGCACCGCGAATAACAGCTAGGAGCCCAGAGAGCAACTCCATGCCCTCTCCGCCCAGGTGACACACCGAGCCAATGAACAGCCGCTGTGTCTGTAGGAAGTCACGTGATCCCCTATCTTTCACGTGACGGCAACATATTCTTCCGGGTGCTTGGCGGAATCATGTGACATGTGATAAGAACGGCCGGGTGATGGAGATTCCCGCAATTAGTTCGATAGACGCTGGGATGGGGGGTTTGAATTCCAGGGGAAGGATAGACAGCACGGGGTACAGGGTACGGGCCTCTCCTTAGATCTTGTGTTGGCCGGGAGGAATCTGGATCTTTGGGGATTTTTCTAAATATTAACCCTTTGTGTAAAATCCCCATTCCTCCTGAGTGTCCCTCTTCATAAGTAAGTCATTTTGGCCCTAAATTTGTCAACCCTTGTCCTATGTTTGTTTACAGCTGTAATTTGGCAGCCGGAAGCTATACGTAGTAATTGGTGGCACAGTCACAGATGTATGTATAAGGGGTGTTAATGCCAGTTAAATAAATTGTTTTGTTACAAGCGCTACATTTTCTTCTTGGATTACATATGCAGGATACCCCAATACTTATCCCGGGAACAGAAAGTTGCTGATCCAAGGTTAGTTTCTTGCACGTGTTGCCTTTGTAAGGTTTATTTAGTAGACCGGGGTGCAACATTTTAATGAGAAGGTATGAATCCTGAAACATGATGAGGAAGGATATATTTACTACATGCGATGATAATGGTATTTTTATACGTTTTCTAATATGGTGTGCCAGTGTCATCCGATGACAAAGTGTACTAAATGCATATATGGCATACAGATACGTTTAATTGGCATGTAATATAATTTACAGATACAGAGTGAGGCAGGTTTGTGTGACAGTATTTGTACTCTGATGCAAGGAGTGTCCAAACCATGAGACACCTTACTTAACAGTCAAATCTCCTGTTATACCAGATAAAAGGGGTTATGTGCAGATAGCAACACTGCATAAAAGCAGACACTTGGGTTTCGCCTCTATATCTCCATGTAAATAGCATTTATTTTGTGACAGCGCTTGGTTTCTATACAATGCATTAGAAGGTAAAGCATCATGGTCAGCTCACAGACTAATCGGCACTAATTCAACGACACTGGAGAACTTGTCATCCCAGCATAGTATCTGCTACATTCAGTACCGTACCTCCCGCTATGCAGAATTGCAGATCCATTGTGTTCTCTGGTGCTGTATAAATATAAAACACGTCTCCCTCTAGCAGCAAGGTCTGCTGTTTTCCAGATTTACTGCGCGGTGTTTCAGTTAAATCCGAGATGAAGAGCTTCATCTTGCAGCAGCTTACTAAACACTGTAGGTACCGCCGGCTGTATTAAAGCTGTGACTGGGTACAAATGATGCAATCCCCATACAATGTTATTCTCGCACTCATGGTTGAATACTCTAAGGGCCCACTGGTTTGTTTTGGTATTTGTTTTCCTCCCATTATTCTGAAGTCATAATCGTGCCCTCTTGCCGTAAACAACTATACAATTCAGGAGCGACAAGAACTATGGAGGGCAATTGCTTTTCTCAAAGGGTTGAGACTCAAATACAAGTAAAATCAAATCTAATTCAGTACTACAAGAAAGTAATTGATACACCTTTCTGCACGTCATAAATTATAGGTATGAACAGGTGTAGTCACTGAAAGCCAGAGCATGTTACCTGCTTATTATTGATAGATCTGCAGCAAAACAAAACAAAGCTTCTTAGTCTTAAACATTAACAAGTGAAGTGTATGCCCTAGTCCAACACGGAAAAAAAAATATATATATTTCCACAAACTGAGAAGAAACCCTTGACGGCCCTCGTCACAAGGATGAGTTTATTAAATTAGTTGTCTTATAAAACACACTTGCAGTCTCATTGTTAATATAACAATTCTCCCATTGAAGGACCTGCTTGCAAAGCGCCATCCGATAATTTAGCAGAATTGAAGTTTAAGAGAAGATGTAAGACCCTGTACCTAGGAGCAAGAGTCAAAAGCAAGTAACCAACCTTATAACCACACATACACTCCATCACTAAATAAGCCCCTGCCCCCCCCCCAAAAAACAAAATAATCCCCCCAGCCTTCCAAGATCTTTAGACGCTGCTCATAACACACAGGCTTCAAACCGGCAACTCTGATTTCTCTTCAAGCACCAAGAGATGACCCCATGTGGGCAGAGGCTTCAGTGGTACCCGCTGCCCTTCTCCTGCAGGTTCACATTTGTAAAAGTAGAAGTTCTCAGTTTATATGAAGTCTTGTTTTAAAATGTATGAAAAGCACTGAGCTGCATCCAGGAGGAATATCAGCGAAAGCTAGAACTTCAACCACAATATGAAGCCTATTGTGGCGACGGGGGCAGCAGAATTGTGGGCAGGTAGTGAAAGAGAAAAAAAAATATGGAAGGGTTTACCAAGAAACCAAACACTGCTGAAACAATAAAAATTCGAATTGATGTAGGTAGGGGATTGGGGGGCCAATACCAATCTGCCTGCAGCACGTCAGCTTTTAAACACGCGTGCCACAAGCAGAGTGGAGGAGATTACTGGCCGAGGGATATCGGGCAGAGAGCAAGACGAGCCTGATACCCCAGTAGTTTCCAGATTCACAAACCTGGAGCCAGGTGGGGAGGGCAGACAGGGGAATAATTCTTTGACTGTAGCATTTGGCCTGAGGGGAGAGGGTGCCCGCAGTGCTGATTTGATGGCCCTGAGCATCACACAAGTGTCACATGAAATCTTCATACTCTCGTGCATATCCCTCATCTAGACCTCCGTAATCTTCTAAATCATTCTTCATTGTGGCCTTGAATCCTCCACCGGGGACCACACCTTTCTTCTTCTTCTTGGCCTTGCTTTGCTACAATGTAAAGCCACAAAAATGTTACTTACCACCTGGCCTCACCAGTACTAAATAGTTTAATGTTACCAGTATCTTGGGACTTCACATTTTTAGTACCCAGTGCTCACCTTCTCTTGCTTTTGCTTCTCACTACATAGCACAGTCAACGAATTGCTGATTTTCTTAAGGTCTTCAACTTCCACTGTAATAGAAAAATGATTTTCAGCTTTTCAGTTATTGTACACACGGATACACAAGGTTACAAACATCACCAACGAAAGATCACAGTGATTTTAAACAAAGCATCCACCCAATTGGATCTGAGTAGCTTCCAAGCCAGGTCAATTATAATCCATTCATTTCCCTTTAAATAGTGTTTGCTGTGTTTTAAATGTTGCAAAGCTTTATGTGTGTATTGTCCCCGGGAAAAGCAACAATTTAAATACACAATACAAACCGTGCATATGTTGTAAATAAAGCAACTGCATGGTAATTATACAAATAAACAAAGCAAACAATCCTTACATGATATGCAGATATCACGAACAAGTGCTTCTAGAAAGCCAGCGTAATACAGAGACTTCTCATACTGTGTGATCTTCTCTTTCAGCTGTTTTCCAAACTCTGTAAAGTCCTCTCGCGTAGACGGTTTCATTGCATCAATTCCAGTAACACTGACGACACCTACAGCAGTAAGCAGATCATTTGCCACCCATATGTACCAAGACAGCATTTGCATATACACTATGTATAACGCCTGTGCTATATTTCTCATATGCGCCACCAGGTTTGTGGACAGCAGCATTTTATGATTCAAAACAAAGGCTGGACAGTGTGCATGTTACACATGCCCTGTCTATTATCTGTAAGTCTGAATTCAGACTGAGACCCCATCTATCGGCCTGCAAACGTTTCTCAGAACTTTCTGCCCGTTACAGATTAGGATTGTTAGTCATCTGCTCTAAATAGTCAGTACTTTTTTGCCACAAAATCATAATTTGTGCAGAAATACTGTATAAGCTTACAAGCTTCTGAAACACTTACCAAAAGCTTCCTTTGCCAATTCCAGGTCTGATTCCTCCTGCAACATTTTCAAACGCAGTTTCTCTGCTAGCTGTTCCTCCGGGGATAACTCCTGAGGCTCCTGTGATTCCTCTAACTGGAGATATTTGAGGGACAACGTATCATTAAAATGTTCCTGAAGTCTACAATCAGCTACAAGGAAGCCTAGTGCGACCTTAAGCTACTCACCCTCTTTTTTAACTCCTCTTGCCGTTTTTTCTGTTGTTTCTCCTTTTCTTTTATCTTTTCTGAGAGTTTTTTCTTTTCTGTGACTTTTTGTTCTTATAAATAAAAAAAAGTTGTTTTTTTTAAATTCATGAGATTGAAAGCATTTCAAAACTGCAATCCTGTTCTTGTTTCTGACGGCTTCCAAACCATGCCTCTCCTTTAACCAGATCATATTAAGCCCTGTCTTCATGATTCACTCTAGCTATCCTGTTTATAAATCATTTTCCAATGGCATGCGTTGCCACAATTCAATCTTAAAGGTGAATGTTTTATTCCCAGTATCAGATTCAAAATTACTTTTTCAAATGAGTTTTCAGTTTTAAACAGTGTTATTGTATACTATATTTACAGACAGCTGTTACTTGTTACCAAGTACATAAAAATAGTTCTGGATCAACCAGATTGGCGCATCGTCTAATGAAAGTCTACATTTCATTAGCATTGGCGTAATTAATCAGTTCAGTGTAACACGGGGAAAGTCACCCAAAATCACACACAGATGCCTGATGTTTACTTGACCATATTGAAAGAAAAACAACTTTACTACGGCACTATATTAATCCTCAAAGAAAATATAAATCACAATTCTGCTGTCTGTTCTATTGCTGCCTGAACCTATACCCTCTATATCATTACCAGACTTCTGTGGCTCCTGTTTGTTTGCTTCTTCTGGCTCCTCATCATCCCAGTTATCCTACCCAGAGAGAGAGAGAATTACTTATTGTTACAGTACATAAGGAAATCATCACGTAACACACATTGCCAAACAACCAGCCTGAATGGAGCCAATCATTCAAATATTTGAGCTGCAGTCAGAGTACTCGATAGCATTAAGCTAGTCTACAGTATCAGTAAAAGCAGAAACAGCCCATTTCTACCAGCGGAACCCTCTTTACACAGCCATTTTATAATCAGAAGCCTGCATGTGGCTGCTGAGCTCAAGAGATGCCCTGTAACTTGTATAAAACATGTATCAAATAGCTATCTATAGTGGATATTCCACAATTTGCTTTTCCAGTCACAAATACATGATGTAGCTTCTATTGCAAGCAGTAGTCTTAGATAAGGTCAAGAAAGCAAGACACAGGGCCCAGCCATCCCAGATAACAGGACTAGTAGGGGGTAGCCAGCAGTATCTGCAAAAGGCAGTTTCCGTATCAGCGCTATGTAACCTTTCCACAGAACAACTGCTTGCTTCCTCCACAAACAGGAGGCTGCCATGCACCAAACCACGGCAGCGATTGGAGCAAATATTTAACGCCAAGTCACCTTCACATCCTCCTCTTCATCCTCTCCTTCCCATCGGTCTACTACCACGGCAGCCTTCGGCTTCACCTCCTCGGGCTCAAAGTTATCCACTTCTGCGGAGAGTTAGAATATTGAGAATTACGGGCAGGCATTGAGCTGGGATTCAACAGAACAAGAGAAACCATTTATCATATA
>VKOC01000003.1:36777463-36788767 GCA_009364415.1 Spea multiplicata | reverse complement strand
ACCACAGCAAAACAATGGACAGATAAATTACAAAACCTCATATATATACATTCATTGGCAAGAAATGAAATGGAGAAAACCCCTATTGAACACAAAAATGTTTATCAAACACAGAAAAGTGAAATAAACAATTTAAAATACTTTTATTTACTCTATTTACGTATTGTTGAATTCGAGAACACATTTTTCTTAATTAGATTTTATAAAAAAATGGATTTGGGGTATTTTTTATTCAACATTCAAATTTGGTCTTCTAAATTATTTTGTGAATCAAATAAGATGTTATTTAACAATTTAAATAAAAAAAAAATATAAGACTTGCATACTGTATATACATAGTGACAGGTGAAGTGAAATTTTATACAATGCAAATCTATACAATGTTGGATGCTACCTTATTGCAGTAAGGATTGTAGTGTATAACATTCATATATGTGGTAGATATCTATCAAGTCATACTATAGGGGATACAGGGACAAGTTGGTCTTTGCAACTCCTGGCCTCTTTTCACTCCTTTCTCTCTGTCTCATTCCATTCCAAACTTCTGTTCTTGTTTTGTTAGCCCTGAATGGATGGATTTAGATCCCGACACACAGGAATGTCAGTGGCAGCGCAATTTCCAGGAGGAATAATAATTTGCTCATCCCAGCAAATCCCCAAACCCAACACAGCTTCGTCTGGTATGCAGAACTGGGATCAAAGGCTGTGCGACTTCTGCCACTCGGCAATGTTCTGCAGACCATGCTCCCCTCCTGCTCCTGACATGAAGGCCGAGGGCAGGAAATACCAATATTAACAAAAAGCATACGGCCCGCATTCAGACGCCAGCCCCAAGAGCGCTCCAACCCTTGGGCACAACCCTTTATGCACAATCTGCATTCACAAAGATTCTCCTACTACTTTTTAACCCTGCGAGGTCAAGGTTGGTGGGTGGGTTAGGTCACTCCACAGGGTAAACAATGTACTAATGCACAGAAATTTCAAAATATGTCATATTGGCCAAAAGTTTGTGCTTTTGTGGGGAAGGTGAATAATGCATATTATGATTTTTTTCATCCTTAATAACTGTTGGACCTTCAGTGAGGAGGCTGAAGGTTCGCTTCCAGGAATAAAAATCATAGTCGCCTAACAAGGATACCTTAGAACAAGTAAGAATTGCTGTCTGAGAAACAGCCTGGATTTTCAACATCTGCCAAGCTCTTGCATTTAGGGTAAATATCCCATTAACCGTGCCAAGACAGAAAGGATGTAGATGCTATGGCATCAACAAATCAAAGGTCTAGCAGAACAGAATCCATAATAATACAACCGTCTTACTCTCAGGTCTAGAAATAAAACAGGTATTAGAGACCTAGTACAAGCAGATGGTTTTATCGACCTAATAATGATAAGGTTTCCTGAATAAACTGTTATTTCTCACATTGGAGGTGCGCTTATCTGATCACAATCCTTTGCTAATGTATTAGATGCTTCTACTGCTGCTCAACCAAATAACCAAGTCCCAAACCCTGTGTCTTTTGTATAGTACTAAATGCCTTTATGCACGTGTATCTATTGGGAGACTCGGTAACATCTTGTCCTGCCTTGTTTAAGTTCCCAAAGCTCAGAGGATATTAAGTTATGCTCACCATAAACCATAGGTCTTGATCCTAGTTCAAGTATGAAAAGTAGACCCATTAGTAAAAGTTTAAAGTCAAGCAACAGATGTAGTATGAACATCATAAATCAACTTCTGCCTACCAGAGGATCATTGTCTTATCTCTGAGGGAAAGTAAATGCATAGGTAGGTGAGCCAAACTGGCGTGACAATGACCAGAGGTTCTAAGACACTGAAGTTCTGAAGAAGATTAAAAAGTTAACAAGTTACTGTTTTTTTAAGAAGCTCCTGCTTTTTCTTGCGCCTGTTCTTTCTAGCATAAACACCAATCTAAATATTACTGACCTAAGGCGGATATGTCTGATTTTGCATCATACAGTTCTTTACCATAATGAACTTATTAATAAACTTTATTTGCAAAGTAAAATAAGCAGCACATAGTATAAATAGCATTGTATCTGCTTAAAGCTGCTCATTGTGTACTCAAAATATATTAGATTACCCCCCCCTATTGTTAAATTGCTGGTCATTGTTGAATGTCTCAGGCGGTCTTTGTGAATGGTGGGATAAGGAGAACGGAGAGAACTTTCGCACTGGAAATTGAATAGTTGTTCTGCCATATTTACCCATGGATCGGCGCTTTACTGACTTTTTAACGTTACCTTATTTAACACCTTACGGACAATGGGCGGTCCCTAAACCCATTGAAAACAATGCATTTTGACTTTGTCATTAAGGGAGTAAGATGGGATCTATGTTTAATGGCACAACGGCACAATGGCATCAATTTAAAACCAAATGGTTGTGAGCGTGACACTTCCAGTTTAGACAACACATAACAGGTGAACACTGCTTTGTCTACGGGGCACTTGTCTTCTGCGCTCAGAAAGTAAACGTTTCTGATTTAAATCGCTACACAGAAAAAGAAATATTTAGGATCATTTTTAAAATCACCGAGACGGTCCAGAAATCTCCTGCAGCGACTGACCCGGCGAGCTTAGTATTTTTCCATTGGGTGGAGACATGTAGATGAGAACAAGAGTTCACATGGAGTCATGGGTAATCATGCGGACGGATACCGAGACACACCTCACGCTCTGCAATGCACTTTGCCACACGGAGTACATGTTTATGACAGATGTGTTGTGTGCGATTTTTCCATTAAACATAATCTTTCTAGAAGAGGAAGGGGTTAAATAACATATCAAATCATCCTTTAACATTTAAATGTAAACTGCATGAGATTTGACAATGCTTTTGTTAATACTTTTTTGTTAATAACCTCCAGTTCCTATTATGGGCGACATATTAAAAGTTCCCTATCTCATAATTCCCTATGTGTGATTTTTTTACTCATTGACAGATTCTGATGTAAATGAGTGCATGAGATTTAGAAGAAAAGTGAATGTTACTTAAAAAACGTAATTATTAAAAAACATTTTTATTGCTGATATACTCAATACTATGGCATGTACAGTTGTAGAATGCTGAAGCACATTTATACCAAGCAAACATTCGGAGGTCCCAGAAAAGAAGGACATCAGGGGAGGAATTCACGATTTCAGTCCAAAAGAGTGATGGCATCCGAAAGAGGGATACTTCTGGGGTAGAACAGCATCTATGCTTATTAGCAAGAGATTATTGTGTGCTTCTCAGTATCCATGAGTCTTTAGTTCACCGTGGTACTCCTTGAATAAGCACTTAGGTGACCTGGTATCCTTTTCCTTAGAAAATCATCCTTGCTTGGCATGTGTGTAATTCATTAAACACAATCCAGGGATACACATTTTGGGAGGTCATGTTGTGCATCAGCTTTGATGATACTCAAGCTGGCATATGTTTGGGAATTTTAATAAAAATCTACCCTGATATAGTCTATATGGTGTGTATGTGCATATGTTTGAACTTTTCTTGATGTTGGCAGGTAAACTATTTTCCTCATTTGAATGCCATAAAGATTTATTGGCCCTGCATTTTTATGGAATATTCTAAAACCTGTTTGCAACCGATTCGTTATACTTGATTAGATTTGATTAATGTTTGCTATTTAGAAGCAGATGTAAAGGCCTTGGCACTCAAATTTACAGTTGTAACGTAAAACCATATAATTCTTAGAGAGATATTCCAACCCTATTTTCAAATAAAATTATTTTTACTTTGCCGCTCAATGGACCAACAGGAAAATACGTTTCTGTCCATTTTGAATGGCAACCAGGTGCCACTCTGATGAACGTTGACTTCATAGGGGTGCTCCAAACATAGAATTTGCTGGCAAGTAAGAACCATTTGGCCCATCTAGTCTGGCAATTCTTTTCTGAGTCAGTTCTTGGTCTCGTCTTATATTCAGGATATCTGTATGCCCACCCAAGGCATGTTTAGATTCCCTCACTGTATTAACCTTTACAGTTCTGCGGAGGCCGTGTCACGCATTTACCACCTGCTCCTATTGTAAACTATAATTACTATCTACCAGTGAGGCACAAATTAGCAATAATAATAATTATGATTATTAAAAACATATACCCATACCATTATTTAGAAATAAACTCCTTCGTAAAGCTCTATAGTATCAGACCTCTAAGGGGATTTAAAAATGAAATGATTTATAAAGTAATATGTTATACCTATATACCTAATATATTTTTATGCATTTTTTGCTTTCAGGTGATTGAAGAAATATTAAATATGCTTTAATTTGATTTTGCATCAAAGGAAACATGGTGCATTTTGATGGGTATCATTGGAAAAAATGGTACAAAATTGTAGTCCACAAGTTTGTGAAGACCGCAGAGTTCATTTTCAATGTCTTAGAAATGAACCATAACAAGAGAACAATTAAACTTGTATGCTTAGTGGGTTTAGCTTTTGATGTCTTGTTTGTTAGGCTGATGTATTCATAGGGGAAGATGGTAGACTGCAGGCAGTTTCAAGACCTCAGAGGTCATGTTCATAAATTACACAATCTATTGTTTCAAATGTTAAAGAGCTGTGATACAACTTCACTTGGCATCACTATAGCGGTAGTAGGTCCTCCAACTATGACCATGGCCTTGGTCCTAAGAGGACTGGTTGTTCTGCATGGTGGGTTAGCTGGAAGATCTGTGCCAAGTTATAAATCAATCCTGGGAGAAGCCCCCAAAAATGACTTTTATTTAGTATGATATTTCAACTAACTAACTTTCGACTACAAATACATTAAACCAGAAAGGAAATTTGTGTGTATTGCTTATGACTTGCGAAACGGAGGTTTATCTGGAAAACCGGTCCAATAAAAAGGTATGCAGTAATCATTTTTGCATAGATAGTTAGCTAGGGAGATAGATCGAAAGACAGATAGCTAGCTTTGCAATTCAGATGAAAGGACACAGTTAATTTGGGTCAGCGCTTCCAGATCACTCACGGACATTCTAAGTTCTCCCCCTACTGGCAAAATATAGAACTCAGGTAAAGTTTTCAATGGCTTAAGGTTTATATTACTTAATCATTTATCTTCTTAAATATGCTGCTTAAATCTTCTGGATTGTCGTTCGTTCACATGGGGTTTGCTAGGGAAGGTGAGAAGATTTGAGGGAACTTCAGGACAGATAAATTGATCAGACAATGCTGGCCCTGCCACAGGCTGCTGTGGATCTCGGCTTCAATTAGGGGAGGCTTTATTAAACTAATTAAATTGAAGCCCCCTAGTAAATTTCTAAATATGTTAGTTGACAAAAAACACACACAAACAATAGGTAGTTGTAATATAAAATTTAGTTATGCCAAAAGCTGTGGCAATGGCAGTTTTTCTACACACCGGCCCTAAAGAAATCAAAAGTCACACGCAGTTGCTTGGGTCAGCTTGTTTGAAATTAATTTATGTACAGCATCAAAATAAAGTGAAAAGGTGGCTGGGTAATAATACTCAAATTATTATATTTTGATATTAACTAATCAAACCAGTTTTCTTATCTTCAGTCTAAAAGTTAAGTACAGACTAGAGTTATCAAACCCATACAAGAAACCTCCTTATGCCCGATTATAAGGGAGACGATGGGAACCATTGGTTAGCCTCAAGAAAAGGTGACGACCTTGTAGATGACGACCTTGCCTGGCTTTGTCATTTGATGTCCCCTTAAGCCATGACCACTTATAGAAAATGCATGCTGTAGGTTGCTTTGATATCATTGCTTTCCTTATGAAGACGACATCTGGTCTCATTAGGAGAAATGTTATTGTACTTATGTAAAGATACAAACCTCCTGTTTGGATGTGAATCTTCCGCCCACCACGTACGGGATCTGCTAAGTATTTCTGAGGAATATATTCAAATTTTGGTACTTGTGTGTCACATTACACGGCGCAGATCATTGTATAACAATTCCTCTAAAGCGTTGTACATTCCTTATTCTATCAAAAATGACATAAGCCTCTGTCTTTGTTCTCTAATTGGGTCTATTGTTCCCCAGTGAGTCATTTGGTAATTTTTATGTTTTAAATTGGTAATCAGTCAGCGGAGTGCTTTGTTAAATTGAGGTTAACTAGGGGGCTCTGTGGGGTAGCCGGCTTATAATCAAAAAATTGTGGTTGTATTATAGGTGTTTGAATGTGATGGTTTTTGTGCTAAAAGGGGTAAAGTGAGATTTCACTATTATAATTTCACCATCCAGTCTGTATTAGTACTTTTTGAACACTGGTGTGTAGCCAGAGATTGTATGAAATCACGTGCATGAGACCCAGTCATGTCATGTTGTATAGCGCCCCCCACACGGTCAGGTGATGTCATGCAACATGGAGTGGTCAAATGACATTGCGCAACACATGATGGTCACCTGACGCTGCGCAATGCGTTTCAGTCACATGATGTTGCCTACCAGAACCAATGGGTGATAGCTAGGGAACCAAGACAAGTGATTTCAGTATTAGGAGGGCAGGTAAATGGTCTGATGTAGCTGAACGTAAGGGGGGCAGAGGTCACTCTGTTGGGAGAATAAGAGGGAGATTGTGTGGCTGAGGGGGTGCACCAGATTAGATTAAAAAAACTAGCCCTTGCAGCTCTGTGGCACTGCATGGGTACCTGGAATTACAAACTATACACTTACTACATATATTCATATTATTCTTCCGTTCCTCTTTAAATATTCGTTGAGCTTCCATCTTGCTGTTACATCATACAACCTCCTGTTTTGGCTGACTGTAGGATTCCAATGTAATATTTACTAAGGGATGAGAACATAAATAGACTTTAGGCAAGGGGTGCAACTTCAGAGAGGCCGTGCAAGTTAAGTGCTCACTTACCGAGGTCTGCCTGTGAAGCTGTACGTTAATGTTACTGGAACTCTGAGACAGTCACCTAGCTTGGCTTTATAGACTAGTCAGCCATTAGAGATAGAAAGAGGTAAGGAGAGGCAAAGCGGGGATGGTGTATGGGGTAGGTAAGGACATCAGAGAGGCATGGGCTGAGGTGCATATGCCCAACAATGTACCCCTGAGCGTGGATCTTAACTTATACCTATAAAATACACTTTATAGGTGACACATTAGAGCGAGGGGCAGGATAGGAGTTCAACTAGCCATCCACCCCTCCGCAAAAACAGAAAAAAACATTCTCTTTACTTTGATATCCTTGACGTTTTATTTGTAATTTCCCAGAGAAACTTGTTGGAGTCAAAAAACACTTCTGTAACTCAATATTTTGAAATCTTTGTCAGTTAAGGACTATCTTAACTACAAACATATTTTTGCAGGTATTTGATGTCATAGGCCCAGTGCCAAATATTTACAAACCAGTGGCCTTGACTTCATGGTAGCGTGGAGAATGGCAGAAAGTGCAGTTAAGCAATTGAAAAAAAAAACATTTCAACTGTGCAAAAAAAAAAGGCTGAACACTTTGCAACAAAACAAATGATTTGATGGATGAAAGTGTTGTTCTCAGCTCCTTGGAAGTTGAGACTATGCTACAAGAGTGGCATGAAAAAGCGCTTGGCTGGAGAATCTTCACATGATGAGCAACCTGAAGATGAAGTGCAATGCTTTTGAGCTACTTTGTTCAGAACAATTCTAGACCAAATGATACAAAGCTTGACAGAGAGATTTTCAGAAAATAAGCAATTTGCCATGGATTCCCATTACTTGGATCCCCACGCTTTTGAGAAAATTAGGAGAGATCCCAAAGTGCTAGATGGATATACACTGGAGAGCATTTCTCAGTTGGCAAAAGTGAATTAATGCTCTCTCAAAACTGAATTAATAAGATTTGCCAACTTATTTCCAAATCTTGCAGGATATCTTTCTGAAGACCAGACAAAGAAAGTGGAAATAATTCCTGATGATCAGGAGGAGGAATGTATTTCACCTGCTGACAAACTGGTTGATGTACAACAGGAATCACAGCGCTGTTCTTGTAAGCAGTGCTTTCTTTGCTGTCACAGGTTGTTGCTAAAATACAATCTTTAGCAGCATATGAAAATCTTTCCACTGCCTATGAGTACCTGTTGACCCTTTCTTTTACGCAAGCGTCATGTGAGAGAGCATTCGGCAAGC
This sequence comes from Spea multiplicata, assembly GCA_009364415.1. Lineage (NCBI taxonomy): Eukaryota > Metazoa > Chordata > Amphibia > Anura > Pelobatidae > Spea > Spea multiplicata. The sequence goes on along the minus strand of VKOC01000003.1, from coordinate 36,780,651 downwards.
TTAAACTCCTCAAGACCCGACTGCGAGCCACATTGGGACAAGATCTGCTTGATGCCTTAATGCTCAGGTCAGTGGAGAGATATCTTCTGGAACAGGTCCAGTTTCAGGATGTACTGGAAATTCTTTCTGGCCTCTTTCTTCAAAAAGTTAAGTAACAAACCATATTCTTAATCCATATCTCTAAATGTAAACAAATGGAATGTATCACACTTCCTTTACGTGAAGTACATACATGGCCTTTATTTGTTACAGCCATAAGTTTTACTTTTTTAACGTCCTTTGTTGCTGTTAAAATTGTATTATGTTAAACCACATTTGAATCATATGTGTCTTGCTTTATTACATCAATATGCATTAGAAAATCAGGAAAAGATGGGCATGGATGGTGGGCTGATTCGGTGGTGCAGTGGGCCAGTTGACTAGACTTGCCCCCCAGGCCTTAGGCTGCCAGCCCTGGAGAAATCCATGCTGGGCCAGCCTGGATGCCATTTCAGGAGCACCTGGGGGCAAAAAACCTTCATGGTACTTGCTTCTAGGCATTCCCTCGATAGTTTAAAAGATCAAGGGCAATAGAGGACACAAAAGAAAAGGAAGGTAAGCAAGCCCAGCTTACAAAAATTTAAGTGCGGATGAAAGAAATTAATAAGGAAGGAGAAAGCAGGAGGTAAAAGGCTGAAAAGATAAAACATGACACACAGTGGTAAAGGGAGGAATGAGAGAAGCATAGGTTGGAAGGATAATGAGGCTGATCCCCTCTGTCTCTCTACGGTTTTATGATTTAGCTGCTCTGCCTTGAAATGACCCCAGGCCTGGTTCTCTACCTGGTTCTTCTACTTAGCATATGAAGAGTTGCTCCTATTAAATGGTTTGTTTCCTTGAATGAAGACTATGGTCCTTCTTTTTCTACACATATTGGGACAACACAAACACTCTCTGCACAGGTATAAATAAAAAGCTAAAAAATCGCTTTAATAACTCCAAGAGCAAGGAAAGAAAACATGATATTAAAGTGTGTTTGGCTATAACTGGATACAGGAATATTCCTAACACACTAACATACCCACAAACATGCTAACATATGGACACTACCATACCCACATTCACACTAACACACACCCTTGGACACTTACATTAACACATACACACACATATACACTCACATACCCACACACTAATATATCCACACACTAATATATCCAGACACATAGACACCCACAATGAATAACACACACACCCAGACACTCACACTAACATGTACGCACACAGAAACTCATACTAACATTCATCCAGAGACTAAGGAATTTGTCCAATTAAATTACTTTTAAAGTGTGACTTCTTTGTTAGATACAACATGGTCTTCAATTGAACTTTGCAAACTCTGGTAGATAGATTACCAAGTTTGTCTACTTGGTGTAAAGTTATTCCAATAGAAACAATAAAAATTTAATTTCAAGATAAAAATTAGGAGTATTTTTTAAAATAGAGATGAGGACCTGCTGTAAATGTGAAATTTTGCACATTTGTGATGTAATCACAATGTCATTGAAGATGTAATTTGTGATGTCATGTCTGATGTCATTAGAAAAAGCACATGACTTTCTAAGAACTCTATCTTGCATTTCCTGGCTTTTTTCCCGTTTAATAGAGAAATTGTGTTTGGCATTAACAAAAGTGAGTTTTTGCTAGTAAATTTCCTTAAAAAATAGACTCAAATTATAAGTATTATGTCATGGTGTATGCCAAGCTAATTGCATGTAAGAAATGTAGGAGAGGTTCCTAGCCCTCAAGTGGGCTAGACATAGAGCATCTTTTAAAATCTCCACTTTATTTGACAATAAATTAAAACTTCATACACTGATAGCAATTCACATGAAGAACTTTTGGTCTCTGATTTACATTTCTTGGTTTATGTCTTATCTTTCTGTCCTCCTTCTATCCAGTGAGCAGGTAAGTCACATCCCTTCAAAGCCATACTTGTTTGTATGTTCTTTCACGTTCTAGTAAAAGAACTAATTAATATACTTCGCTCATAAGTGTCTTCCTGCTATTTACATACAAAATTACACACACACACATGTTGATGGAGAAATCCATGCATTCATTTACAAATGCACTGTATACATATTCATTTACACACACACACACACACACAATGACACACATATCCTGGGATTTGTTAAGCCCTGACATGCACTGGGCTGAAATAAAAATGGATCATTACATATACTGTCCATCACAAATGCTGTATATACTGTATATACATTTACACATACATCCATTTACACACTTCTAAGGACACACAGAGGACACATATATAACCTACCATTGTTAAGTGTTCTCTTCAGCCACCTCAGCCCCTCTTTCTACTCACCATCCAAATGAAAAACACCTATCTAAGGCATAAATATTGGGGATTCCATCACACTATATAGCCTTATATACCTCAGCCTGCCACTAGGACGAAGTACCCCATGTTTTTTACTCACCATCAACTGCCCCTTTAATCACCTCAGCTCAAGATCTGCCTTCTTTAATCCCACCTGAACCCATTAGCCCCCATTCCAAACGTATCACCCAGTCTTTACCCTTCAGCCACCTTACTGAATATGAAGTGATGAATCTTGTGCAAAATCATTTCTTAGGTTTTTGTCCCCTCATCGAAAAATGGAAACTGACAAACGTTACTCGCTGCTACTTCCATTTATACAAATTATTATGCAGCAAGTCTTCATCAAGGCAAGTTTTAGATTAAAGAAGAACAGAACCAGTATTGAGCTTAGGAAGGTGGAACCTAAAAGATAGAAGTTACATATCCATCCCTTAACTGGCCCATTGCATTTGCTGCTCAACCTAGGACTCTGCACAGAGGAGACAGGTGGGCAGCCTGAAGAGCAACCTACAAGACCTCAATGTTTCTAGTGTCCCAATTAGATGACACAGCAGCACAAGGACCAAAAGGACCACTGAAGTTGGGCCATTGGCAGCCACACAGATAGTTTCCTCATAGCATTCAGGCTAGGTTTCCACTTGTTTTTTTTTTGCTAAAAACGCCCATAAAAACGCCAATTCAGCCACACAGTGAAAAAACGCTGCAGCCAGATGTTAGCTGTTCTTCAATAGGAAATCGCACAATGCCATTTCCACTTGGCGTTTTTCTGTTTGGCGTTTTTTCAGTCCTCTTTGGCGTT
>VKOC01000003.1:36753223-36777363 GCA_009364415.1 Spea multiplicata | reverse complement strand
CGTCTCTGGAGGGGTGCCGGCAAATTGGCACCTCCGTGATGAGCGGCACCCGGTGCGGACCGCCCCCCGCTAGGTACGCTACTGAGCTGCAGAGAATCTGGAGGCAAATCCCCCGTGTTTCCCCGAAAGTAAGACATATGTCTTACTTTCGGGGTACGGCTTATATTAGCTGACCCCTCTGAAACTCCCGATACGTCTTACAATCGGGGGTGTCTTACTATCGGGGAAACACGGTACGAGGCTTCATGCTCTATAGACCTGCTGAGTGATAGGCTATACATAATTTAAATAATTTTAACTTGTCGTTGATTGCACGCTCTTTGATAAGTCTGCAACATGCAAAATATTCTAAACGTAATAGTAATAGATGAAATGGCACTTTTCAACTCTGATTTCATGGCATATGGTACTACAGTTGCGAAATATACCTTTAAAACTTTTTGACTGAATTCCAGCATGCCTCCTGACCTGTGGCTCCAGTCACAATGAGGTGGCAGGTACTTTCCACTCGTGGCTGCACACAGCAACCAGTAGAACCATGCCCTGCAAATATAAACCTGGGAAATGATCGCATCGTCGAAGCAAATGTTTAGGTGAAAAACCTATTAGTTGTATGATGTGCCTATAACCGAACTTTGCACCGTAGGCCCTCTCGCCAATACCAGAATAGTTCATCCCGGGACGGAATCAAACAGCAAGAGTGATCATGAGAATATACAACTACCAATAATATCATGAAGGAGGTTCTTTAGGTTTGACAGGGCAAGTGGTGGGACTGGCAAATGTATGTCTGCATACATGCCATTCATCACAGGCACCTCGCATCCTTTCATTACAAATGTGAACATTTTGCAGGTAAGAGTATTGTACGGCATTGTGCAAAGGCACAGAAAGCCCACCATTTCATAAAAAAGTGTTTCACCAAGGTTATCTTACACTCTAAGTTAGCCAAAGTTGAAGTGAATATGTACAAGCCAGCCTGGAGGAGCCCCACCAGAAGCTACAAAAGTGATAAATTACATGATAAACAGTGTATCATAGGAAGATACCTAGTGTTCTTTTGTAAGGAAAGAGTTAATCCCACACAGTATTTACATGTTACATTACCAATGCATGAATGAATATGACACACCAGGAATTTGTCTAACTTTGGTAAGCTTATGGATCCTGACATCAGTGGTATGATTGTCACGCATTACCGGGGTTCCTGGAGTTACAGGTGAGCACCAACCAAGGTCCCTTCCTACATGAGAGCAAACATTTGAAATGTGGCAGGTTATGGACTTTGGTCATTGATTAAAGTTACTTAGCAGACATAAGATTATGTGCTGGTGTATACAAGTTGTTCATGGAATGATCTGTCATTGACATGTACAGGTGAGCTACGTTTGAAAATAGAGAGGTGATATGGCAAAGTATCCATGACCTCGTTCACAGGGGACACATAATTCACTTTGTCTTTACAACACCCAAGCTGACCAGGACTCCTCCCTCAGTTTATAGGACAGGGAACTAGTGTCAGAGAAATGGAATGTAACGATTCGGCAGAAGTCCTGAGGCATAGAGAAGAAACTGGGGCCAATGGCAGTAAATTGGGGGAGGGTGTAGGCAGACAAGGGAGGTATGAATGGGCTGGGTGTAGGACTGAGAGACACATTCAGATCACAGTATGAGGTCAAGAGGTAGAGGGACCTGAAGGAGCAAACAGAAATCTGCTGGAGATACAGCATCAGCATTGCAATTTCAGAAGAAATGGAAGATTTTAACTTTAAGCTCTTTCTTCACAGAGAAATCCTGCACATCTTGGGCTGTCATATTCCATCGACAGATTGGTACACGAGATTCTTCACTCTTTCTGAGATTTCAAATGTTTGACTATACTGAGAGTTCTTCGCCAGATGCCAGTATCACTTCCTTATCACTTTTCCAGCCCAGCTTTTTATAACTAACTGTTGGACGGAGAACTGATAAGGCTGTGTGACTGCCACGCACATCTCGAATCTTTCACCTGAGGTGAGGTCATTGGAGTCTGGGGTCTCATCATTGGTACCCGCTGGACTCTTCCACCAACTGCTGACTGGAGTTGAAGATACATCATTCAGAAGTCACTGGCTATAGTCTGCTTCTATATCTGGGGAGCCTTTCAATTTGTAATTATTAAAACCCAACTTTGTTGCATACTACTTCTCACTCAGACCTCTCAATTGACATGTGGCCTGTTATATATCTGTTCCTCTTCTATCAGATGTAATTCGTTTTGTAGGATTTCTTAAATATGTAGACCATAGTTTTTAATTTCAATTTAAATGGTTACAATGAAATAACCATTAAGTTACAGTGTAATTTTTATATAACTATTCTGTGGTATTTAACAAGGTTTTGGGAGTGAATTCAGATAATACAGCAATAATGAATTATCATACTTAGGTAAAATGTATCTTACTTATGCGGGGGTCAAGTGATGTGCAGATTAATGAAGAAATATCAGGTAAGGGGTATATTATCTCAGAAAAAGAAGCAATGTGTAACCAGAAGACAGGTCAACTACAGGCCATGCCTATAGGCATACACAAGACATTGGTACCTTGGATTTAACTTGTCTTTATATTTTAGGGTCTTGAGGACGATGGGCAGATCTAAGGGGTAACTCATATCTTTATTTTGCTTGATTTCTAAGCCCCCCAACAAGCGTTTTTGCAAAATTTCAAGACTGCAAAGGTCTCGAAACCTTACAATCTGTTACCCTTGTTGGCTAAGCGAAGTGTATCATGTTTGATGTTTTTCTTCCACATGGATAACATGGTACAATTCTATACCTAGGAATTTTTCTCATTGGCATGTCACAGATAAATTCCCTGGTTGAATGCAGGTAATAAGTAAGCATTTTCATAAAAACCATCATTAGAACCAATTGGTCTGTCACCATTCTGTCGCTACAATGGAATCTTTGTGAAGGGCCATTCTAAATGCCTTTAATTATATGATTGTATAAAACATTAAATAACTAAACCATTGCGTAGAAGAATAATACTAAATGCCAATCTTGGAGATGAAACGTATAGCCATCAATTTAGTTTATGGGGGCACTATTTGAGTAGTTTGTTCAAATAGAAAAAGAGTATCACAATATTCTTACCATGGAGGCTATATGGCTCATCATCAGATCTATAAATCAAAGTAATTATAAGAGCCCATATGCACCATGGACTTCTTCAAGACCTGTCAGAGAGTCTGGTGTCATTGTATATATATAGATCGCAGAGATCAAAATTAACTAATGGAGATTATAGGGATCAAGGACAACAGTAGTCTAAATCAAAGGGTTATAGTTAAATAATACACAAAACACAGGTATTGTTATGAAGGGCAAATCATGTCTATTTCCTGCAGGGAGAGGCACCAAGTTCCTTTACAATTTATGGTTAATGCTGAAAGATTAACTTTTTTTATCTCACTCTTTAGTGAACCAGATCAATGTATACCTTAAGGAAACAATGCCTATATCAGGATTTGGGGCAGTTAATGGTTGGACAATGACCAACATTAAATAACCTGAAGACAAACCTTATAATTAGATAGATAGATTGTATATTCTAGGATGATCCAAATTTAAGAATAATTTTAAGGTAAAGCATCATTTTGAGAATTGAATTGTCATATTTGTACGATCTGCATGGTGTTTACTTGTACAGGGTAATCTGAGAAAGTTATGAGAATAAAGAGTATACTGCATTTGGCACTCAGTCCAAGAAAATCACATCCACGTTAACGAGCATGGAATATCACAAACATGAGAATGGCCATTGAATCGCTATTATGGATTTTAAAGTTTTGCATTGATATTGATTGTACCTAGAAATTGCATTTGACAAAAAACGGACGATTTCAGGATTATATTAGGGGAGACTCTGAAATCCAAAATGAGCAATTTACCCACTAAATTAACATATATGGATAATACGTTGTTTACTACCAAGGCCAATTATGTGTTTAGCTGAATGTGATTACTTTATATGTGTGAATATTCTATGTTAATTGTTCTATAAAGCAACATTGATACCTTGAATAGATTAAAAATGTAAATCATGCGCATTTTACAGAGAAAAAGATGAGATAATGTACAGATTTTATCCATATGACATGTTACAGCTGTGATATAATCCAGATGATGTGATTTAGGGGAAATGTCGGAAAATGGATCAGTCTGCAGATGAGACTTCACCTAGAGCTTTAATATATTGTTTGATCCTATCTGACAAAAAAGTAACATAAAAGTTTCCAAGAAATCTTTATTTGCCTGAATATGGAATTGTTGTCTTTTTTTTCTTTATAAATATGGTATCAATAAAAGCAGTAGATTCAAAATACATTGTGTCCATGAATATAGTAATTCAAATAATGTATGATTTAACAAAAGGGGGAAAGCCGAAAAAAATGCTTTAGCTCTTTCTTTAAGTTTTGGTACAATTTTATCATTGAGTATTTTGAACCTTCATTAAAGAAATCCCAATACTGCTTCACTTGATAGAGCTAGCCAGAGAGTAGACGGTGAGAAGAGTTAAATGTAATCTGAATGTAAATGAAGGTTAAATGTTAGACATTTAAAAGCAACACTTTTCTGCAAGCAAATCCCAGCCCAATGTACAATTCAAGTGCTTGGTTATTATATGAAGTCTATGTATTGCTGGGCTGCGTTGCCATAGTCTGTTCTGCGCTATGTAGAATTAATGGGTATCTTCTTTTAAATGGCTGTTATGGTGAACCTAGTTGAAGCGAAATAACACTTTTAATCTCATGTATTATACATTTTTTTTCCCTGCGAGAAAACCTTGTCAGAACTGCTTAAAAAAGTAAGACACAGAATGGAGACACTTAAAACAAAATCATTCTGTAGAGGAGGGAAGTTTGTTTCAAAGGAGGAAATTTGTTATAACATGATGTCATAATCTAAAAGCAGAGGGTCAGAGGCTTATATGTAATGTAAGGAAGTTTTACTTTACCAAGAGGGTGGTGGATAGATGGAACAGCATCCCAGCTGATGTGGAAGAGGCTAACCAACATGAGATAGGTGTAAAACTATCTTCAATCTAAGGCAAGACCAAGGACTGATTAAGGTCTGGGTCTCTACATCAGGAAAAATGGGCAAATTCTATGTTTCTATGTAACGCTGCATATTAGTGTTCATATATCCTGTTTTCAACAAATGCTGCATTCCTCCAGAAAAAAAACTATACAACTAGATCTAATAACTTAACCAAAAGATCACCATAAATGTGCCAATCCAATGTTCACTAGGTAACGATGTATGAGTACAGCGTTGTAAGTAGTATGTTTCACGTGCACTCAGCTCTCTCTGCTTTTATGTCCCTACATAGGAATCAGATCTGGATGCCTGTATCACGAAAAAGAGATTTAGGGATTTAAAACCTCTTTAATGACTTAAAGCTGACCTATCACCTGAGTGATTCCTAGAAATCATCAATATGATTCAATATGATCAATATTTTAAAACAATTCTGACATTTTTAAACCGTCTCGTGATCAGGGCATAGTATTTCCAGGCACACATCCGACCTTTTCTTTCTGATCGGCTGTTCAATTAAATCACTGCAATGCAGGAAAACGAGGTATAAGTGTCCCTACGCACAATGAGATCCAAGGCAGCTCGGTTGAGCAAAAGCATAATCCAGGAGGTTCAGATACTACAAAATACCCCAAATATTCCTGGTACCTGTCAACTCAAAGCTTAGGTTATAAGGTTTTAGATGTTATCAGTGGCATAAACCCTGCAAAGAGTTAAGGGATTCCTATCCAATGTATATATTTTGGATCTAAACAACTGTTGGCTTGGAAAATGTCATTGTGCATTGTGATATCAATCCAAACGTGTGTGTGAGTGTGTGTGTGTGTGTGGTTACATTATGGAATAAGTACATGCAGTGCATCAATTTTGTTACAAAATAAGTCAGTGTCATGTTTACACCTTGTGTATTCCTTGTAATTAAAAATTAACAATAATGATTAGTGGTACGTGTCATTAGCACCATCTTCAAAGGACCCACATGTTCACCAAAAAGCCTACATTTTACACAAACACCAATTTCTTGGATGTTTTAACCCTATCTCCTAGATGGCCCTTGTCACCAACCAATGTATATAGAATTACATGCACTTAAAAACGTTATATCTATCTTCACTACAATTCCATTAGTCTTCCCCAACATTCCCTTAAGATGCATATATGGTAGTGCCACCTATGGGTTAGGGTGACCTTTCCCTTATCCTGGGCAAGCCTAGCCAGTTGGAAATAATTTCTTTATAGATGGACGGTTGGGCAATGTCACCTCATTATTTAATGCCCCACGTGAGCTACATTTCCACGATGTCCCTAAATTTAAAAGAACAGTTTAGTTCCCAAAAAAGAGATTTATTTTTTGTAATGCATGTTGGAGAACATTTTGCATGGACCACCATATAATTTACTGGCAGCAGTTGGCGCTTATCCACTGGCTACCTCTCCTAAAAGGAGGAAGCATTAGTATGTAATGTAAACCTCAATCAATTTTATAGTTCGGTGGGCTGGTCAAGGGAGATCTGATCACCCTAACCGGACTATGATCGCCAAATCCCACAAAAGCAGGACAGTGAGGCAGCTTTCCAGGACATTGCCTAAAAATCAAGGACAGTCCCACAGGAGACAGGATGGTTGGGAGTTATGCTTCATACTACAAAATAAAATTGGAGATTTGAAACTACAAGTCTCAAGGAACTTTTAGAGAATAGACTGGCCGAGTGTTCATATCTACAGCAGCTGATATATTTCTACATGGGATGCTAGGACACTGAAGTAGTTACTGTTCTACCTGGTCATCATTGTATTTAAATAAAAAGTTAAATTGGAGGAATATTCTGTGAAAAGATTGTAAGAATGTAAAACATGTTCTAGTTTAACAAAATCCAACTTTCCTTAGAGGTAGCTTGACATAGGAGGTGATTGATGGAAAAACAGTGGGCAATTTCCAACTTGCCTAAAAATCTAGGATTTTAAGGAATAAGGATTTTTTGTACAGTGGCCTATGCAAGATAGAGATTTTCATTTTGATATCCCAGTGAGGAAAACAGAGGAACGAATGATGGAGTCCTGTGCAACCCTATGAATCTCACCCTTTACCCCAAGACCCCCAGAGCTCCTGGGTATGAATATATAGGACCAGTCTTAGTACCAGACGTCCAAGGAAGCTGCCTGGCTTGCCCCTCTTATTCATTCGACCCAGGCAGTGGCATCTTCTTCCTATGGATAAGGGTCTTTTGCACCCTCCAAACTTTTCTAAAAGCTCTGAATGTTTAGCATACATCTTCTATTGCCATAATAATCATAATAATGTGATTAAACAGCAATGCCGTAAATACACAAAAAAAAATGTATCAGAAGTTACATTCAGGAATATTTTAATGTAGGCATAAAGATTAGATTTTTTTTAGCAAACATGGAGTGCCCAAGACTAATCTTACAAATATTTCAGATTTATTTTGTGGTTAAAATGAGCGTGGCTCTAAATGACTTTTCAGATGAGCTAGAAACAACTAAACCACAGCAAAACAATGGACAGATAAATTACAAAACCTCATATATATACATTCATTGGCAAGAAATGAAATGGAGAAAACCCCTATTGAACACAAAAATGTTTATCAAACACAGAAAAGTGAAATAAACAATTTAAAATACTTTTATTTACTCTATTTACGTATTGTTGAATTCGAGAACACATTTTTCTTAATTAGATTTTATAAAAAAATGGATTTGGGGTATTTTTTATTCAACATTCAAATTTGGTCTTCTAAATTATTTTGTGAATCAAATAAGATGTTATTTAACAATTTAAATAAAAAAAAAATATAAGACTTGCATACTGTATATACATAGTGACAGGTGAAGTGAAATTTTATACAATGCAAATCTATACAATGTTGGATGCTACCTTATTGCAGTAAGGATTGTAGTGTATAACATTCATATATGTGGTAGATATCTATCAAGTCATACTATAGGGGATACAGGGACAAGTTGGTCTTTGCAACTCCTGGCCTCTTTTCACTCCTTTCTCTCTGTCTCATTCCATTCCAAACTTCTGTTCTTGTTTTGTTAGCCCTGAATGGATGGATTTAGATCCCGACACACAGGAATGTCAGTGGCAGCGCAATTTCCAGGAGGAATAATAATTTGCTCATCCCAGCAAATCCCCAAACCCAACACAGCTTCGTCTGGTATGCAGAACTGGGATCAAAGGCTGTGCGACTTCTGCCACTCGGCAATGTTCTGCAGACCATGCTCCCCTCCTGCTCCTGACATGAAGGCCGAGGGCAGGAAATACCAATATTAACAAAAAGCATACGGCCCGCATTCAGACGCCAGCCCCAAGAGCGCTCCAACCCTTGGGCACAACCCTTTATGCACAATCTGCATTCACAAAGATTCTCCTACTACTTTTTAACCCTGCGAGGTCAAGGTTGGTGGGTGGGTTAGGTCACTCCACAGGGTAAACAATGTACTAATGCACAGAAATTTCAAAATATGTCATATTGGCCAAAAGTTTGTGCTTTTGTGGGGAAGGTGAATAATGCATATTATGATTTTTTTCATCCTTAATAACTGTTGGACCTTCAGTGAGGAGGCTGAAGGTTCGCTTCCAGGAATAAAAATCATAGTCGCCTAACAAGGATACCTTAGAACAAGTAAGAATTGCTGTCTGAGAAACAGCCTGGATTTTCAACATCTGCCAAGCTCTTGCATTTAGGGTAAATATCCCATTAACCGTGCCAAGACAGAAAGGATGTAGATGCTATGGCATCAACAAATCAAAGGTCTAGCAGAACAGAATCCATAATAATACAACCGTCTTACTCTCAGGTCTAGAAATAAAACAGGTATTAGAGACCTAGTACAAGCAGATGGTTTTATCGACCTAATAATGATAAGGTTTCCTGAATAAACTGTTATTTCTCACATTGGAGGTGCGCTTATCTGATCACAATCCTTTGCTAATGTATTAGATGCTTCTACTGCTGCTCAACCAAATAACCAAGTCCCAAACCCTGTGTCTTTTGTATAGTACTAAATGCCTTTATGCACGTGTATCTATTGGGAGACTCGGTAACATCTTGTCCTGCCTTGTTTAAGTTCCCAAAGCTCAGAGGATATTAAGTTATGCTCACCATAAACCATAGGTCTTGATCCTAGTTCAAGTATGAAAAGTAGACCCATTAGTAAAAGTTTAAAGTCAAGCAACAGATGTAGTATGAACATCATAAATCAACTTCTGCCTACCAGAGGATCATTGTCTTATCTCTGAGGGAAAGTAAATGCATAGGTAGGTGAGCCAAACTGGCGTGACAATGACCAGAGGTTCTAAGACGCTGAAGTTCTGAAGAAGAGTAAAAAGGCAACAACTAACAAGCTACTGTTTTTTAAGAAGCTCCTGCTTTTTCTTGCTCCTGTTCTTCCTAGCATGAACACCAATATAAATATTACTCACCTAAGGCGGATATGTCTGATTTTGCATCATCCAGTTCTTTACCATAATAAACTTATTTATAAACTTTATTTGCAAAGTAAAATAAGCAGCACATAGTATAAAAAGCATTGTATCTGCTTAAAGCTGCTCATTGTGTACTCAAAATATATTAGATTAAATTGCTGGTCATTGTTGAATGTCTCAGGCGTTCTTTGTGAATGGTGGGATAAGGAGAAGGGAGAGAACTTTCGCACTGGAAATTGAATAGTTGTTCTGCCATATTTACCCATGGATCGGCGCTTTACTGACTTTTTAACGTTACCTTATGTAAGATGGGATCTATGTTTAATGGCACAACGGCACAATGGCATCAATTTAAAACCAAATGGTTGTGAGCGTGACACTTCCAGTTTAGACAACACATAACAGGTGAACACTGCTTTGTCTACGGGGCACTTGTCTTCTGCGCTCAGAAAGTAAACGTTTCTGATTTAAATCGCTACACAGAAAAAGAAATATTTAGGATCATTTTTAAAATCACCGAGACGGTCCAGAAATCTCCTGCAGCGACTGACCCGGCGAGCTTAGTATTTTTCCATTGGGTGGAGACATGTAGATGAGAACAAGAGTTCACATGGAGTCATGGGTAATCATGCGGACGGATACCGAGACACACCTCACGCTCTGCAATGCACTTTGCCACACGGAGTACATGTTTATGACAGATGTGTTGTGTGCGATTTTTCCATTAAACATAATCTTTCTAGAAGAGGAAGGGGTTAAATAACATATCAAATCATCCTTTAACATTTAAATGTAAACTGCATGAGATTTGACAATGCTTTTGTTAATACTTTTTTGTTAATAACCTCCAGTTCCTATTATGGGCGACATATTAAAAGTTCCCTATCTCATAATTCCCTATGTGTGATTTTTTTACTCATTGACAGATTCTGATGTAAATGAGTGCATGAGATTTAGAAGAAAAGTGAATGTTACTTAAAAAACGTAATTATTAAAAAACATTTTTATTGCTGATATACTCAATACTATGGCATGTACAGTTGTAGAATGCTGAAGCACATTTATACCAAGCAAACATTCGGAGGTCCCAGAAAAGAAGGACATCAGGGGAGGAATTCACGATTTCAGTCCAAAAGAGTGATGGCATCCGAAAGAGGGATACTTCTGGGGTAGAACAGCATCTATGCTTATTAGCAAGAGATTATTGTGTGCTTCTCAGTATCCATGAGTCTTTAGTTCACCGTGGTACTCCTTGAATAAGCACTTAGGTGACCTGGTATCCTTTTCCTTAGAAAATCATCCTTGCTTGGCATGTGTGTAATTCATTAAACACAATCCAGGGATACACATTTTGGGAGGTCATGTTGTGCATCAGCTTTGATGATACTCAAGCTGGCATATGTTTGGGAATTTTAATAAAAATCTACCCTGATATAGTCTATATGGTGTGTATGTGCATATGTTTGAACTTTTCTTGATGTTGGCAGGTAAACTATTTTCCTCATTTGAATGCCATAAAGATTTATTGGCCCTGCATTTTTATGGAATATTCTAAAACCTGTTTGCAACCGATTCGTTATACTTGATTAGATTTGATTAATGTTTGCTATTTAGAAGCAGATGTAAAGGCCTTGGCACTCAAATTTACAGTTGTAACGTAAAACCATATAATTCTTAGAGAGATATTCCAACCCTATTTTCAAATAAAATTATTTTTACTTTGCCGCTCAATGGACCAACAGGAAAATACGTTTCTGTCCATTTTGAATGGCAACCAGGTGCCACTCTGATGAACGTTGACTTCATAGGGGTGCTCCAAACATAGAATTTGCTGGCAAGTAAGAACCATTTGGCCCATCTAGTCTGGCAATTCTTTTCTGAGTCAGTTCTTGGTCTCGTCTTATATTCAGGATATCTGTATGCCCACCCAAGGCATGTTTAGATTCCCTCACTGTATTAACCTTTACAGTTCTGCGGAGGCCGTGTCACGCATTTACCACCTGCTCCTATTGTAAACTATAATTACTATCTACCAGTGAGGCACAAATTAGCAATAATAATAATTATGATTATTAAAAACATATACCCATACCATTATTTAGAAATAAACTCCTTCGTAAAGCTCTATAGTATCAGACCTCTAAGGGGATTTAAAAATGAAATGATTTATAAAGTAATATGTTATACCTATATACCTAATATATTTTTATGCATTTTTTGCTTTCAGGTGATTGAAGAAATATTAAATATGCTTTAATTTGATTTTGCATCAAAGGAAATATGGTGCATTTTGATGGGTATCATTGGAAAAAATGGTACAAAACTGTAGTCCACAAGTTTGCGAAGACCGCAGAGTTCATTTTCAATGTCTTAGAAATGAACCATAACAAGAGAACAATTAAACTTGTATGCTTAGTGGGTTTAGCTTTTGATGTCTTGTTAGTTAGGCTGATGTATTCATAGGGGAAGATGGTAGACTGCAGGCAATTTCAAGACCCCAGAGGTCATGTTCATAAATTACACAATCTATTGTTTCAAATCTTAAAAAGCTGTGATACAACTTCACTTGGCATCACTATAGAGGTTGTAGGTCCTCCAACTATGGAAAAGAGAAAATGTCGGTGCGCTAAGCTAGTCACAGGCTCAAATAATACAAATGTATAATACGAGGCCTCGTATTATACATTTGTATTATTTGAGCCTGTGACTAGCTTAGCGCACCGACATTTTTTCTTTTCCCTGTTTGCACATATTTGAGGTTGTTGGCTCCTCATTAGTCTGGTTGCAGCTTGCTGTCCAGGGGTTAATAGGGAGGAGATTTAATTGCACCTCCCCCAACACATTAATAAGGTTTTGGTAGCAGTATAAACTGCTTTGTGTGCCCACTATGTAGGAGGTGAGAGTAGGTTCTCACCCTATTGAGAGTGTGCCTTGACGTGGCGGGTGAGCTTAATTATGCTTTGGCCAATTCATATAACCAAAACCTCTCATTTATATTATGTTTATATATTTGTTGCCAACTTTATTAGGGTAAGAAGCGCAGACAGTTTTCGTTTTTTGGTCCTCCAACTATGACCATGGCCTTGGTCCTAAGAGGACTGGTTGTTCTGCATGGTGGGTTAGCTGGAAGATCTGTGCCAAGTTATAAATCAATCCTGGGAGAAGCCCCCAAAAATGACTTTTATTTAGTATGATATTTCAACTAACTAACTTTCGACTACAAATACATTAAACCAGAAAGGAAATTTGTGTGTATTGCTTATGACTTGCGAAACGGAGGTTTATCTGGAAAACCGGTCCAATAAAAAGGTATGCAGTAATCATTTTTGCATAGATAGTTAGCTAGGGAGATAGATCGAAAGACAGATAGCTAGCTTTGCAATTCAGATGAAAGGACACAGTTAATTTGGGTCAGCGCTTCCAGATCACTCACGGACATTCTAAGTTCTCCCCCTACTGGCAAAATATAGAAGTTAGGTAAAGTTTTCAATGGTTTAAGGTTTATTTATATTACTTAATCATTTATCTTCTTAAATATGCTGCTTAAATCTTCTGGATTCTCGTTCGTTCCCATGGGGTTTGCTAGGGAAGGTGAGAAGATTTGAGGGAACTTCAGGACAGATAAACTGATCAGACAATGATGGCCCTGCCACAGGCTGCTGTCGCTCTCGGCTTCAATTAGGGGAGGCTTTATAAACTAATTAAATTGAAGACCCCTAGATATGTTAGTTGACAAAAACCACACACAAACAATAGGTAGTTGTAATATAAAATTTAGTTATGCCAAAAGCTGTGGCAATGGCAGTTTTTCTACACACCGTCCCTAAAGAAATCAAAAGTCACACGCAGTTGCTTGGGTCAGCTTGTTTGAAATTAATTTATGTACAGCATCAAAATTAGGTGAAAAGGTGGCTGGGTAATAATACTCAAATTATTATATTTTGATATTAACTAATCAAACCAGTTTTCTTATCTTCAGTCTAAAAGTTAACTACAGACTAGAGTTATCAACCCCATACAAGAAACATCCTTATGCCCGATTATAAGGGAGACGAGGGGAACCATTGGTTAGCCTCAAGAAAAGGTGACGACCTTGTAGATGACGACCTTGCCTGGCTTTGTCATTTGATGTCCCCTTAAGCCATGACCACTTATAGAAAATGCATACTGTAGGTTGCTTTGATATCATTGCTTTCCTTATGAAGACGACATCTGGTCTCATTAGGAGAAATGTTATTGTACTTATGTAAAGATACAAACCTCCTGTTTGGATGTGAATCTTCCGCCCACCACGTACGGGATCTGCTAAGTATTTCTGAGGAATATATTCAAATTTTGGTACTTGTGTGTCACATTACACGGCGCAGATCATTGTATAACAATTCCTCTAAAGCGTTGTACATTCCTTATTCTATCAAAAATGACATAAGCCTCTGTCTTTGTTCTCTAATTGGGTCTATTGTTCCCCAGTGAGTCATTTGGTAATTTTTATGTTTTAAATTGGTAATCAGTCAGCGGAGTGCTTTGTTAAATTGAGGTTAACTAGGGGGCTCTGTGGGGTAGCCGGCTTATAATCAAAAAATTGTGGTTGTATTATAGGTGTTTGAATGTGATGGTTTTTGTGCTAAAAGGGGTAAAGTGAGATTTCACTATTATAATTTCACCATCCAGTCTGTATTAGTACTTTTTGAACACTGGTGTGTAGCCAGAGATTGTATGAAATCACGTGCATGAGACCCAGTCATGTCATGTTGTATAGCGCCCCCCACACGGTCAGGTGATGTCATGCAACATGGAGTGGTCAAATGACATTGCGCAACACATGATGGTCACCTGACGCTGCGCAATGCGTTTCAGTCACATGATGTTGCCTACCAGAACCAATGGGTGATAGCTAGGGAACCAAGACAAGTGATTTCAGTATTAGGAGGGCAGGTAAATGGTCTGATGTAGCTGAACGTAAGGGGGGCAGAGGTCACTCTGTTGGGAGAATAAGAGGGAGATTGTGTGGCTGAGGGGGTGCACCAGATTAGATTAAAAAAACTAGCCCTTGCAGCTCTGTGGCACTGCATGGGTACCTGGAATTACAAACTATACACTTACTACATATATTCATATTATTCTTCCGTTCCTCTTTAAATATTCGTTGAGCTTCCATCTTGCTGTTACATCATACAACCTCCTGTTTTGGCTGACTGTAGGATTCCAATGTAATATTTACTAAGGGATGAGAACATAAATAGACTTTAGGCAAGGGGTGCAACTTCAGAGAGGCCGTGCAAGTTAAGTGCTCACTTACCGAGGTCTGCCTGTGAAGCTGTACGTTAATGTTACTGGAACTCTGAGACAGTCACCTAGCTTGGCTTTATAGACTAGTCAGCCATTAGAGATAGAAAGAGGTAAGGAGAGGCAAAGCGGGGATGGTGTATGGGGTAGGTAAGGACATCAGAGAGGCATGGGCTGAGGTGCATATGCCCAACAATGTACCCCTGAGCGTGGATCTTAACTTATACCTATAAAATACACTTTATAGGTGACACATTAGAGCGAGGGGCAGGATAGGAGTTCAACTAGCCATCCACCCCTCCGCAAAAACAGAAAAAAACATTCTCTTTACTTTGATATCCTTGACGTTTTATTTGTAATTTCCCAGAGAAACTTGTTGGATCAAAAAACACTTCTGTAACTCAATATTTTGAAATCTTTGTCAGTTAAGGACTATCTTAACTACAAACATATTTTTGCAGGTATTTGATGTCATAGGCCCAGTGCCAAATATTTACAAACCAGTGGCCTTGACTTCATGGTAGCGTGGAGAATGGCAGAAAGTGCAGTTAAGCAATTGAAAAAAAAAACATTTCAACTGTGCAAAAAAAAAAGGCTGAACACTTTGCAACAAAACAAATGATTTGATGGATGAAAGTGTTGTTCTCAGCTCCTTGGAAGTTGAGACTATGCTACAAGAGTGGCATGAAAAAGCGCTTGGCTGGAGAATCTTCACATGATGAGCAACCTGAAGATGAAGTGCAATGCTTTTGAGCTACTTTGTTCAGAACAATTCTAGACCAAATGATACAAAGCTTGACAGAGAGATTTTCAGAAAATAAGCAATTTGCCATGGATTCCCATTACTTGGATCCCCACGCTTTTGAGAAAATTAGGAGAGATCCCAAAGTGCTAGATGGATATACACTGGAGAGCATTTCTCAGTTGGCAAAAGTGAATTAATGCTCTCTCAAAACTGAATTAATAAGATTTGCCAACTTATTTCCAAATCTTGCAGGATATCTTTCTGAAGACCAGACAAAGAAAGTGGAAATAATTCCTGATGATCAGGAGGAGGAATGTATTTCACCTGCTGACAAACTGGTTGATGTACAACAGGAATCACAGCGTTGTTCTTGTAAGCAGTGCTTTCTTTGCTGTCACAGGTTGTTGCTAAAATACAATCTTTAGCAGCATATGAAAATCTTTCCACTGCCTATGAGTACCTGTTGACCCATTCTTTTACGCAAGCGTCATGTGAGAGAGCATTCGGCAAGCTTAAACTCCTCAAGACCCGACTGCGAGCCACATTGGGACAAGATCTGCTTGATGCCTTAATGCTCAGGTCAGTGGAGAGATCTCCTGGAACAGGTCCAGTTTCAGGATGTACTGGAAATTCTTTCTGGCCTCTTTCTTCAAAAAGTTAAGTAACAAACCATATTCTTAATCCATATCTCTAAATGTAAACAAATGGAATGTATCACACTTCCTTTACGTGAAGTACATACATGGCCTTTATTTGTTACAGCCATAAGTTTTACTTTTTTAACGTCCTTTGTTGCTGTTAAAATTGTATTATGTTAAACCACATTTGAATCATATGTGTCTTGCTTTATTACATCAATATGCATTAGAAAATCAGGAAAAGATGGGCATGGATGGTGGGCTGATTCGGTGGTGCAGTGGGCCAGTTGACTAGACTTGCCCCCCAGGCCTTAGGCTGCCAGCCCTGGAGAAATCCATGCTGGGCCAGCCTGGATGCCATTTCAGGAGCACCTGGGGGCAAAAAACCTTCATGGTACTTGCTTCTAGGCATTCCCTCGATAGTTTAAAAGATCAAGGGCAATAGAGGACACAAAAGAAAAGGAAGGTAAGCAAGCCCAGCTTACAAAAATTTAAGTGCGGATGAAAGAAATTAATAAGGAAGGAGAAAGCAGGAGGTAAAAGGCTGGAAAGATAAAACATGACACACAGTGGTAAAGGGAGGAATGAGAGAAGCATAGGTTGGAAGGATAATGAGGCTGATCCCCTCTGTCTCTCTACGGTTTTATGATTTAGCTGCTCTGCCTTGAAATGACCCCAGGCCTGGTTCTCTACCTGGTTCTTCTACTTAGCATATGAAGAGTTGCTCCTATTAAATGGTTTGTTTCCTTGAATGAAGACTATGGTCCTTCTTTTTCTACACATATTGGGACAACACAAACACTCTCTGCACAGGTATAAATAAAAAGCTAAAAAATCGCTTTAATAACTCCAAGAGCAAGGAAAGAAAACATGATATTAAAGTGTGTTTGGCTATAACTAGATACAGGAATATTCCTAACACACTAACATACCCACAAACATGCTAACATATGGACACTACCATACCCACATTCACACTAACACACACCCTTGGACACTTACATTAACACATACACACACATATACACTCACATACCCACACACTAATATATCCACACACTAATATATCCAGACACATAGACACCCACAATGAATAACACACACACCCAGACACTCACACTAACATGTACGCACACAGAAACTCATACTAACATTCATCCAGAGACTAAGGAATTTGTCCAATTAAATTACTTTTAAAGTGTGACTTCTTTGTTAGATACAACATGGTCTTCAATTGAAACTTTGCAAACTCTGGTAGATAGATTACCAAGTTTGTCTACTTGGTGTAAAGTTATTCCAATAGAAACAATAAAAATTTAATTTCAAGATAAAAATTAGGAGTATTTTTTAAAATAGAGATGAGGACCTGCTGTAAATGTGAAATTTTGCACATTTGTGATGTAATCACAATGTCATTGAAGATGTAATTTGTGATGTCATGTCTGATGTCATTAGAAAAAGCACATGACTTTCTAAGAACTCTATCTTGCATTTCCTGGCTTTTTTCCCGTTTAATAGAGAAATTGTGTTTGGCATTAACAAAAGTGAGTTTTTGCTAGTAAATTTCCTTAAAAAATAGACTCAAATTATAAGTATTATGTCATGGTGTATGCCAAGCTAATTGCATGTAAGAAATGTAGGAGAGGTTCCTAGCCCTCAAGTGGGCTAGACATAGAGCATCTTTTAAAATCTCCACTTTATTTGACAATAAATTAAAACTTCATACACTGATAGCAATTCACATGAAGAACTTTTGGTCTCTGATTTACATTTCTTGGTTTATGTCTTATCTTTCTGTCCTCCTTCTATCCAGTGAGCAGGTAAGTCACATCCCTTCAAAGCCATACTTGTTTGTATGTTCTTTCACGTTCTAGTAAAAGAACTAATTAATATACTTCGCTCATAAGTGTCTTCCTGCTATTTACATACAAAATTACACACACACACATGTTGATGGAGAAATCCATGCATTCATTTACAAATGCACTGTATACATATTCATTTACACACACACACACACACACAATGACACACATATCCTGGGATTTGTTAAGCCCTGACATGCACTGGGCTGAAATAAAAATGGATCATTACATATACTGTCCATCACAAATGCTGTATATACTGTATATACATTTACACATACATCCATTTACACACTTCTAAGGACACACAGAGGACACATATATAACCTACCATTGTTAAGTGTTCTCTTCAGCCACCTCAGCCCCTCTTTCTACTCACCATCCAAATGAAAAACACCTATCTAAGGCATAAATATTGGGGATTCCATCACACTATATAGCCTTATATACCTCAGCCTGCCACTAGGACGAAGTACCCCATGTTTTTTACTCACCATCAACTGCCCCTTTAATCACCTCAGCTCAAGATCTGCCTTCTTTAATCCCACCTGAACCCATTAGCCCCCATTCCAAACGTATCACCCAGTCTTTACCCTTCAGCCACCTTACTGAATATGAAGTGATGAATCTTGTGCAAAATCATTTCTTAGGTTTTTGTCCCCTCATCGAAAAATGGAAACTGACAAACGTTACTCGCTGCTACTTCCATTTATACAAATTATTATGCAGCAAGTCTTCATCAAGGCAAGTTTTAGATTAAAGAAGAACAGAACCAGTATTGAGCTTAGGAAGGTGGAACCTAAAAGATAGAAGTTACATATCCATCCCTTAACTGGCCCATTGCATTTGCTGCTCAACCTAGGACTCTGCACAGAGGAGACAGGTGGGCAGCCTGAAGAGCAACCTACAAGACCTCAATGTTTCTAGTGTCCCAATTAGATGACACTTACAGCAGCACAAGGACCAAAAGGACCACTGAAGTTGGGCCATTGGCAGCCACACAGATAGTTTCCTCATAGCATTCAGGCTAGGTTTCCACTTGTTTTTTTTTTGCTAAAAACGCCCATAAAAACGCCAATTCAGCCACACAGTGAAAAAACGCTGCAGCCAGATGTTAGCTGTTCTTCAATAGGAAATCGCACAATGCCATTTCCACTTGGCGTTTTTCTGTTTGGCGTTTTTTCAGTCCTCTTTGGCGTTTTTCTGCTTTTTTGGGCTCTGTGGCAGTTTTTCTAAATCGCAGCATGTTGACACTCTGGCGTTTTTTGCAAGGAAATCTTGGCGTTTTTCTCCAATAGAAGTATATGGGAGAGAAAAAACGCCATTTTTCCACAGTTACAATGCAGAGGATGGACCCGGTATCTGTGTGTCCTACGAGAAATAGGCTGGAAACAAACAGTTTCACACAAAACAAATTTCATATTGAATTTTACACCATTTGGAATAAACAAACCAGACGCATCAACTGGATCCTGCGTGCCAAAAGCAACAATTTGCACCATGATTTGGGGCCAATCTTCTTAGAGGAGCAGACATTCGGAATAAAGCATGCCTTACAAACCACAAAAAGAGACAAAAGGGTCCGCCGGGGCGTTTAAGTAGAACTCTACCAAGTAAATGACATCAGGAGAGGGGCAAATACGTGCCATTTATCCTAATCCCTTTTAGCTGGGTGAAACAATCTAACCTTGTAAAGGCTGGGAAAACTGCCTAAGGTCAAAAAAAGCAATTTCCACAGAAAGGCTAAAACGCCAGAAAAAATCTCCAGAAAAAACGCCAAAACGCAGGAGAATGCAGTGGCAGTTTTCAAGAAAAAAACTCAGGACAAAAACCCAAGTGGAAACCTAGCCTCATACATATATCTAAAAGATAAAAAATGGTGGAATATTTTTGGCATGGTTGCCATTTGGGGTAGGACTCGGCATTGCACCAGTCATACATCTGTGCATTGTACAGATTCAAAATGTGGTTCCTCTTATCTTCATCCTGGAGAAATACGGTAATAATTCTCATTATATAAAAAGAAATTTGAATTGATTTAGTGACCTCTTGTGGATCTGAGCTAAAATTGCATCTGAGCCACATAGAATTGAATGAAATTACATGGCTATAGCGCCACTTTGTTGATACATATGTCACACTTGATTGCAGGAATACAGTACCGATGTTGCAACGTGTTCAATTTTAAGTTTAAAGGATCACCCCAGTGTCTCAGGCAGCTTCCTGAACTAACACATATTAAAGTACTTTGAGAATACTTCAATGTGCATTGATTAAAGCTAAAAAAATGAAGTACTTAACTTTAGGAGAAGCTGCAGCTCCTGAGCTGTAGCAGAATGTCTCATCCATGGTCCAAAGTTTCGCAACATTGATTGGCTTCCTGAGTTTTATTCCAAGTCCAGCCATGATACGATCAATAATACTTGAAGACACAGCCCAAGCAGCAGATTCAGAAGGACCCGGGTGGCTTGAGTAGATTACTTAAAATAAGCACAGCACTTGAAAAAGTGATGGCGTGCGAACCAGACAATTTTATTAAGAGGGCCAGGTGATGGCAAACGCTTACTTGTAGCCTATCCAAAGTCTTGGGTTCCTGTTTTGGTAATTTGTTATGGAAGGGGTTCTACTTTGCTGGATAAGCTTCTTGTCGGTAGTGCAATGTGTATATTTCACATATAACTCATCATTAAACCAACTACCTGTGATCTTCTGTGATCTTCTGTGATCTTCTGCAGATCAGTCTGAGAATAACTAAAGTCTAAAGATATCTAATATCTAAGTAGATTTTGTTTAGGCAACTAAGGTTTTAGCAGTGGGTTGGTAGGGGGGTCATCTAACAATAGTACTGAATGGAACATATATATATTAATGGTCACAGTGCCATTTTATCATCTCTATATTAATGTTAGAAGATTTCTTCAGGAATATGGGGGATATGAAACCTGATCTTGGTTAGTGTTCTGCATGAACCCTCCCAATCATTCCTTTAGTTTGGAGAGTACCTTTAATAAGTCTCTGTGCCGTTTGCTTTCCATTAGCATGCTAAGGAAACAGTTTAGCTGTTTTCCTCCTGCCCTTGGACAATACAGAGAATTATTTATAATTATAAAGGCAATCCAAATATAAGTGGGCAAAAGCTGCCATTTTGGATGGATAAATGTACAGAAAACAATGTATTAATCAACCAATATAAACTATGCATATGATTTGTTTTAAGTTCCCTAATGCAGTTAATCTACTGACTATATAACAATTAACATTATTTTCTTTGAACAGCATGCACCACTCCACTGATTTATAAATAATGAGTAAAATAATGAAATATATGATAAATGAGCAACAATATATGAGTGAAAGATTATTCCAGACCATGTATAAATATTTATATACATGATTCCAAAAGGAATTCCTATACAAGGTACAATATGTGTGGGTAAACCAACCGAGGGAAGAATATCAAGGTTGAAGAAAGCCGTAGTAAAAGTGCTAAAAGCGCTTTAGTCCTTCAGTGTGGAAAGAAAATAGCCTTGGTCTCTACGGGGTTAATTTAACACATGTGTGCGAATAAGTTATTCACCCTTTTCAGTGCATTTTTACCACCTTTTTTATGTTATTTATAGGGCAGATCTGCTGTTAGAAATAGTAACTTATGGTTAGCCTAAAGTCCCCTGCTTTCACTTTTAAGTTGCACCCTTCTCGGTTGCAGCTCCACTCAATATTCTTTTTATGCCGTCTCCCCCCTTGCCTTTTTGGGGACACCTTTCCAGTTTACTTTCTCTTCCTGCCTTTTCTGTTTCTCTCTCTCTCTCTCTGACGTCTTTTTCCCTATTCCCCTTTGCTTATTTTGCTCTCATCTATGTCAATCGCAGAAAGCCCAGAATGCTAATATGTTGTATTGCAAAACCATAAAACTGATGTTTTTATATCTGTCCTTGAAATAAACGCGGTTTCCCTGAACATAAGGCCAAATCATATCGGAATGTTGTACTTTTAGACATCAGTTTTGCAGACTAGATTCTAAACCCTAGTGTGTGTATATATATATATTTATAGGTTAGTGACATTTAGCACTTCTGACACTAAGATCGTATCAAGCAGTGCTGCTGCCTTTGATTTATGATGCCCTTATTATAACAGTTGATTTCTCTCTGGGTATCAGTGACAGTGGACCATCCAATTAATATTTGATTTTTTAATCTCATTTAAAATAGAAAGACCAAAACAAGCACTATTAATGTGTTTTGATTACTCAGTGGTTTATGGTGGGCAAACGGTGCCTTTATGCATGTCTGATTATATCCAGTTGAAACATGTTCTGATATATAATATATATAAATACACACACACATTACTGTTTAAAAGTTTGGGGCCACTTAGAAAGGAAAGCACATTTTGTCCATTAGAATGCCAGATATTGTTAATCTGGAAACTTTAATGGAATACCTTCATAGGCGTACAGAAGCCCATTATCACTCCCATCACTCTTGTGTTCCAGTGGTGGCATCTTGTATTCGCTAATCCAAGTTTGAGTTTCAAAGGCTAATTAAGCATTAGAAAAGCCTTTTGCAATTATTTTAAAGCTAGAAATGTTCTTGTTTTCCAGGAAAACAGCTAAGTGACCCTAAACTTTTGAAAAGTCGTGTATGTGTGTGTGTGTATATATATATATATATACCGACAAGGTCTCTGCTGGAACAGCCACTCCACCGCTTTGTAGTATGTTTATTTACAAAAGTTCACAGTTGTCTTCAGACATCCAGGGTACTCTTAAGACATAAACCAAAGTTCCCAGTCATACCCCTCAGGCTCAGTTTCATGTAGACTCCTTTGGGTCTGAGGTCAGCAGCCCTACTGAGAAAATTTCAGTAAGCTAAATTAGGCTGGGCAGCGTTACTCAGTATTAACCCTAGAAGCTGTGAAACAATGCACTTTCCATGCACAGACTCGTGTAACTGCTATATATATACATGGGTCAGAGCATCCCCCAAACTGCAGCTCTTGTGGGGTGTTTACGGTCTGCAATGGTCGGTACCTGTCAAAAGTGGTCCAAGGAAGGAAAAGCGGTGAACCGGTGTCAGGGTCATGGTTATTTATGCAACTGGGGGGGGGGCGGGCGAAGACTGGCCCGTGTGGTCAAAATGAATTCTGGTTCTGATAAGAAGTGTTAGAACACACGGTTCATCTCAGTTTGTTGCAGATGGGGCTGCGTACCAGACAAGTTGTCCATGCTGAACCCTCTCCACTAAAATGCCTACAATGGGCACGTGAGCACAAGAACTGGACCATGGAGCAATGGAAGAAGGTGGTCTGGTCTGATGAATTACACCTTCATTTACATCACGTGGATGGCAGGGGGTGTCACTTACCTGGAGAACCCATCCACGGAGGCCCACCTCGCAATGTACAGGACCTTAATGATCTACTGCTAACGTCTTGGTGCCAGATACCACAGCACACAGGTCAGGGCTGCTTTGGTGGCAAAAGTGGGACCTACACAATATCAGGCAGGTGGCCAATTGGTGTAAATACACAGTACAGTATAGTGCTACAGTATACTATAGTGAGTCAGTATTTAACTATATGATATAAAGGAATGATCTGAGTTACCATGAAGATGACTAAGCACTTGTCTAGGGTATAATTCATAAAACTAAATGTTAACCCTTATACTCTGTCCACACTCGGCCCAGCTTGACTATGATTTACCTCGCTTCTGACCATGCTCGACATACAAAGCCATTATTTTCTTACATATCTCTCTCTTTCATAATATGTAAATACATATTGTGTTTTTCTTGTAATGTTTTATGTCAGAATTTGTCCAGAAACATACCTTCCCAGGTTTCAGTGGCCACTTTTCTTTTCTGGGGTGTGTTTGGCCAGAAGCAGGGCTTTGACTAAGCTTTTTGATAGGAGTTTTTTAATGACTTATTGATACCTTTTCATGTAAATACGGGAAAAATGTATATAGCCTTATTGGTCCAGTAGAAGAATTAGTCTTTAGTCAAAGTTTATTCATGTTATTGGGCCAACACAGAAGAAGAGTAAAATAACCTAGGCTTGCAAG
>VKOC01000003.1:36717640-36753123 GCA_009364415.1 Spea multiplicata | reverse complement strand
GTATATATGTGTGGATTGGTGTATATGTGTGGTTTGGTATATATGTGTGGTTTGGTGTATACGTGTGGATTGGTGTCCTGGGTCCCACTGCCTTTCCTAAAATAATCTCTTTCTATTAATATGTTATATTGATGCATACTGTTGTGTGTAGTCATTTTGTACCGAAAAAACGCCCTCTCCATGGTTAATATGCAGTGTTGGCACTTTGAGGTCTGCAACTTGTTTTGATGCACAAAAATGGGCACTCAGGCCCAAAAACGTTCGCCATCACTGCTCTAGTACCATATTCGTGCAACACCATACATTGACACACACACAAACCAACTCAGTTGTTCTTTTGATTTGGGGCTTAACATATACCGGTATATAAAAAGGGGGGGATAAAGAATGCATTACAACGTCTATACAATATGTTGTTCCCTTTTGTTAGATGATTCAGCAACGTCTTGTTGTTTCAAATAATTAATTAGTTTGTATCCTTCTTCAATGTAGTCTTGAGATATTTTACATTCATTGCGCAAGGAGATAAGAAAAGCCCAATTGTGTAATTAAGTATCTTAAAAATGCACCTTTGACAGGTAGATTATAATACTGACTATGGTTCCAGGGTCGTCTTCTTGTAATACAAAAAGTAAACTGTTAAGGATGTGTCACCATCAGGATGTTCACAATAATGATGATAATAATATTGTAAAGAAAGAATAAACATAATAATGTAAAGAACATAAATGTATAAATAAACATGATATCCCTATTTACAAAACAGATACCTGTTTGCAAATAATCTATACTAGCTGTATAGAATGTTTTAATCCATATGATAGCCAAGTGTCACCTTTAAAGCCCCCATGCAAATACATGGAGGGATTCGTCAAAATGCCCCTTACATGTCTGCACTGTTTTCCACCACTCCAGCGTCTTGGCTTGCAATAGATACTGATGGCCAAACACATCTCGTGCTTACCACCCGCATTGGCATTGATGAAACTTAGCTATATCTAGTTTGTTGAAGACTCAGAACTGAATCAGATTACAAATCTATCCAAATTATCGGATTATGTTGCCATGTGAATTATGTGAGGTTTTCTAAAAACCTATAAAGCATCCACTAGTAAATGATGATGCAAATAATAATAATAAGTGTGATGGGAGTTGTAGTCCATGGGAAACACAGGTCGTGCGTCTCTGGCTTGGTTGAGAGTAGTATTTCAGTAATTGATACAGAACTATTTTGCAAGAAGAGGTTTCAAACCCAACTAAGACTTCTGCTCGTGTATAGGGAGTAATCAGGATACGCCGCTTCCCTGTAAACATGACCTGCAAGCCAAATACCCACAAGCCACCAATCTCATACTAATGAAAGCTTAGGTTTCGATGCGGCGCTTGAAATCAGAGAACGCGGAGTTAAATAAATGGGATGGGGGCATTTCCTATTTTTTCACAGTGGGTGCTGCTTTGGTTTAATTCTGTACAGCGCTGCGGAATATGTTGGAGCTATAGAACACAATAGATAATAATAATAATAATTGATCGCCGGCGGTCGGGATGGTGTAGCATGTACAGGTGCGCGGCCTTTGTGATTTATCTCATGAGGAATAAGCCCACCTTCAGTATTCTCCTCCTAAGAAAAGGGAGGGACCACCAGGCAGACCCCTCCATTCTGTGGCTTACCTGGGAAGATATATTCTGGGGAGGGATAAGGGATTGTGGGAGGTTGAGGAAGTTGGAGAACAGCAACAAATCAACCTGCAGAGCAGCCGCACAGAGATTGATGCAGACATGGCATGAATGAGGGGGGATGGTGAGACAGGGAGCAGTAATGCAGCCAGCAGCTGCTGCTTGCCGGGGAGACTGAGCAGCAAGCAGCTCTGCAGAGGGGACCAGGGCTGAGCTTTGTGTCTGCAGCTGGCAATGGACTCTCCATCTCTGCAGCGGAGGACATGACAGCAGACACTGCACCCAGGACCCAGGAGATCTGTGGGTGAGAGGCATCCGGCAACACCACAAACACACACACACACATACTGTCTCCAGAAAAGACACAAATACACACACACACACACACACATACTGTCTCCAGAAAAGACACACCACACACACACACACACATACTGTCTCCAGAAAAAACACAAACACACACACACACATACAGTCTCCAGAAAATACACAAACACACACACACACATACTGTCTCCAGAAAATACACAGACACACACCATCATGTAACAGCACGCTGATACATGTGTGTCAGAGAGAATAACACACACACAGGATTCTATCCCAGCACAAGTAGCACACATACACATCGACTGGCAGACTACAATCCACACATTACCCAGGCTGCACACATAAAGCGAACCTGCATTCTATATGTTCACTTACATATATGCATTACTTTATAGACATACACATAGTACATATACACACAAGGATCACACAGGTTCCTCTGCAAAAGAACACAGTAACATTTCACTGAAAACATTGTATATGGTGTAATTCTGCACACACAGGGATTACAATAGACAAATTCTACGTGCATGAACACATGTTCTGAGATTCATAAACTATAATACATGCCACTTACTGTATGCCCTACATAGGATGCACACTGCAGTATATGCCACAAACACAGCAGCCAGCTTTCACTAACACACACCAGTCCTCTGCTCTGTCCTGCGGCCAGCTTTCACTAACACACACCAGTCCTCTGCTCTGTCCTGCAGCCAGCTTTCACCAATACACACCAGTCCTCTGCTCTGCCCCGCAGCCAGCTTTCACCAATACACACCAGTCCTCTGCTCTGTCCTGTCAGTCCAGCTTCACAAACACACACCAGTCTCTGCTCTGTCCTGCGGCCAGCTTTCACCAAACACACACCAGTCCTCGCTCTGTCCTGCGGCCAGTCTTCACTAACACACATCAGTTCCTCTGCTCTGTCTGCGGGCCAGCTGTCACTAACACAAACCAGTCCTCTGCTCTGTCCTGCGGCAGCTTTCACTAACACACAACCCATGTCTCTGCTCTGTCCTGACCAGCTTTCACTAACACACACCAGTCCTTTCTGCTCTGTCCTGCGGCCAGCTTCACCAACAACACACACCAAGTCCTTCTGCTCTGTCTGCAGCCAGACTTTCACAACACACACCAATCTCTTTCTGCTGCCCGCACAGCTTCACTAACACATCACGTTCCTGCTCGCTCTGTCCTGCAGCCATGCTTTCACTAACACACCGACAGTCTCTGCTCTGTCCTGCAGCCAGCTTTCACCAACACACACCAGTCCTCTGCTCTGTCCTGCAGCCAGCTATTTGATTTGGCTTCTGAGCTACAGGTAAGTGGATGAGAAAAGGTGTGGATGCAAAGGGATTGAAGATTGGGAGGCCAGAGAGTGGAGCCACAACAAAATAGGGGAGGGAAGATTTCGGAAGAATGCATTTCTACTTACCTTTACAGGTCATCTCTAGGTGTATATGTGTGTATATATATATATATATCTATATGTTCAAGCTTTTATAAATATTTGTTATACTGTATATATGTGTACATGTAAATACCAGTATGTCTTATAGTGTATTTACGCATGCATGACTTTAGTATTTCAAATGTATTTATGTGGAAGTGCCAATACATTTGTTTCTGATGCAGTGTAACATATATTCATACATGCCAACACCATCTTGTACTTGCCTTAACAGGTAATCAGAGTGCTTGCTGTTGAAGGTATATCTGATCCTTTTAGTAAGCCTTTACTAGTGCTATATTGCTGCACACACAAACTATATTGGGGGAAAATAAGCTGCTAGTCAATTGGTTTGTCTGTAAATAAAAGTAATTAAGTTGGGACATTTAATATACAGGTGAAAGCTCTACTCTGAAAGAATCCATATACATGATGTGGTTGTAATGTTGTTCATGTACACATGTCATAATGTGTGTTTTAAAGCCTGTCTATGTGTGTATACCATGCTTACCATGTTGTCTTCGTATGTACATGCATGCATGTGTGTGTGGCATGTGAAATCTCATTTGTAGCTTAACATATTCATGTTATGCAAGGTAAACGTGTATCCAATGTTGTGTTTCCTCATCATTACTTTTATTTATGGGTTTTATATGGGTGTGCAGGACAGGCAGTAGTGGTTTTTGGAATGTTGCATATATTGTCTATGTTGTTGTATATGTATATGTTATTAGATGTAATGTAAGGATTTTTTACTTTAATGATGATAGATAAGTGGAACAGCCTTCCATCAGAAGTGGTAAGGGGTTAATACATTAAGAGAATTTAAACATGCATTGGATAGACATAAAGCTATCCTGAACCTAAGACAAGATCAAAGAAAAGTTGGCAGACTAAATGGGCAAAATGGTTCTTATCTGCCGTCCAATTCTATGTTTCTATCCCTAAACTCGTTACGATCCTAGTACTTGATAAACTCATTCACTAATTCTGTTTTTTCTGGTTTTCCTTAATGAGCGATTACCTAATTCAGTAATTTGTCTCTGCGTTTCCTCTGCCATTATATTACATGATTGCTATTGTTTCCATGCTTTTTCTCGCTGTTATATTAGGCACTACCTCTCTTCCCTCTCTAAACGTGCAGTAGATGTATAACTACTGAATATGCTAAATTCCAATATAGTGAAATAATTTGAATATAAAACTGCATTACGGCTAGCAGAAAATGAAAGTGACTTTAAAATTTCCAGGAGGAGAAATGTTAAGACAGGAGGCTAAAACTAGAGACTTATAGGTTCAGATCTAATGTAAGGAAGTTTTATTTTATTTAGAGGGTTTCAGCTGGAACAGACTGCCAGCAGAAGTGGTTGAGATTAATATATATATATATATATATATTTAAACATGCATCTACAATGATGAAACCAAGGACCATATAAAGGTTAAGGTCTTTCTAGCCTGAAAAATAGGCAGACTAGAAGGGCTGTGTGGTTAACGGGCAGAGGTGGCACAGGCAGGCTATTGACGGGCAGAAATGACACAGGCAGGCTATTTAGGTGCAGAGGTGGCAAAGGTAGATTGTTTAAGGGGCATAGGTGGCGCAGGCAGGCTGGTTAAATGTCATAGGTGGCACAGACAGGCTGTTTGGGGGCAGGTATGGCACGTGCAGGCTGTTTAGGAGGCATAGAAGGCACAGACAAGCTGCTTGGGGCACTGACAAGCTGCTTGGGTCAAAGATCGCACATACATGTTTGGGGGAACAGATAGCACAGACAAGGTGTAAAGGGGCAAAAGGTGGCACTGTGGGTGAAGTTTGGGTTCCTCAGAGCAACTTTCGCACCAGGGCCCTGTGGTTTCTGGTGTGGAGTGTGGGCCACGCAATAGAATATATTGCTCAAATATTCCCAGCTTTTTATTCCCAGTCTGGCCCTGGGTGGAGGCATGAAAGGGGTATAAATAGGACATCTCTGGGCTCATTGTTAAACTCTGCTGCTAAGGATAATGCACATGAAAATACTGCAAACAATTTGAAAAATGGAAAGTCAAGCAGGTCATGCTTCGTTCCTTTACCCGACTACTTGCTGTAACAAGCAAGTTTTATGTTCTCATGGAAACTATAGCAGTTAAAAATTAAAAGATGTAGCCCATTGTGTGTTTAAAACGTTATGAGGCTGTATGAGAATTAGCAGTCCATAGAGGCAGCTATGCTCTATAATACCAATTATCACTGAAACCTTTGCAAGGGTAAGAAGGGCTATGGACCTGCTGATCCAAGGGTCATTTGAATGAGGTTGCTTGCATGTTACACATGTGTAATAGTAGCATTCACAGCAGCATGACCACACAGCAGACTATATTTCATCATACACCAGCCAGTAAAATAATGTTTATAGATATCTAGAGCCCTGAATCAGTGGTTTTATTTGGGCAAAAAATCACTTCTGCTGCAAAAAAGTCACCAGGCTTTGCCTGCTTGCAGGAGCCATGAGAGACTCTCCTCAATACAACAAAGACCTATAGGTTCATGTAAGGAGAGACCCCATAGGAATAGAATCCGCTCATCTTCTGCTTCCCCACTGGCTCCCTATAACCTTTAGAATTAGATTTAAAATCCTGGTACTAACATATAAGGCCCTCCATAACACTGCTCCTCCATACTTTTCTGCCGTCTTACTCGATCCCTACGTTCTTCCCATGGGCTAAGGCTCTCCTCCTCACTTATCACCTCTTCCTTTTCCCGTCTACAAGATTTCACTCGGGCTGCCCCATATCTTTGGAATCTACTTCCACCGAACAATCAGCATTCACCCTCCCTCCCGACATTCAAGAAACATCTCAAAACTCACTTCTTCAGAGAAGCCGCACTGATACAACCACCACACTACATCTCACCCTTTCTCTGTGCCTTATGTTTGTCACTCCATTCCCTCAAGATTGTAAGCTTGCGAGCTGGGCTCTCTCCACCTAATGTATCGGTTTGTCTTAGTCTGTCAATTCTCGTCTTGTCATACCCTTGAATATATGTATTGTACTAAGCGCTGCGTAAATAGTTGGTGCTATAAAAAATAAGATAATAATAATAATACCATAAAAGCAGATTAATAAACTTTGATTAAACTAAAGGCTATAGACATTAGACCTTAGACATGAGAGTCCATGTGAGAGTAATCAAAGAGGCTTAAAAACTAGGGTAAAAACACAAATTGGGACTTCAGCAATATATTAACTGTTTTGCTCCAGAATGAGACAGTCCTGGTAAAAAGTAGAATTATAAGTGAAACACTGATACTATGCAAAGTGGCACATGTCATATCTAAATATATTTAAAGTACATAACACAGCTGCGTCGCAGCCACAGCAGAAACACCTATAAAAATGCTAATTCAGGTTATGCATATCATTATACAAGAAACTTGATTACTCAGGATTCTGCCTACCATGAACTTGAGGCATCTTTATGCATCATCAATTTAATGTCAAAAATGTATCTGTTCCTAGCAGGGCCACTGTTCGTATTATACTATGATACCATATTCTACGGCCTCGGGCAAGCCTTTTCTTGGCAATATCCCATATCAGCTATTATTAGTATGTCGTTGAACATAGAATTTCGATAAACTTTAACTATTTATCTTGTGGACAGAACACCGCTAAAACATGATAGCTAATTTAATTTCATGATTTGCAATGCGGTTTCCCCTATTGATAATTTAGCATTGGCTATATTTAACTAGCATGGAAGAGGATTAACTCCTTTTGTAACTGCAGAATATACCCCTCTTTAATCTTCCTTCTGGGCTACAGAGACATCCAACTGTCCTTTCAGCAGATTATCCTCTTGCCATACATGAGGCAAAAGTCTTTTTGTCAGAAAATAAGATATGGAGTTTGGGACGTATGCTAGCTGGAAGGCTTATTCTTCTACAGGGACAGAACTGAGCATTAAGTATGAGGAATCGGCTTTTGACTCCATAACTTCAAACGGTAGACCTCAGATGAGGTCTATCTGTTCGGTGAGGTCATATCTGCCCTACCAGCCTGAGAAGTCCTTCTACATAGCACCATAGAAGACGTCATGACACTGCAGCTTAGTGGAGAGAGGGTCCAATCTAAGCTTTGGGATTGATCATATAGTACTGCTACAAAATCCTGATTTGGCCTCCTCTCTCCCCAACAAATTAAAAATTATTGAATAATATAAATAAATATACCTTCACACACTGAACGATAACTTAGCTTTGTAGGTACTTAATAATAGGAAGAGTAGAAAATTGTCAATCTGCGGTCAATGCCAGTAGAATTTTCCTTTTTTGTTTTTTTTTCTTAGTTGTGTCACGTCTATAGCTGGTGACCTTAATGAGGTCACCTTTGTTGGAAGAATTCAATTTTTTTTCCTGTGGATGACATTCACTTTGGTTTTGATATTTTAGCCAATATGCTTCAGACATCCAGAATCTGGAAGATTGATCGATGACTCAAGGTGGCATTTCCAATGTTTTCATTGTTTATGAATTGGTTGTTTTATTTGACGGGTAAAATATGTCAGACCCTGTTACTCATCTGATGACGACCCTAGGAAGGAAAGCGTTTTTAATGAAGCCCTACATCAGATTCTTCTACAGGGATCTCTAGAGGGAAAAAAGACAAGATTTTATTATCACTCTATATGACTGTAAAAACTCAAGTCTACTTTTAATATCTTCTAATACTTTTGGAGTTATGGAACCTCCTAACTCAATTTTCTCTTAACCTGGCAAGAAAGCAGCTGTGGCCATGGTGCTTTGCTTGGTAAATTATTGACGGGTATTTTACTAACAGATTGCGCTTAAGATACAGTAAGGATGTTATCAATATGAACTCTGCCATGAGGTTGTTGGGATGGTATTTGATGGGACTGCAGTACAACCCTCCACTAAGTGGGAAATAGGAGACTCTACTGCCCTTTTCCCCCCCAAATATTTCATATTTTTGTTGCCTTATTGCATGTTTCTATCATAATTCAAACTTTTATGCAGATATACATGTTGGAAAAAGTAGCAAAGAAAAACTTTTGAAGCTAAATGTTTTTGCACCTGGAATCTGATTTGGTTTGTCATACAGACCAGTAGTGTAAGTGTACTATAGGGATGCATATCGAAAGCAGACGCGACACGTTCCTCGTACAGTTCGATTTTATTGCGCGTTGATTGTTAACAGCAGCAGTCGTATAGCTGTGCATGCGTCTTACGCATGGGCGCCCATCCATAAGTGTTCATAATAAGGGTGCACTTACTGCGGCACGGCGTCTCTGAACCCCAGCTGCTGGGGATGCTGTATAACCCAACAGAATGCTTAGCTGGTAAGTAAAGCAGACGGCAGACACAAACCGTCAAGTATTTATAGTGTCTGCTCAGGACTGGAATGCCTGGTGATGAGAAAAATACGCATGCTATTAATATACACATCTAATTGTTTAACACAGTCGAATGTTTGGAGACAGATGTGAGGCACGCGCATGGACAGTCACACAAATCTTTACCAGAGTGTAAAAACAGATGCTTCAACACATCAACATTTAAAGGGACAGCTGCTTTATTTTTATGCCAATAGTTTCTGCCAATCCTCGATGTCACAATACGCACACAGGTATATATATATATATGTGTGTATATACCGTATATAAATACACATGCACATAGTCATACTTATCTATGTATATAAATACATACCACTGCCATTATTCCGGAGAGGGTAACAGTATTGCAGGACAGGAATGTATAATGCTCATTTTGCCACCTTCTGCCACATATTTTGACTTCCTTAGTGTAAAATATTCTGTTATTTTCAAACCAGGTAACTCCAAACCAATTACATTGACTGAAAAGCAAAGGTCAATATCCATGGTTAAGTTTTAATGATGATTAAAGCTGCGCAAGCGACAATTCCCCTTAAAGACCTCACAGTGACGTATGCTTGGGATCAAGAATCGGTCAGCGATTTGCACCACTGACGACTGACTAATGTATTGACTCACAATGCTCAGTGGATAACAGGTTCAATTCAATGAATCCATTTTATTTCATGGAAAGGACAGTTATCACATAGTATAAACAGACACTGGTCATCTCGGGTCCAGCATGTGTTAATTATTGTAACTCTCATCACGTTTGTCTAGCAGGCAGCTGGCCACCATTGAATTCAAGCACAATAGCTATAGGTCAGCCGATTGGCCAACATTGTTGATTAGATCAACTACTGGCCACTTACCACCATGGAGACATCATGACATCATAACATATCAGCATTGGCGGAACACATATTAAAGCATTTATGTGTTAAAATAGCAAGTACCTTGTACACGATTAAAAACATGTTTTTCCGCGTACATAAAATATTGTTAATTCACTTGCCGTTTTGATATACTGTGACGGCATGTCCACACAACACAGAGATGAGGTTAATTGCCTGCTGTGCATTTCACATGTTTTATTAAAATCTGATTATACAACGATCTTTGGATCTTTCAGTTGGTAGAAATCTCTTCAAGGTCGGCACGCACTAAGAATATTAAACAGCCAATTTAGCTCGTTCTTATTAGTGGTGCTGAAAAGTAGTTCTTACTAGGACCCGGCAGTAAAGATGGTATTAGGGATAATTCAAAAGACCCTTGTTCACCATCAGTAATGTAATCTGTTGGAGAAGTCCTATTACTCTTAATATGCTCAGCCAGCCCATGGGCCATATTGTCATATTACAGTAGACCAGGCGCAGCATTAG
Source organism: Spea multiplicata (assembly GCA_009364415.1). Classification (NCBI taxonomy): domain Eukaryota; kingdom Metazoa; phylum Chordata; class Amphibia; order Anura; family Pelobatidae; genus Spea; species Spea multiplicata. The sequence goes on along the minus strand of VKOC01000003.1, from coordinate 36,742,907 downwards.
TTCAGATATTAAAAGTAGTGGTCCAGCTAGAAAAAACATTAATTGCACTCTCTAGTACGTTGCGCAAATAAACTGTAGTAGATCTTTTATTTTATTCTTTCTTCTGAAGGTTTAATAACATAAAACAACACAGAAACCCAGAAGTGCCTGCTTTGTATCACATGGCAATTAAGTGTTCCCAGCAAAAATGTTCAATACGACAAAATTTAACTTGATTAAAGAGTTATTTCTGGGATGAGGTTGGGCCATCAATAGTACTTGGAATAACATATCCGGTGCTGCATGTAGTTCTAAAAGAGTTATCTTCAGTGGGTGGATTAGCACTTTTAAATGGATTACTTGCTGTTAATAAATATAGCTTTGTTGATATTTAAAGAATCTGTTACCAGGGCATCATTATTGGAGATGGCCTGCCTTTAATTCTTTAGTATTTGCATATTACTTTGTAAACATCACAATTATTTGTAGTTTGCTAATAATTTTAATTACTGGAACTCCAATAATATTGGTTCACATTTCCAATGTTCCCTAGTGGGTACTTGGGTGGCTGAAACATCATTAATGTTTCACCCGAAAAGATGCCTTATGTGGCAGCAGCAACTAATTCTGGCCTAGGTTTACTGGGTTTAGGCCAGGCCCCGAACTAGCCATCTGGCACACCGTACAAATGCAGGATGGGCTGCTGGCGGACAGCACCACACTTACCTGATCTGCCACACCGGCTGGAGCTTTAAAAGTCCAGCCCTGATTTACGTGTAAGGTTTAGACCTAGGGTTGCGTGTCCTGGAGGATGGCAATCCAGCTGTTGCAAAACAGGTGCGCCATTTACTCTGAATGTCCCAACTGGTCCATTTATGCTATGGAGGACTCCATAGAGTGACTTCATTCATTCATATGGCATCATATCTGCAATAAGGACAACTGTCATGGATTAATTCATTCATTCATATGACATCATATCTGTACTAAGGACAACTGCTGTGGGTTTGGCGGGGGTTGGGGACGCTGCCCTGGGTCAGGCCTAGGTTTGAGGTAAATAGGTGCCTGCTTAGCAACAACATAAACATACCTGGAAACCTATAGATATACCATATGGGAGGTAGGAAGAGGAAATATGTGGGAGCCAGGGGTTTGAAACCAGTCCCACCACCTCAAGACTAAAATATACTTGCATACTTCAGCAACTAATTGTCATGATGCAGGAGCCTCAGGGGGTAATCTGGAGCCCTTCCCGGAAATGATCATGAACATTTTTGAAGAGTTTTTCATCTCTTCACTTTTTCCTTAATTGAATTTCTAAACATAGTCATAGTAATGGCCATAGGCTTAGTTTTATTTTATTTTTATTGAAAAATTTTTACACTCTCATTGTAAAGCTTATCAAGGTACAGTTCATTCACAATTATTGAACTCCATGAATTATGGCAATGAATGTTACAATGAAAACAACAAAATTAACAATGACATGAGAATCAACATGAGAACAGTGCATTAGGAATCCTGGGCAATGTAATCTGAACTCCTACCCCCTCGATGTGTGGGTGACCTTAATACAGACCAACCAAGAATGGGTTGCATTTACACATAATTCATAAAAACAGTATACTGTAATAGGAGATGAACACTTGCACAATGTTCCAGGGGCAAAATAACAGCTGGAGAATAAAGGAGGAAATATGTATAACATATAACAAAATTTCACCATTAAAACAACGTTATGCCACCCTGCTGTAAAAGTGAAGCTGCTCGCATAGAGGGAAACTGCGGGAATAAGGGAAGAATTATGTATGTGTGTTAGAATGAGAGTGTAGGTGCCTGTGTTAGCAATAATGTGCAAGTGTGCGTGTTAGCAAGAACAAGTATGTGTAAGTGTGTGTGAGAGTGGGTAGCTGTTAATATAAATGTATATTTGTAAGTAGGTGTGTGAGCATGACTGTGTATGTGTAAGTGTGTGTGTAAGTGTGTGCTATCATGAGTCTGTAAAGCGTATGTAAAATTCCACCATCTGGTAAAAAGGGAAGTGTAAAACCCAACAGTCACTAACAGTACAAATAGTTCCCACCAGATGACCATGACGTTCTGGCCTCCTATTTATGTTATAATAGTCTTTTTCAATGTATTTTCTTTAAATCCAATGCAGAAGCATAAGGAATTTAAAATAAAGTATTTCTAAAAATAACTGAGTTGTTGAACGAAGTGTTAACACCACATATAAACAAATTACGGTAATTCATTCACTTTCATTTCATCAAAGTTTTGGGTTTTGTTTATTATTTACAGTTCCCATTTATATGCCAGACCATAATTTATAAATTAACAAATACATTTCGATGCAATAAATGGTATGACACAGCGAAGACATTTTGTTCTGTATACTACATGTAATATTACACATATGTGGCCTGTTACTAGCATGTGTTATCAGTGTGAATTCGAACCTGTCACTGGTGTTGTATGATTCTGGCAGCTGTGAATCACCTTGAGTTCTGCAAATATATCAGGACTGTGTATAAAAAATGATTCTAATGCAAAGTGATAAGACGACATTTCACACTTTGCACTAGAATTACTTTTACCCCATAGTATTCGATGTTCCAAGAGTTGATTATTAGGGATTATGGTGATAAGACCACTTTTCACATTTTGCACCCAAATCACTTTTTAGCAATATTTTCCATGATGTGATGCAACAGCAGATGGTAGTAGTTTCTTTTTGGGTTGTTTTTAGTATCTTGTGCCATTACTATATACACTTTGTGTAATTGTATCAGCGTCTACTTGAAAGTATCCATTGGGACATTCTTCCGACAATGTATACCCAGAAGCTTATGAGCCTTATATGTGAAGACACCAGTAATGTTTTCAATGCATCTTTTGTTTTCTGGCTTAATTTTGAAGGCAGCGGAGTTGTAGATGAGGCACAGATTCATTCGGAAAACTGTATGACGTTATAATCACCCATGTGAGATGCTGGAGGCTGCATTATACTATCAGGGACACTAAATACCCAGATTAGAATTCACAGGAGGTGGACTTCGGTATGCTGTTAAAGCATGGGTGAGCATAATGCCAGGTCCATAAAGCGGGCTTCATTTACAAGATGTAACTTTTATTGCCTATTAAAAGGACCAGGGTATAAGAAAGTGGACATTAAAGAGATTCCACATCCCTGCGCACGTTCTTACTGGCTTTACGGATCTGTAATGCAAACCAGAAAAAAACGTTTCACTTACCGAGGTTTAAAACTATACAAGAAAATATCAAACATATCCAGAGAACATGTAAATTTAACATTTTACTGAACATTCTATGTGAAATGCTGCCCTGTGGTACGAAGTATGTATCATGGAATAAAGAAAGTGGCACTACTATGGACCCCCCATGGAGAAACATTGCACAAAATGTGTGGGGCCAGGATCTATATAAAAAAGAGAACAGCCATATATTTCCTATTTAATAATTGCAGGTAGTAGTAATTCATTTACTTCCATGTATACACAAATATTGTGTTCTACATACATGTTGTTAAATATTATTTAGATGACAGTGTACCATAGGGTGACCATGTCATGTCCGGGAATTAAATAAAAGTATTGCAGGCTGCCCTTTGCAATCCAGGAGGGGGAGGGTGGGCAGAATAAGTGACACCAGTAAATCCTGCCAGTGAAGATTTCACCCTGCTGGGAGCTCAAAGGGCAACCAGAATCAAATACCTCCCTTGATTTGGGGCAGCTCAACTGGTGACCTTTCCTCTGATGGTATGTTTAATCAATCTGAACAACTTTTCGTGCTGTTGGAGGCTTCAAGCTCCCTGTTTAACACTTTAAGTGCTGAGCTGGCTGGCAACGTCATGCAGAATCTCTATTTCATTTTAAAATAATAAAATGGTAGAAAAATTCAAGGAGATACAAAACTCGAGACGTGAAGGAAGTACAAAAACATGCATTGTGGTTAATATTGTGTGTATATGTGTTTGAGTTTGTGTATATATGAAAGGGTTTGATTGTCATGTGCTAGATGAAGCCACACCCACACATAAACCCCGCCCCCCCACGTCCCTGAATCACAACTGGAAAATATAGTCACCCTAGGTTATCTTTAGTGGAGCACAAAACTCTTTCCCACTACTCTAACCTCAAGCTGTGTTGAAGAAACCTCTCTCCATGTACATGTCCTTTGGGCCTAAATGGCTGTCAGTGCCGAGCCTAAGGTCAATGAAATTTTCTGGCACCCCGGATAGATGTGGCTATATTGCTACCCCCCCTTAACAAACAAAACTTCTAAGCACACACCTCTTTGGGGCCCAAGTTTTCATCAAGTAACATGCCATCCACTTCCCACAGTACCAGTTTTGCCCCAAACCACTTACCAGTGCCATCTTTGCCCCCAAACTTAGCAGTGCCATCTTCGTCCCCAAACAGGCCATCAGATGGCACTGATGGGCAGTTTGGGGACAAAGATGGCACTGCAAAGTAGGCAAAAATGGCACTGACAAACACCTTTAGCACCAAAGTGTTTGTCAGTGACATTTTTGCCTCCCCTCCAAACAGCATTACACTGAAGAGGTCAGTGACATCTGGCCCTCCGACCTAAAACAAGGCACTGAGCGCTGGGGGCAGAGCCACAGCTAGCTCCTTTTGTACCCAACACAAGAACAGAAAATTGCAATGTTAGGGATATTTGGCACTCTAGAGGTTGTGTACTAAAATGCACTATTTATGTATAGCATAACTTCCATCATTACATAGTGGTCCAGACACTAACGTGGTACAGAGTAACTCCTATCATTATACAGTGATCCAGACACAGACGGTGGTACATCATGACTCTTATCATTATATAGCAAGCCAGACACATATGGTGGTACAGCATAACTCCCATCACTATATACCGATTGACTGTGGTACAGCAAAACTTCCATCAATATATACTGAGCCAGACATTGATGGGGGTACAGCATAATTCCCATCATCATCATAATTTTTCTTTGCATTTTGTTGCTTTTTCACCCTTGCTCACTCTAACTCACTGTAAGTCTTGTTCTCTCTCACATGTTTCCTCAATGTCTAACTACTTTCTCTGCCGACTTCTTCCATGTCCCCATCTCCTTTTCCGCAGCACTGCTTCTTCTCTTGCTTCTTAATATTTTTTCTGTCTTCTTTCTTTGTCCCCCTTCTCCTGGGTATCATCTCCGTTAGCCAAGCCTCCCAGAGCCTCCATGCACACCCTTTCCCCCATTGGAGGAATGGGGGAGAGGCTGTGCATGTGGTATGCGCCGTGGCACCGCCCTTTTGCGGAAGAACTCCAAGAAGCCAGAATATTGCAGACAGCTCAGCAGAGAAAGAGAACCTTTTCTGAGCCTCTTTCCCCATGAATCCATCTGTAACAGTCTGGCTTCCTGAAATACTTCCATAAAGGGACCACTTTGGTCTCATCTTTCCAAAGAACACTGTTCCAGAGGTCTTGTGGTTTGTTCAAACTGTTCTGCCATGCTCTTTTTAGAGAAAAGAGACTTTCTCCTGGCAAACTTTCCAGACAAACCATACATGTTCAGTGTTTTTCTAATTGTACTGTCATGCACTTTCTACATGCTAACTGAGGACTGTATAGCCTGAGATGCAACTCTTGGGTGTTTTGCAACTTCTTTGAGCATTGCACAGTCTGAGCTTGGGGTGAATTTTCTGGGATATCCACTCCTGGGAAGATTGGCAACTTTCTTGAATGCTTTCCACTTTTGACTAATTGTTCTCACTGTGGAATGAAGTACTCTAAATTGTTCGAAAATGGCCTTATAACCCCTCCCAGATTGGTGGCCAGCAACAATTGCTTCAATAAGATCATTGCTGATGTCCTCCTTAGTCTGGAGAATTCACAATGCTAACAAACTTCCAACTTTGGGTTTTATGGAGATGGTCACACTGGTTGATGATTAATTAATCAAGGGCATTTGACTAGCAGCACCTGTCTTAATTTATATGGAAGCAGTAAGGGTGTGCTTAGTTTCTGGTTTCTTCATTTTGGCTTTATTTTTGTTGAATAATTTATCATTAAACCTAGAATTCAAAAAGGGTGTACTTTCTTTTTCATACAACTGTAGCTGTAGGAGTCTAATAGCAATGTAATATGTCACTATTAAAGTGTAATTACTATAGCCCTGGTGGCAAATTACTGGTGTGTGGTGTAATAATTACTACTGGTATAACATCCCTTTGAGTACCCACTGCATTGCATAAATTAGGAGTAAATGGAGTGTTTGCCTGGGACTGTAAGGCTTTGTGAAGGTCTTACTCATCAGTAAAGCACAGCAGATCCTAGCTAGTGGATTCAGAGTGGAGTCTGGACTAGAAGGTAATGATATAAAAATGTGAACAGCTAAAAGCTGATTGGTATGTCTATATGTACTTTAAGTACTGAAATGGTTAAGTAATAGCTTGATGGTGTAGGATACTTGCCGCCTATTTTGAAACTACTAATTTTGTAGAAGTTCAAATGCAATCACCCAGACTGAATTTTTTTGTATGTGGAAAACAGGCCATCTTAAAGCTCGGTTCTAGGGATATGACAGGTAAGCCCTAGATGTTGAGGTTATGTTGGAAGAAGAGTTAAAAATAACCCAAACTTGGTTCACATTCCTTGTGCTCATTACTAGAAAGCGCATCTCAATTGCATTTTTGAGCTCCCCGCTGTTATTGTCAAATTGTCTTGCTCATTCCCCGATTGCTATTTCTGATTGCCTGCTGTTTTTCCCCTATACGTGTATATGGTCTGACAAACTTACACAATTATTGTTTTAATTGGTAATGCACCATACACATACAATCTTCACCTTTCCTCAAATGAATTAGTCATCGTTGTGATTCAGTTCAACATTCTAATGAAGGTTACAGGATTCTGTTCTCTCACCACACCATTTCAATTGATTATTTATTAGAAATTAAAGGTACATTCACATTTTTGACTATATATAGATATATATATATATTATATACACACTGCAAAAATCGCCACAGAAACACTACAAAAATCAGGTGTCCCAATACTTTTGTCCATATAGTCCATGTAGTACATATACTGTGTGTATATTATATATATATATATATATATATATATATATATATACATACATATATACATATTGCTGTCCATGTTGCATAGACGCCAGTATATTTTGTAGCATTCTAATACACATTATTTCTTATGGTAAGCTTTACTTATATAGCATTGACAATTTATGCAGTGCTGATTCTAACTTCTAATATTAGACTGTAGTTAACCATTTGCATTCCACAGGCTGAGAAACATAGATGCTTTTGGGCTTTGCTTACACTTCGATGTAAAATATAGTTTGACAAATGGTTGATGATGTATTCAATTTAAAGTTTACATTGCATCGGTGATCCGGACGTGATATAATTACCCACCTTTTCTTTAATTACTATAATACAATAGAATCAAAAGTCATTTCGAGGTACTGTAAAAGACATTTATTTTTCATCCACATCATCTAGAGGAGCTCATGCAAATAAATTACACAAATAACAAGCATATTGGTAAACATTGATTACGAAATTAATCTATACAGTAAATGTAGTCAGCGGAAAGAATTCTCGCTTAAATAAAGCACAATGAAAATTTAACTTAGGTTAGTGATGCATGTACTGATTTGCATGCAGTAGAAAATTAGTTTAACATGAAAATAGGAGTGGTAGAGCAGTTAAAGGGAAAAAAAACTTCTCGTGTTGATTGGGATAAAATATGGTTCTTTAAGTGCTGTCTAGTGACTTATTACTAACTGCAGAAACGGTAATATTTATACAAGAAACTAGGGAAGTTGCCCTAATACCAGTTATAAAGGAAATACATTTATGAGATTTTAGTATTTTCTCTGGCTGGGATTGCATTAAGGCATTGGTAAGGCAATGTAATAATTTAAACTAATGAACTAACTTTGCCCCGGCCCCACACTTCTAGGGGTATCCCCGAGTGCACATACTAATCTCTGTGTGTGAGTAACAAAATAAGATATTTTCTAAAGAACCAGAAGCAAATCAAGCCTAGTAAAGCTTAAACAGACCACTAATGGACCACGTCCTGGTCTCCATAATCTTAGGTCATGGACCCTTGTTTACATTGTATCTGCGGTCAGCGGATACATTAGAGTCCTCTGCCTTCAAATAAAGCATTTTACATATTGCTTGCGAAAAAAATATTTCTATGTGTATTTTCACTATGTAGATCTCCCGTGCTATACCTTCTATTTTTTTATGATATAAGTTCTTCCTTTCCATCATCAGACCCCTGCCCTCCATTTGCTTCTTGGAAATGCTGCAGGTTTGTTTTTTTTTAACAGTCCCTGAGAGTGAGTTCTCTGATTAGCCTTCCTCATCGTGTTCGTGATTAATTACTGCATCCCTGCCCCTGTGGACGCTCCTAAATCACAGCATGCAATGAGCCCAGCAGAACAATCAACTGCATAGACTGCTTCTGAGGCGTAAATTGGCAATTTCAATTTTGCCAAATAGCTAATCTTGTAATTATGAAGCATGCTGTAAGAGGAACAACAAATGTAAGCAAACATGTCGGACGTGTGAACTGTCTCCTTCCTGCTAATGTTTGGCTGCATATTCCATTAACCATTACCGGCTGGTTAGAGTTGCATACCCTGCATGCCCCCAGCTGATGTTGCATTTCAACCTTTGGCTCATGAAAACGGCTTTGTCTGGCATGTGTGGTGATGCCCTAGAGATTTATCATAGGCATTAAAATTCAATAAATCTCTCTGTATAACTGGTATGTATCCTATTTTTATTTTTGTCATATGCCTTTGTGTGTCTTACAGAGGGTAAGAACCAAGAAGCAGAGAATATGTGTTTTCAAATATTTGTCTTGGTTCTTCTCTTTGACCCACCTACATGTGGGGACAATTTCTCTATGGGCCACTTTGCATTGAGAATTTCCTCTCGGGTAATTAGGAAAATGGACTTTGGTAGACATGTTCAAATGGGAAAAAACTATTTTGACAAATTTTTCAGTTTGTTTTTGGCAATTTTTTTTTTTGGTTAACGAATCAGCTTCCCTGCCCATTCGTGACATTTTTCATTTGTAGACAAAATTCATTGCATGGTGCCCATATTCACTCTTACTCTAACTCTTTCTATCATTCTATCTAAATGTTTCACTACCTTCTCTGCCGACCACTTCGTCATCTTCAATCTGCTATCTTCTATCTTCGTCCACATCTCTGTGGGCTTAAACTGCCGGGAACTTCATTCATAATGGCAGGGCTTGTGGTGACGTCCTCTTCCCAATCCTCAAATCAGGGGGACATTATCACTGCAAGGGCCGTCATTTTGCCCACACAAAGATAGAAGAGTGAAGATAGCAGATTGAAGATAGAAAAAAGAAGAGAAGATGCGGAAGCAAAAATGGTCAGCAGAGAAGGCAAGGAAACATTTAGAGAGCATGAGAGAGATTGTTTTTGTGGCTTCGTACAAATCACTGTATGTACCAAAACTCAGTAAATTTTACTAGTCTAGTCTTAAGTCAATTCTGATAACTTTTATTAGGCAAACATAGAGGAAGATGTATAGCTACATGAGTTTGGGACCTCAGAGGCCTCTTCTTCATATGGAAGAATACAGTTATGTGATTTAAGATGTGAACTGTGGAGTTACAACCCACTATGTTTTACTTTAATATCTGCTAGAGTAATATTGCTAGTGACAGAGGTAAAAACAGCAGTCTATCAGAAATGGGCATACCTGGGAACATTTTAGGTTAAGCTCTGCTTCCCCTGGTCTTTGGGTTAGTTTCTCCTCTCTCTAGTCAGGGGGCGCTGTACGGCCATACCCCTGTCCCGACATGTGTCTAGCCCCACCCCCCACGTGAAGCCACTTCCCCAGAAGAGGGAATCAAGTGAAAAAAATAACTTGAAACAGCATGTCAATGCCATATTTTCCCCCAAACAGCTTATCATTACCCCAAACAGCTTGTCTGTGCTATCTTATCCACCAAACAGCTTGTCAGGTCGGACCAGCATCAGAGAGACCAGCGTCACCGAGAAAGCTGCGGGTGAGGTACAGGGGTGCGAGAGGTAGAGAGTATGCATGTTACAATGAGAATGGCATATCAGTATGACCTCCCATATTTTTCTCCCCCACTCCTTCTTGGTGCAGAATTATCCTATCAGTATCAAAAGCTTCACATTCTGGATGCTGTGTCCAGGTTGACAAAAATGCTCTGCAACAGGTGTATCAGTTTTTTCCTGGTTGATTGTATGTCTGTGGGAATTAAACCGTTCGTGTAGTGCTTGGTCTGTTGCGCACACATGATTAGGTATCCCACGAAGGGTGTTTTGCATGTAAAGCAGCCAATGATTGTTTAGGGGAAATGTGAGTATTGGTATTTTATCTGTGCTGTGGAAGTGTGCACAGGTCTCACGCTGGCACGGAGATCTACCGTTGGCTAATAAATAATATAATTTTAACTAACACAGTACTACCCTTTTAACTACAGCATTTGGTGATTATAATTGTTGGGTAGGAAAACAAAAGTGACACAGAAGCATCCTGTTATACTGAGATGGAAGTTCCTTGTTGATGCTTTAAGTCTGTGTATATGCATCTGTATACATCCATGTGTCTCTCAGTTTGTGATTCTGTATCTCGCACCCTTTTATTTTCTGAGTCAATAGTATTCATTGTGAACATGTACATTATGTTTTCTTTTGAAAAATCAGAGGAAAAACCAGAGAAAAAAACAAAGAAAGTTGTTGGGAGGGAGAGAGGGAAGTATGGAAGGGAGTGAGAAAAAGAGGAAGCAGGAGAACGGGGAGATAAATAGACGGAAGAGAGGGGGTAGAGGGAGAGAAAGGGGAAAAGAGCATTTTAGCCATGTCATTTTAATGATGGCACATACACTAGTGCGTACACAATTTGCATTATTATTCACGTGTTCTTTATGTGCTCTTGTGATTGGTAGCTAGGATTAGTGCAAGAAACAAACGACGGTCAAGAAAGACCTTGGTGTGCCTCACAGAGGCTGTGTATGTTGGTTGTCCTTAAATGCAGGTCATTGTATGGCTCTGTAAGGAGGGTCTACTGCCAAACACTTAAGCTAGTTTGTGACACATCAATCCATAGCCCACACTTCACACTCATCCTTTAAAACAAATTGTAGATGTTGATGGTAGGGTATATAAAAAAACTTGTTCTAATTTCGTGCCTGTTGAACCATTTTTAGGAACCTTGGCCAACATGAGTGAAACTCAGGACTGCTCTTTCCTTCTTGTGAAGATCCTGGAAGATTTAGACTCTAAACAAAATTCAGTATCTTATCAAGATCTTTGCAAGTCCTTGTGTTCTCGCTATGATCTACCTGAACTAGCGAAGTTGCGTAGCCTCTTGTATTACACAGCATGCCAGGATCCCAGCTTCCCATCAAGTCTTTTCCGAGACAAAATGAGGAACGCAGCAGACAACCAACAGTCAAAAAAGATCATAGCAGCTGCAGATATAGTCACCATATTTAACCTGATACAGATGAATGATGGTGTTGCTAAAGAAAAGCTTCCCATGCAACAGCAGACAAAGCAGAAAGAGGCAGTAGAGTCAGACAATGATGTTTACAGTGGGACAGACATAGCTCCTCACAAAGAAACACAGAAGAGAGATACTGGTCGTACCTATTCGATAACTAGGTCCTCCAGCTGTCACAAGGATGAATGTGAAGGGCGCCACACCTTCCTCCCAGAGCCAAACTTTCTCCTTGGAGTCAAACAAGAGGGAAATGGTCGTGCAGGTTCCGTGGACAGGTTGCAAGCTATGGACTCTTACCCCATGGTAACGCCTCAGTCTTGTGAAATGCAAAGTACCTATTTTCCCAGCCAGCCAATGTCTGAGACAGAATCACTGCCACCCACACCAAGTGAGGAGCCATTCCGACTCTCTTCTTCCACAGGGCAGAGGAGGGATGTTTTCAAGGAAGATTTCCATAGCATGATGAGAATGTCCCCAGATGTGACATTGAAAAAACATGATGAAAAAGTCAGCCCTAAAACAGTTTTCTTTAATCATAGTTTTGAGATGCCTTATAGCTCTCATTATCTGAACACTTCTTACTCCTCTTCTGATGACTTCCGAAGGGTGAAACATGAGAGCCTAGATGACCTTCAGGCTTCTACTTACTTTGGTCCAACCACAAAGACAGGATGTCAAGATCATAAAAAGTTCTCAAGCAAACAAAAGCAGAATTTGACCAAGCCAGTCAAAAGCTGGAGCTTGAACACGGAAGAGGTGCCTGATTTTGAACGTTCCTTTTTTAACAGAAAAGAAGACAACCTGTGCTACACTAGCAAAGGTTTGGTCCAGACTACAAACTTTGTGTCTGTGCCTGAGAGGCACCATTCTTACCTACCTGATTTGGCATTAAAGTCTAATGGAAAAAAGTTCTGTGAGCCTCAGGATGTTGAAAAGCAGGAGGCACTGAAGAGATTTAGGGACAAGAATACTAAAATTCCATCATGCCAATACAGCATTGACAAGACAGAAAGTGTTGGTACACAAACTGAACAAAATGAGACAAAAAAAGCAAAGGAATCAAATGTCCCTTCGAGTTGCAGCCGCTATGTAGAAGGGAGGGCCCGTAATCAGTCTGAGGCAGACTCTGAAATCATTAGTGATGACATAAGTGACATATTCCGCTTCTTAGATGATATGAGTCTTTGCGGCTCCTCTGGAATCCCTCAATCATCTTGCTATAACAGCAGTGGTTCTTTAGTTCAAACACCACGGGCAGACCTTGAAAGCTCTCCAGAGCATGCGGCAAACCGAACAAATAGCAAACCAACAAAGGGACCCCGGACAGACACCGGAGATGAAGAGGAACTAAAAAGCAGTGTCAGAAAATTAGTTAGGAGAATAGGAGAAATTGAGAAGAAACTGGAGTCCTTATCTGGTGTGCGCGATGAAGTGTCTCAAGTGCTGGCCAAACTGAATAAGCTAGACGAGAGAATCCAGCAGCCTGTTGAAAAGAGCAAGCTGGATGTTGAAGGCCAGTCTCACAGCAATGATTCTGTTTCCAACTCAAGGGTATCTCCAAACCCATTTCCAGATGAAAACACATCCCGCAATGGGAATGGGGAAAGTAAGCCTGAGTGCTGCTGTTCTGATGTCAATAATAGTACCAGTGAAAGCCTTCGCGTCAAAGCCCTGAAGAAAAATCTCTTTACGCAACGCTCTGTCCGATCGTTGACTGATGATATTTCAATTAACGACCCTAAAATAGCAAACTCACCACATGATTGTAGGCCATGGGGATATTCTAAACAGACTAGTATATGTGAAGAAGAGAAAAAAGATCAAGGAGGATCTAACAGCAGAGACTGGCATCGCAAGTCTAAAGAGGTAATTAAATTAGCATGTGAAAAACACATTGTATACTTGCAAACAGATTTTTAGAGTCATAACGATGAAGGTGGACAATATAAACAATCCAGTTAACAAATCGAGGGGGTCAAAGTCAAGTAATTGTCTAAGGATATATTAATATGTTTGTAGGCAACTACTCAAGACCATATACGTGATGACATTCAATAAATTGCCAGTATGTTGGTATTTTAATGCAATTTATGATAGGCTACATCATTAAGCTTCATGCACCCGTTATGCTTTTGAGATAACTTTAGAATTGATTCGACTATTTCTTTAAAATGTTTGTGAAATGTAACCTTTTATTACACTAGCAAATAAAAACAACAATTAAAACACCAAAAATATATGATAACCTTACAATAGTTGCAACCAGAAAAACATTCATTTATTGCAGTTTTGCAATTACATTTTATAAATGACAAATTGAATATACTTCACAAACACTACAATTAAACAAAATTGTTGGAAAACTAATATTTAATAATTTCGTTGTCTTTTTATCTTAAAAAGAAAATGCTACCATGCCTAGAGTGATCACAAGGAAAAATCTCGAATGTGTGAAAACGTGACTAAAGATAGCAACAGTGTGTAAAAACTGGTGATGTAAGTGTGTGTATAGAGAGGAATAGCATTACATTGAATCTAAATTAATCTAATTAATATGAAGCAAAAAGTGGTTTATAATATTCATTGAGGAACAGCTTGCCTTGTGTATTAAAATCACTAAAGGGAGTGTTAGTAGGTAGTAGCTCCTTCACTTTACTATGCATTATGAAGGTCCTACACTAGTGAGTTGCTGCTGCAGGTATAATGTATGGTTAACCCAGTGAGATTTCTTCATTCATTGATTTGTACATTATACAGGGCCAGCTTAGCCTTCTTTCTGGAGAATCCATCGAGAAACGGCCCTCAATAGAGAAACCGAGAAGCTGAAACACAGGTCTCCTGCAAAATCCCCTATTAATTCTCCCTTTGGAGAATAAACCCCTGAGTGAGACGTTCTATAAAGCAGTGATTTTAGAAAACTTACCAGATCACCCAATTTTGAACTGTCGCAAATGGTTGCATTGGTGTAGGTTCCCAACCTGTTTAATGAAGATGTCTCATGTACAATAAGTTCTGATGCATACTCAAGAGGACACATGACTTGAGTTGCAGAGAAAATGCTAAAGGGGTTTATTCAATAAAAGAAGAGTTGAGCTATTTCTTTCATGAATAAACCCCAAAGTCCTTCTTGCTCCACTCCTTGTCAATTTGACCCAAAATTGAAAAAGTCAGCACAGACACTAAAAAGTAAGACTTAACATGATACACATATCAGTAAGAAAAACATCAACACAAAATAGTCAGCCACAGTATATTGATTTATAATCAATTAATGACCACAAGATCTCTTTCAAATACAATCCTTTAAAATATGCCTCAATATATAACCAGGGGTCCGAGTGCTTACTTCCTAACTGCTCAAACAATGGAAAAGGGAGATGTGAAATAATCGCCTTGATAGTGCTGTAAAGTTTACAGAAGGACCTTACATGTATCTTTCTCGTTGTAACATTTTTACATATGATAACATATCGAAATAACTGTTTTTCTACTTGCGCGATAATGTAGGTTGAACGCCACCACGATATTCCTCACGTGCACAGAAAATCCCACAAGGATTCGTACATGGTGGAGCAAGTTTTCAGCCCACATCCATACCCAGCGTCCCTTAAATCCCACATGAAAAGTAACCCCATTTACACAGACATGCGGCTGACAGAAATGGCAGAGTTGAAGAGGACCCAGCCTTCTTGGACTATAGAAGAATATGCGCACAA
The DNA here is from genome assembly GCA_009364415.1 of Spea multiplicata. NCBI lineage: Eukaryota > Metazoa > Chordata > Amphibia > Anura > Pelobatidae > Spea > Spea multiplicata. The sequence goes on along the minus strand of VKOC01000003.1, from coordinate 36,727,654 downwards.
CTCGGGGGAGAAGGGAAGGCTGAACGCTCTGGACCTGCAGGTATGTGGTCATTGGAACACAGGTACACTGAATACACAAACATTACATGCTTACGTATAAACGCAAAGAAATGCGATAGGAACCATGTGTCTATTGTTTAGGAAGCTCCTGAGATACATGAGCCTGTCAGATGCTTTCCACTTTAAAGAACGATAATTGGCCAATTTGCAGTGCGTGTATCCCTATCACTCTCCCTAATACACAATTATTCTACGCACCAGTTATCTCGACACACAGGCTGTGTAAACAGATCAGTCACTGCCCACACTGACACTCATCTTCACAACATACTAGATCTTCAACATTTTTTATACTGGGATGTCATTTTCCCCATCGTTTTAGTTACGTTATCATGATCGTTCATTTATATAGCGCAAAAAAAGATTCCCCAGCTCTGTATAACTGGTTATAGAGACAATAACAAATGTAAGCACATAGATTGACCTGGTATTTATAATGTAAATTGATACACAAGGGGTGAAATGGGCAGAATCGGCTGGAGCAGGTAGATCATTCCATAAGATGGGTGCTGCATGACTAGGCAGACTTCAGCAAGTGACAATTTGAGGGATGGAGAAAAGAACATAGTGAAAAGTTTGGTCAAGGCAGACAGCTGTTGATGTAGGCATTATTGTCGGGTTATTTACAGCAGGGGGATCGTTTAAGTGTGGGCATGGATGAAGATGTAGAGAAGATGAGGAGTTCGGTATCACCATGCAAATATCGAAGCCGTAAGCAAAGAGAGGAGAGAGAGAGAAAACAATAAAGACCTAAGAACTGAACCTCAGGGAATGCCAACAGACAGAGGGTGAAGTCTAGAGGTTGGAATATGAAGTACAGAGAACCGTACCACAGATACTGAAGAAGAGATCTCATGCTGGTTGTGGGGGGTGCTGATTTCTTGTGGTGCGAGAGGTCTTGTTGGGGGGGTTCTGATCTTGCAGCACAACAGGTGAGGAGTTGAGAGAGGGCATAATATGCTGGAGACAGTGAACATGCTTGTGAGGAGGAGAGTCAATCAACTGTACAAGGAGAAGGTCAGGAACTTTAGATATAGCAGAGAAAAGAGGATTAATAGGTATTTTTCAATCAGGCTTATGGTTGGAATGCCAGAGGAATGGAACTGAGGAAAGCTTTGACCGTTGATCGAAAAGGATAGAATAACATACAAGGCTGAAAGACACCCTCTCTGATATCTGGCAGTGTGTATTAGGGGGCATCTGTAGATACAACAGTGTCTATCAGCTCAAAGGAGAGTTTTGTTTCAGCTCCTTGGCTTAAGCATACATTCTGAGCACCCAACTCCAGTGTGATCCTACCACAGGGAGATCTTTGCTAGCCCTGTATAATGGATAGTTACATCAGTGAAAGGTCTTGCTGTTGGCAACCTTACATTACTTAGTAATACATAAGTTCAGATATCAGAGAGGATGTGAATGTTACTCGATCTACTTTAGGATGAAGATATATTTAGGATGCTTTACTAGAAATGCACATGGATCAGTCTGAATTAATCATATTCTTTCTATAGATTTATATAGCGCCATCTTATTTGGCAGTGCTGTACAATGCACATTCACTCACAAGTTCTTAATACATTACAGATCTCAAATAAAAATACATTGGTAAAACAGAAGTAAAGAGTGAATATAAAGCAGTTTAACCTATCGCAGGAAGAGCAAAAGTATATGTCAGCTAAACCGGTAACACTGAGTAACGGTTTCACAACAGCTCAGAGTTTCGATGATCAAACAATCAGAATGCAGTGTTTTACAGGTGTTGTATATCTGATTGCAGACAGGTGGGGTAGGAACCAACTGGCCAGGTAGAGTCCAGAAGTATACAAAGAAAATGGAGCTATCCAGCAACTGATTGAACTCGCTGGTAATCTTATACTGCTGTGGTACTATGCCTCTCATTTACAGACTCAAGAGTCCCTGAACCCCAATAATTTAGAGTTCTGGATGGAAGACATTTACACTCCTGGCTACGACTCTCTACTGAAGAGGAAGGAGGCTGAGTTTCGTCGAGCCAAGGTCTGTAAGATGGCAGCTCTCATCACTGCAGCTGCCTGTACCGTTATTCTGGTGATTGTTGTTCCCATCTGCACAATGAAGTCCTAATCTCTTTGAATGTACAGAAACTGTTTAAGCCACAGTCTTTGTGGGCTTTGCTTATGGCGAATAGACACACATCGAGATAACAACAATTACCGTTGGCACACAAGTCATCGTAAACAATCGAAAGAAGCAAGAACTGCAATTCAACGCGATGGGCAATGCACTGTTGAAACCATGCAAGACTTGATGGGTTTGCATGTACATGGAAAGCAAACAGGTTTTACATGCCAAATATCAGCCATTTTTAAAGTTTTAGATGGCTTCTCAGATTGTGATTGTTAATATAAACCTTTCTTGATGGTTTTGTGTAATAATATTTGGATGCTAAAACCCATAGATAGGTAGGTTGAGACTTATTAAAGATGTGCCAGATTCAGCGGAGTAGAAAAGAGCAAAACTGATGCAGAGGAGATCGCTCTGCTAGGCCAGAAAGGTTTCTTCACACCAGTGTTTCTCCGGTCCTGGACCCTTAGTATCTGATGTCTCCAACCAACTATCCTATAACATAAAATGCTTGTTTTTCTTATACTGTTGCCATTGTAATTAAACAGGTTCTGTACGCCAATTTGAGAAACACCATTTAAGCAACCACTTTACCTATTTTGTGAAATATAGCTTTCGAGACATCATACCTGTAATTTTTTTTCAATGTACGATTCCAACCAAAACAATTATCTACATTTTGTGGGGCTTTAGCCCATGGCATGCAGGTGGGATAATTGTAGGATTTTATCGTGAGACACGGGCAGTATGGAAGATTTAGTATCTATGTTGCTATAATGTGCCTAAAATGAGTGCGGCGATAATGGACTGATCTGCTTCGTTTGCTAGATAAAATTTGGCCGGAACAGCATCTTCCTCCAAAACCTGCTCTTTCTTTGGAGATCCATTAACATTAAGCCTATTAGTATGGAGCCCAACGCCTAATGCTTAGGATTCAAGAGCCCTGACCTACCCTGTGCCTCCATACCTGTAACCCTCAGTTTAATTCCTCTACAACATAGCCTTTACGCAGGAACATTATCAATCACGCATAAACTTAGCAGATGTCATTTAGCAATTCAGCAAAAAATGAAAAATAAGATGAAAAAAGACACAGTGAACAGCCAAAGAGATGATGCATCATCTTCCTAACAGCAATACAATATCATTTCATCTTCCGTGCCTTTCTTCAATACATTTCCAGCCGTCGTGGCATTTTGCATGGAGTGTTACTGGATGTTGCGTTTTACACTCACTGACCTTAGAAGGGTTAACTGATGAAAAGTAGAGGAGATTACAGATTAGTTTTACTTGGAATAAATCGAAAACGTACCATGGAGGATAATTTATGACCTGTACAATCTTAAAATGATTGATGGATACTTCAGGTTTAGCACCCCTGTGATGTCCTTTTGCATGCAGTCTTAAAACTATTTGATACAGTAATGCCACTGACTTCAAGATGCTAAAAATCGGTAATATTACTTCGGCTCAAGTGTGTGATTTAAGGTTTGGTTCTATTAACGTGCATGTGAGTGTCAAGCTGTACAATATGGACCATTTCTACCCAAACCCACACACTCACTTTACAATATGTCGAATTTCATAAATAATGACAGGGCTGGCCCAGCATTACTTGATCCGTTTGGTAAAGTTTATGTCGCACCCCCCCCCCCCAAACCCAGTTAATTCATATCCTTTGGATCTGGCATAACTGGGTTCTAAAAGATACCAGCAGAACCCGGTGCCGTGAATATCTGCTCAGATGGGTCAGCTCTGGATACATTTACCCCAAAAAAATATTTCTTAACTTACATGGTCTAGAATAATCTGTTGCAGGCTATGAGCAAAAAGTTTGCATTGTGCCCGGAGAAATCCTGGCTTCTTCTATAATGTGAATGTACATTAATATGCATTGTATTCCGAAATATTAACAGCATGTTATTCTGTATGTATAAATATATATATATATATATTAAATATATCCTATAACAGAGTCCATATACTTATAACCAGGTTTCACTGGTCTATACGAGGATTCGTCTCCTGGAAGGTCCTCTGATCACACAAACTTTGGGTCATAAAATCCTGCCAATTTTCAATGTATTTGGGGGGGAAAAAAACCCCGAAACAATTGTTATTTGTGAATATCAGTGTACCCAACCTGGACTGTTTATGGATCCTCTTTATAAAGATTAACCTATGTAACATTTCTGAACAGAATGAATGTATATCAAAAGATAGAGCATATTATTTAATAAATATATTTGAAATGAATCGTGTCTTCATAGTTTATTCCTAATATCACCATACATGGACAACACACATAAAAAAGCGGCACTTTAATTATTGAGCTATTTCAGATGGTTTCTTTTTGTAGTTCCCATACTGTTTTCAAATTTCATGCAATGTGAAAGGCGTCAATGCAACTTCTTTGGGATTAATCGCAGAAAAAAAATTCCAGTTTAGCATGTAATTACACGTAATACGGGCACTCGCTACAACGATCATTTTAAATGAAGAACCAAGCGACTTCTAGCACGAAGCCCAGACACGTGAATTGGTTGGTGAATACCCTGTATATTTATCCCCAGTTATCAGTCCAGCCGCAATCATGATTACTATTGTTTCTTTACACTTTTTTGTTAACTGAGAGGGTGATAGATAAAGGGAACAGCCTCCCATCAGAAGTGGTAGAGCCTAATACAGTGAGGGAATCTTAACATGCATGGGATAGACATAAACCTACCCTGAGTCTACGACAAAATCAAGGGCTGATTAAGGTCTTTACGGCAAGAAAAATGGGCAGACTAGATGAGCCGACTGTTTTTCATTTGCCATCGAATTCTATATTGCACGTTAACGTATCGCAGCAGTGTATGATTGATTGTTGGTCATATGTTACTATACATACATGTTGTGTCTGTATACTTGGGGATGGTGTCGATATCTGTGTTCTGTGTCGCAGTATGCCTCGTGTACAATATGTATAATCTGTCTTGAATTAAAATCAAATAGTTGAAATAATAATAAAACCTCTAATAAAACCTCTAAAGTTAATATTGTTACAATTGTAGCAAGATTGGCAATAAGTACTCCTTGGCAACTGATACTTGTTAATGTTGCTGGCATGAATCCCAGAAGGTTACTAAGACACTCCGAGTTATACATATGAAACAGAGAATTCTAACAGAAAATATGATTTGAAGCACATATTTATTATTATTAGACTTGAATTTATAACTTAACTAAATATGTTTAATTACTAGTATAACAAAAGTATAATAAAGAGTTCAGATTCAGTGGGGTGTTTTCATCCATTCAAGATAGGTCTAGATTTCTAGTGCAGCTGCTGTTATTGCCTTCTTTATAGCAGCTACTACAGTATAACTTCATTGACCTCAAAAGCCCCTTTTTAAATAGTTTGAGGTAACATCATATATATTGGAAGATGGTTATAGATGCCCCACCTACTGAAAGATGGGTGTCAAGACCCAAAAAGACCTTAAAACGGTTAAAACATTATAAGGAAAAATCTAAATATAAATTTATAGAATACTGAATTCATTAAACATTAAATGACTCACCTATGACCTCATCCTTTTTGCTCATATCACAATCATATACAAATTGTGAAGTTGAAGAAAAGCCAATGCCGTAACTAATCTACAACATGCCATCTGGTCAAAGGATCGCTTATGATCAGACTCCAGGGTGAATGTGCGCATTTCTGTGATTATCAACAACAAACATCTAAGAAATGGGGCATTGGATTCACCTTAACCTTTTACGCATCAGCAGAAGGCCTTTATTGTGTGTGGTACCTACTTCGGTTCTATAGGATGGAGAACTGTATGTTACAACACTGGCTCCCAACAGAGGTCCATTAACCTGCCACCCGCATGCCTAACGGGACATACAACCTGTGTGCTCGGGCACCCTATCTGTGTCTGACTTTCATTCTCGGGATACTCAGTGGGACAGCATTTTGGTGCAAAGCGGGGAAACGGCGCAATCGCTATTGAAGCCAATGAAAGATTCTAGTTTACTTCTCCACCAGACTCGCTCTTTATATATAACCCTCAATCAGTCTATTGACTTCTGTAACATCCTAGGAATCACAGGCCACAGTAATGGCTGATATTATATATTCCTGGGATCTTGCAACTATATATTTAAGACATAGAAGGAGTTTTACAAAAGGTAAGGAACATAATTTCTACCCGACAGGACTTCATTTAGAGACACGATTTTTACATTGACAGTGCACTTTGTGTAACAATATATATTGTGCCATTTCTACTTGCTGTCTGGTCAGCAGATTCAACAAATGATAACTTTAGAAGATTACTTTTTAGGGTTCGAAAATGTGTTTTATCGCATATTTGGATAAAGCTGCATTAGAAAACATCAGACGAGAAAACCATGTTGTTGACAAAGGTATTATACAAGCCTGTAAAATATACCAACTTCGCTGGGATTAACCGGATTTCTTTTCTGCACACATATCTATAAAGCCGAAGACATGAGTATTTATATTATTTTCACTACCAAAAAAAGGACTGTGAGCCGAAGGCATTATAAAAGTAGACGAATTCTTCAAAATGTGGATTCAGGACTGCTTAACCCTTTGAGTACTGCAGAAGCACAATATCACACATCATGAGTTAATGTGCTGAAGAATGGATTAAGTATGCATATCCATCCAAGCTCTTCCTGCAACTGAAGCGATTGGAGTTGGATCTTCGTAACAAATAGTGATGTGAGGGTATTTTTACAAGAACTTTTGGACATTTTTCTTGTCTGCCCACAGGTAGAATGGATCAGCGTCTGAAGAAGTAGTTTTATGTGATATACAATCTAATATTTAGCAAAGAATTCAAAAAAGCCTTTAAACATGTAAGATCAGTTTATTGCAGCGGATCTCTTAGCCGCTATATCCCTGTATTGTTAATACTGTTGTGTATTTGCATAGAAGCCAAACATGTATGAAACATGCACTATATATCTATATATTATATAGTGCATCTCCCAGACCTTCATATTAAATCTGCATTATTGCATCCACTAATTAACCTCAGAATTATTTCTTCAGTTCCAAGAAATAGCTTAACTGGTAACTGATTTAATTCCCAACTCTGCTCAACTAACATAGTGAAACCTTTTCCCCAAATTCTAGGAGACATAGATTGCATAGTTATATTATTATTATTGTTTTCTATGTTTTTTAGTGCATTCAGGCTCCTTTTACGACATCTATAATTGAAAGCGTACACACAAATTAAATAGAATTAAACTATTGGGAATCAGCACCTCTGGAGGAAACTGAGCATTAAAAAGGCTTAGCATGAAAGCAAAACTTCAAAGATTAAAAGAAAACAGACATGTCCCAGATGCATAAATCATAGCGATTCAGAGCTACAAACACAATGACAGCCTACTTCTACCTGATTGTTCGTAAAGAAAATAATAATGTATAATAATCATTGCTCCTGTACTGTCAGGTCCCCAGCACATAGGATTTCATCTATTGCAATGTCGTGTTCGGTTACGGGAATGGAATCGCAAACTTGCTCTTGGAACGACAGGGCAACGGTGTAAGGTTTGCTATCCAGCTGACTTCTGTAACGTTCAAAGAAGGTATCGTAGTATCCTTTCCCTCGTCCCAAGCGATTACCTTCCTTGTCAAATCCCAGTCCTGGTACTAGCACAAGATCCAGTCCTCCTGCAATACATATTGTAGGACAGAGTGTTATATATATTACTTATAGCACCTATATGCACCTTACTTATAGATGTCACTCTGCCCCCCAGATATGCCACTCTGCCCCTCCAACTTACCAATGCATCCCAACTCCCTGGTGTCTAGCGGGGGCAGGCGTAGACAACCTCTGCTGCTGCTGGCCAGTTCCGCCGGGGCTTCTATGTCTGCGCTCCGTCATAGAAGCCCTGGTTCAAGTGCCGGCAGCGGAAGTCGCAGAAGTTCACTGGCTGTCCGAAAGGAGGATACAGGTCTCCTGCAGCACCGCAGGGGAGCCTCATCTTTGGCAGCCGGTGAACATCTGCGTGATGTGCTCAAACAACTTCCGCTGCTGCTGGAAGGTACTTCTGCTGGGGTTTCTATGGTGGAGAACCAGAGTTCGCACAGAGAGAACCAGAGTTGCACCGGCTGCCAAACAGCAGGACCCAGGTCCCTGCAGCGCTGCAGGGATTTGGATCCTAACCCTGCTGCTTACCCAGAGCAGAGGTAAATGCCTGAAATGGCATCCCTGCGCTAAACCCCGATTATAGGCCGCACCCCCACTTTAAAGACTTAGTGCGGCCTATAATCGGGCAAAACGGTATATCATTTTATATATATATATATATATATAGTAGGGTGCTTCAATTATTCTAGCAGTCATACATCTACAAAACAGGCCTATTCTAATACAAGGATCCAGGATCTAATAGTGTCCAGGATCTGCTTCCACAAACACAGGTGGGGGACATAATGAAGTTAATTCAAGAACCTCTTTTATTGGCGGTATATTTCAGAAATACTTATCTTCTCACCAGTGGACAGAGCGTCCTCTCTGCCGTCAATGTCCCCTGGCTGGCGAATGTTCCATGACGTTACAGGCAACTGCTGAATTTCCTCCTTTGAACGAAGCCTCACCATATCCATGTGGTTACTTCTGGGCTGGTAACGTGGAATGAAGCATGCTTTTCCTTGTTGGAAAATATCATTTAGGATGTCCCCAGTCTGAATTTCATCAGACATATTCAGAAAAACTGCAACACGTTGAGCTGATTTATAGCGACTGTGAGAGAGTAACTGGAAGAACATTTCACCGTTATTAACGTGGCGCAGGTAAGGGTTAATATTACAGTATCAGTGCTAATATGTTAATATCCATATAGCATATGGAGAGTTTATATATGGATCAAATGCTGAACACGCAAGTTCTAATGTCACTGCTGTGACATTTTAATTTCAGAATTTATCGATGACATTTAATTGGCCAATATCCCTGGATGTACGGCAAAGCCTGGTTTATCATATAAGAGAAACCAGCTTGGGTTATAAGCGCGTTATATATGGACACTGGGGTCCCGTCAGACCTAGGGGGGTCCCATCAGACACAGGGGGGGTCCCATCAGACACAGGGGGGTCCCATCAGACCCACTGCTGGCACTCTGAAGCAAGCCATCGCTGGAGCTGGCTGGTGGTGAGAATCCACGCATGGACAGCGGGGAGGAAAGAAAGCTAAAGGGAATCCACCAATGCATTAACCATTACTTTAACGGTGACAGCTATAATCTCTTAAAGTGCATTGGATGGCTGAAATGTATTCTTAACTAAAAAGGACTATTTGCATAATGGAGAGAAAAAAAATAAGTTAATTTTAAAAAGTGTGGCGATGTAACACAACTTCATCTTATTTAAAAAAAAAAAACAGTATGCGGCAACATATAATAGGGTTATAATATAGTGTGGATGTGAATGTGTAGGTATATATAATATATATATATATACACACAGTATATATTCAGTTTTGTACTAGCTTTAAAATTATATACCATAAAATACAAATAAATCTTTATGATCAGCAGGAGAGAATTTCAATCCAAAGGGCGTCTATAATATGAAGCCAAAGAATAATAATCCGTTTCTGTCTAGCTCATGGTCCTTGGAAAAGACTTACAGCTCATTACCGTCATTTATTGCCTGCTGCATGTCACACACAGGCACCGCGTCCAGGTCATTTACCATTTTCTGCCACGAAATACACCCAAGGGCCGGATTAGATTGAGAAAAACAATGAGGTTTCTCTCACTTCAGACCTGACCTTTCTATCATCGGTTCTTTTCAGTCCCACCATGGTGGAA
>VKOC01000003.1:36684412-36709125 GCA_009364415.1 Spea multiplicata | reverse complement strand
AAAACCTATGTCTGCCTTGACATTTCTGCCTGGGAGAGCCCTTGTTGAAGCAGACAAGACCTTTTGTCTTGTTGCTGTGCTCAGTCTTGACATTTTGTATGACTTTTGTCATGAAACTGTTCCTCACCTGTTGTTTAATTATAAACCTAACCATATGCCTACAAAATCCCTCACTTTGTGCAATCGTGCCTAGAAGAATTGATGCTGTTTTCAAGGCAAAGTTTAGTGACACCAAATATTGATTTGATTTAGATTTTTCTTCTGTTCGCTCACTTTGCATTTTGTTAAATGATACAAATAAAATATTAACATGTCTATTGTTTAAGCATTCTTACTTTATAGAGTATTTATTTTCACATCTTTACAACACGTTTACACAGTACCGTAGGTAAATTGCCTTAATGTCCTACTGGCCCACCGAACAAGCTGTCAAATCACAGAGACACACACTAGACTCATCAATATACAAATACAAGGAAAAAAGACAGATGGTCCATGAGTTATTGAATCCAATTCAAGAATAAAATGATTTTATGTTTTATTCTGAATTATTTAAGTGTTCACATTTGAATGGCGCTCACAAACTTGAGCAAGTGCGGAAAATAAAAGTAAGTTTTTTTGTTTTGTTTTGTAACACACAATACTTTCTGGCACTGAAAAAAAGTGCCATGACCCATTCAAGTGAAAGGAACATAAGGCTATTTTCAGCACCATAAAGCAGTGCACGATAGAAGCCTTTAATAAAAGCCTGTTAATGAGGTATTGAACATGTTAAATAAAACCACATTCACCGTGGAGTAATGATAAAAGCCATGCCGGACTGGAAATTGGATCACAGCACAATCAAACAATATGTTTGTTAAAAAAAAATCCCACATATTACAGTTTCAATGCAAACGCAGATAATAATCTAAAATGAGACTAAATGTTTGATTTTTATTCCTCTCTGTAGCAGATCATCTCTTACAAGAAATCTGTTCACATTTATTGGAATTATTTAAAGCGGTTTGATACAAATTGCTCATTTTTCTGTGAAAAGTAGATGACACTTTTTTGTTTTAATAAGGACATATGTCATTCTAGGAAGGTACATTAGAAATTGAGGCATTTGTTTGCTGTATGACTCAGAAAACAGTTTTCATGACAATATAAAGACAGAAACAAAAAACAAAAGCAATAAAATATACTCATATCAGAGACATCCTTCTGGTGCAATAAAATGGACAATACTCCCAAATAAGCAGTAAATAATATGGGCCAATCTCTAAAACAACAAATACATATAATCGTAATCATCATTGTTCATTAAAATACATTTCAGTGACATTGTGATAAATGAATTATACTTGATCTTTCCCCTTCATTCTATAATGGAGCCCCGTAAACCAACATCACCCAAATTAACTGTGCAGGGCCAGCTCGGCCCATCTCACAGGAGAAATTTGTTGGCACAGATCTTTCATATTGGATAGTTATACCTCTCATCGTAAACCACCTAAAACTCATAAATTAGCAAATAAACCCTTTCAGTGCCAGTGGAATGAATATTAGGAGTACCCTGGTACTCACAAGGTTGAGTGGACAATACGACTATGCCAGAAAGATCAGCACATGCATAGGAAGAGGAATTACCAGGCTGGAAGCCCAGTGGGAACAGCTCACCTTCTGCGCTCTAATCAATATATATTATAAATATAGTTAGACTGTAAGCTCATTTGAGCAGGGCCCTCCTCACCTGTTGTTTCTGTGAGTTATATTTTTATGTTATATACTTATGTCCTGTCTACCCATTGTACAGCGCTATGGAATTTGATGGCGTTATATAAAACTATAAATAATAATATAAATATCCATCCTCTAACATGGCTTGAATTATTCAGTTTGTGTATAAAGCCAAGGGGTTAAACAGACTTTACGTATGCCAACTGTATTTTTTTTTAGGATCAAACATGATTTTTTTGGTATAGGAATAAGTGACAATGACAACCTAACATTTATAACACATATTACAGTGGAATGGTCAGGAGCGGAGGGGAGAGTTCTCATAAAGAACATATGGTCAGCGGCATATTATGGCTTGGACCGGAAAATGAGGGCCAGTTTGTCCTGTTGTGCGATCAGGCTCCCTGGTGCTTAATAGGCAGAGTTATAACGCTACGCTGTACCCAGTGCCACATGCTCTTAAGATGCAGAGTACTAGGATGGCACATCATATCCCAGCACTCAGCAGTAAGGACGGCAGCCACCGAGGATCTAGGTGATCTCCCAACATAAATACATAACTATGTATACCAAATAAATGTTTATTTTGGAATTACTACTGCACGGAGAGTCACGATGTGCATTAGTGACCCATGTACTACTGAACTGATACGATCAGAACTTTGCAGGGTTGATCCCCAAAGCTTTCCCTTTCATGCTCCATATAAGAGGCATGAAGGGCAGCAGATTAGTCTTGTCTTGCAGTAGGGCTAGCCCTCAAAAGAATTGAAATGAGTGGGATCTGGAAAAAGAATAGGTGTAACATGCTTCCCCTGCACGCTTTGTTGTGGAAACCCTTTACGTATCCTTTTGCGAATCTACATGGCTCATAGAACATGCCATTAAACGTCCAATAGTTGACCAATTTAACAGGTATGTACCAAAACAAGAAACTGATATTATATTAAATACCTTGCATATAATAGTAGGTAATATTTGGCTTTGTGTCAGCTTCAAAGGAGCCACTAGTACACCACAGAGGTTTCAAGTGGAATTTTAAGGCCACTGGTAAAAGTCCATCTTAGAGACCTTTTCCTTTTAAGAAGGTTACTAGATTCTACTTTAGTTTTAATTATTCCAAATATTAGGTACTGTTAACGTATCATACAAAAGCGTATCTGGTGAGGTTTGGTATAAAATAAGCAGGTGGTGATATTTATTTTGTTTTCCCATAATCGTCCTCACACAGACAGGAATTAAAGCAATTACAACAATGGCTCGTGGTCAAGGGATTTAATATATAGCTTCACATTTATGGGAATTATTTTGAAAACGGGTACAGAACATACCGAGATTTGGGACCTGTGTTTATGTGAACCTCCATATTATGTGTTCCCATAATGAAAAAAATAATGTTTATTAATCTGCAAAACTGAAACGTAATGCAGGATGTCGGCAATGCCATATTGATCCTTTTAATGGATATTTCAAATCCATATAACATTTTGAATAAGCTATAAGGAAAACAGACATTGGAATGTGCTCAGTCCAAGTCATTAGGAAATAATTAGATATGACATTATTTTTTATGCAGTTCTTTCAGATGCATATGAAGCTACATGGCCCCAGTGTTTGCCAAGTTATGGACCAGTGGCAGACTCAATGAAATTAGTTTGCAAAGTGAATTTTTGAAGACATCAAGTGTATTACAGATGAGTCACCTGAAATTATTCTTGTAACTGAAGTCACAAAGCATAAGACATTTGCATCAACACTGTATACAAGTTTAAAAAAAGATTATTGATTTGTTTTCCCAATTTCCCTTTTCAGTTCCTGAAAATTTAATTTTGCCTTTACATAGCACCTTCAGGTTCTTGAGCATATCAGTGGATTTACGGAGTCTTATTAGGTGGGAAAAAAAACAGCAAAGTTTGTTCTGGTTAACAGGGCTGAGATAAAAACGGACCAATAGACCAGGTTTGCAAGTTGGGGCTCAGAAAGAGGCAATGGAATGTATGGATTGGAACCAGTTCACCTACACAGTCAGAACTATTACCAGTTAATGGTTTCCATCCAAGAATTACCCAACTCCCTAAAACACCATAAGGTCCTGTACTCAGACGGCCTCCCCATTCTCGCTCACTGATATTGTGTGTATTTTGATTGTGGGGACATTTTGGCACATGGGTTTCTTCTCTATGCCAATGCAACAGCAAGTCCGAAGAAAGGACTTACTGTTCATCTTAGCAGCAGAGCAGCTTGAAAAGTCCCTTTGTGCCCCGTAGGGAGTTGAAGGGCTGGTCGATGGAGTGAAATATTTCCATTCACAAACTCCATCTGACTTTGAGATCTTATAAAAAGTTTCTCCTGAACCCACTGGGATTCGAACCACGTGTTTGTGCTCTTCAGAGCCACGGTTTACTGGGCTGTTCAGGATGAACCCAGAGGAATATTTGCTTGCTGCCTGCCTCCTGTGTGAGCAGCGAGCGCGGAGTATGTTTTGGAAGGCTTTTCTGAACTCTGGACTGGAACAAGGATAGATCACCGGGTTGATGCAGCTGTTGAAATAACCCAGCCAAAACGTAATCTTGAAAATAGTATCTGAAGGTTTAGCCGGAGGATAAAGGGAACCTGTAAAATAAAATCAAGATGACAGTGTTAGTAAACACATCAGAAATTCCTTAGAGACACCCCACAAGCAAAATATTGTATCTGTCTTTTCTGCAGTGTTTACAATGGAAAGTTTCCATTACTTCATTAAACCTGCTTTGACAAAAATTGATGCTGTCATTGGGAAGGCGAGACATGATTTGCTCTTAAAATGTATCACTATAATGTTCAGGGCCATCACATAACGCAAGACCAAAGGGGTATCTACTCTAAGCCCAGACCTACCTCAAGGGTGCACTGCAGCTGTCCCTTGGACCCCCTCAACAGCAGAGGTCCAGCAGAGGTCTGTGCACCTCATGTAGCTGGTGAGAACCAGCCTCTGATGTCAAATCCCAGAACCCAGCCGGAGGAGACACGAATACCGTGGTGGACCTCCAACTCCACTTAGCTGCAGTTGAATGATGGCCCTGATTGTGCTTCTTTTTCTTAATCAAACTAAGGACCTCTATGTAGTATTTTTTGGGACTGTCCAGAGGAAAATCGGGACACAGAGGATACCTGCCAATAACACTGGAATTGGCTTATGCACAATTCACCCAGTTTGTATCCTACTGATTAATTGCCCCATTTACCTTCTAATCAGCGATAACGTGTAACGTGTTCCCTTTGCAGTACATACTATAAGAGATGCTGTGTTAATACATTTTAATTTACATGCCCTTTATATTTTGGTAATGCACCTAAACCACAATTTCACAAGCATTTCAAGTATTTGTTAGACCTAAATGGTCTGTACAGATATCTCATCTCCAGCTCCCCACTGGCCAGTTTGTTTCTGCTGATGAAATCTTTAATTGAACTTTGTTGCAACTTATGTAAAAAATAATGCCTTTATTATGAAATTACCCATCTTATGGGTAATTTCCATAAGATGCTCTGTTGATCCATAAGATGCAATTATCCATAAGATGCAATTAGCTCTGTTGCAGAGTTCCCTACTCTCTGTGCTGCTACATGGGGATTCCTCACCTGCATAGTGGGTTCCTGTTTGTTACCCTAACAATCTCATCATTGCACCCTTGATATGCTACATTTTATCTCTGGGAAGACTAAACATTATTATTATTATTACTGTAATTATGACTAATTATAATATTGGAAAGCAAATGTTTTATATACCACTGCACAACTAAGTGGGTGCCCTGACGTTTTCCATTCTCCTTGACAATAAGAAAAAAAAGAGATTCTTTTTTTTTTTTTTTATTGCAAGGATTTCACTTTTTCGACAGTGTATGCCAGAGGACATGTTTTGATAGACACGGTTCATTGGCCACTTCTGTGCCGTAAAAGTTTATTTCTGGTGCCTTAATAGTTTTTTTAGGGTACAAAAACAATTCTGTGAATGATGGGCAAACCAGTTAAAGCCATAAGAGCCTCTCTAAATCACATTACAGTTTTCTATTACTTTCCCTGCAATAAATGGTCCCTTGTGGCCATATAATTCTTCAGTTATCCATCCACGCTTACCAATGTAACTTCAACTTGCTGGGGGAGGGGGGTGGTAGAAGACTAAAGCCCAATATTTTAATTATGTCTGCTTTGGCAGTGTATTAACATCATTTTTACACAACTGTGATTAATGTTACCGATTAATATAATCTAGCCTCCCTTACCCTTACATGAATCCAAGAATAGAACACAGCACTCCAGGGATGTTGCAAGTGAATTCACACGTTTACTAAGTGTGATGATGGACAAGGTGGAAGCACAAATGTTTTGGGGTACACCCCTTTATCAATGTGCACCTAAAGCCGCCTCCAGAGGATTTTGACTTTTTTTATTAGGGCCAACCCTGGTGGGCTTTTCCTGCAAAAACAGCTTGGTAGGCTCTTTGTAATGCAAAGTAGTGATTGTTAAATCACAGAGATTCCTCAATTCACTGATTGTACATGGCCAGCTCAGCCTTCCTTCAAGGAGAAACTTGCCAGAAATGGCCCATCATTAAAAAAAAACTCCTGCTTTGGTCACTACAAACCTAAGGCATGTTATCTCATCTGAGCACAAGGAAGGACCTTTAAAATAGCAGAGTTCATTCTACAGGTATATAAAATATCGATCTGCTAGGTCGATTTGTCTAACTTTTTAACATGGCAGGACAGAGATGTTAATTGAATTACTGGAAACTTGCTTAATCAAATGTGTAGTGAAATAAATCTTATAGGTTTTTTAGCCGTTCAGCAGACTTCACAAAAGCACTTCAAGGCCACATGTGGCCGACAAAGGGACTATCAAGTACTAGCCATTATTTTATTTAAGTGTTTGTGCGATGTAGAAATGTATATCTATATTTGTGGTAGAAGCCTGGATTATTGTGGGAAAGAAAATCGTTATAGAATTTTATGGTTTAGTAAAACAGATGAGGTTGGCGAAACATTATCTCAGTTTTTGATTTAGTAGAAGAAAATGGAAATTAATTCCAATACCTTCCAGTGATCCTATTAAACAACTTGGATACGAGGCATTTGAGTTGACCATAAAAGACATTAATATAATTGTTGCCCTTTTCTTTTGTTATTTTCTGTGCTGAAAGCCCCTTTTATATCTTCTCTCCAGCTACATGGCCAGAAGCACAGATAAGAGGAAACTTTGAATTAATAAAAATTAAATATATGCAGTTAGGTAGTGGAAATAAAGAAACATGTATTTGATGTCACATAAGAATGAATATGGAAATATACCAGCATTTCTATCCCAAGGTGATAACATTTAGTCACTAAAAACTGAGTTGTGGGTAGGATAAGACGTGAGGAACTACTAGCATCATAGCTTTTATCACCATTTAGTGAATGCATTTAAAATACCTGCAAATATATATTTTTTATTTTCCCATGCCTAAATGGATTTTTGGTTTTCACCTTATGCAAGCTGCTCTTTGTGTCAAAATCATATTAACTGTTAACGGGGAGGAATAATCACGTAGAGTCTAAGAACAGGAAATTAAGAGAGCTACTCCATGATATACATATACAATATATTTCTATACATATACATATACATATAATAAAGAACATTAACCCCTTCAGCCCTGGGAGTTTTCAGAATCTAAGAATTCTACCATATGTTGGTTAAACCATAATTGATAAACTCAGACATCATTTAGTTCAGGAGAAGTAGAGCCTTCTTTTAAAATCATAGAAATACATAATGTTATGTTATGGTGACATCCCTGGACTTCCTATAAATGTATTTATTTACATTTATTTATACTTTTTTCTCCCTCTTCTCCTACTGATCCGTCTGTGCTGATCCTACTGTGATCAACAAGCATGTCTCCATAGCACTGCATTGCTGATTGCAATAAAAGTGATTGCTCAGCAGGGCGGCAATGGGAGAGCCCAGTAGTGAATCAGGGAAAGTCCGATTGCGTGTTCAGGCATTCCTTGTATGAGGGCGAACTGGTGCTTGTGTAGAGCACTATTTTACAAGATCAGCAATCAAAGATGCTGGCTTCTGCCCAAATGGGGGAGTCCAGGCTGTCAATAGACATATAGCGGTACATCCCAATGGGCTTTGTGGCTCAGGTTTTAAGGACGTATCAGTATGTCCTAAGAGGACTGAACATGTTATTATAACTATTATGAAGGGTCAGCTTTGTGGGTTTCATCAAAAGGTGTTTGATAAAAGAAGGAACAATTTTGCCTCTACTTTGCCATTCTGTTTGCACCAAAATTTTACCTCTATGCCAAAAATAGAATTTGATGGCAGCTAAAAACCACCTGGACCGCCTGAATGGTGAATCTTACATGTAATGTAAGGAAGTTTTGCCTCACCAAGAGGTTAGTAGGCAAAAAGAACAGATTTCCAGCGTAACTGGTAGAGTAAAATCTTGATATGGATCTTCAATGGAGGGATGTAAGCTATACATTTTGAAATGGTTTATGTTCAGAGTCACATTTTCTGATCCAAGAAAATAAAAAAATATGCTGGTGAGAACCAGAGAAAAAATAAATCTTTATTTGACTAATTCTACAACTGGAACAATATTTGTTATATAAAGAATATACAAAAATCACAAATCATTATGGCAGCATAATACACATCAGGGCCATTTCGCCTTGTATAGTTCATTTACAGCTGCTGGAAACAAGCTGGTAACACGGAGCTATAATTTAAACACCTCAAAGCAGCTAGAGCTGAAATTTACTTTTTGCCGCATTCTACACTAGTATTTAAAGTGATAAAAAGCCCTGACATCTCCACTTATGGAAATAGACGGAGTTTACGGAAAAAAAAATGAAAACATACACAAATCCCATGTTCCAGGTGACAGCTGATATATCCAGGCTCAGAGGACAAAAGGCTTAGTTCCTTCTGGTAAATTACGAGGGCATTCAGAATGTTTTAAATATTTTGTTCTGTTTTAAATACGTTGTAATAGATCATGAAGGTGACAATTTTATTATTTTGGCAAAGTTCTACAATGCTTCTTGAAATTATTAGGGGGACGTGCAGTGATTGAGGAATTCATATATATTATGACTGAGGAAGGAGTAAGGCTGGAAATGGAACGGAGCTCGTAGATTTGTAGTGAAGGTACAACAAATTGTATTTGCTCAATTATAAGATGACCCCCCAAAAAAGGAAAAACCTGAATATAAGACTACCCTATAGGAAAAAAAGTTTTACTAGAAAATATTAATTCACATGTAAACTATTTTTTCATATTTAATAAAAACTAAGATTGAGAAAAATGATTTTTGTTTTTATTTCCTTTTATTTGCCAACCTGCCCCAGTTACGCACATCTGCCCCCAGAAATGCTTTATACCCCTATATGCCACTCTGCCTCCCTAATAAGCCACTCTACCCCCAGATATCCTTTTAATACCCTATATGCCACTCTGCCTCTCTGATATGCCTTTTAACCCCCTATATGCCACTCTGCCTCCAGAAAACCATTGAACCCCACCCCCTTGCCGCTCTTAACCCCTCCGACTTACCAGTGCATCCCTTTACTTGGGACCCGTGTTCAGTCACAAATAAAGGGATGCACTTTAGTGGGGCAGCCGGTGGAGGTCTAAGCGATGCAGACCTCCGCTGCTGGTAGCCAGTACTTCCGCCGGGGCTTCTAGGACTGAGCGCCGGCTTCACATGATCTTCCAGTCAAACGTTCATCGACTGCCATATAATGTGACCGAATTCCCAATATTTATGCCCGAGGTGGATTTTTTTTAATGGTATTCAACGGACATGCGCTGAATTCTTGCTTTGTTTTGTGTACTTATCGCCAATATTATTCTAGCAGCAACTCAGGAATCCAAACTTTTTAGGTTTGCATGCATGCAAAGATAATTTGATTATCGCGCAGGTAATGTGGAGAGGTATGTGGCATGGAGAGATGAAGAGAGAACAGGACACCGGTTGCGGGTATTAGGACTGCATGCTTATTTGGATAGGTGTGGGTCTTAGTGAATGTTTAAAGGTAGGATAAGTAGGGCAGAGTATAAAGTCCCATATGGGAAAAGCTAAGAGAGTGGTTAGGAGAATATTGGAAATAAGGGCAGAAATATAGGGGGTTTCAGGAATGATCCCAGTAAGAGGGAGCAGTTTTAACCCCTTAATCAGGGACGTAACTAGAAACCTCAGGGCCCCGGTGCAAGAATCTGTTAAGGGCCCTCCACCCCAACCCATCTACCCCCTTCTCGCTATCTACCCTCTCCCTACCCCCTTCTCACTATCTACCCTCTCCCTTCTCACGATCTACCCACTCACTCCCTACCCCCCTTTGTAGGTCACTTACCATGCAGTCCTGTGGTGGGGCGCGAGGCCTCTGTCTCACTGCGCACGGCTTCACTGCTGAGCGCCGGCGTATGGCGCCATATGCCGGCGCTCAGCGTGAAGCGTCGGCACCCGAGACAAATGCCTCACCCTCCCAACACTGCAGTCGGGGCAGCGCTGAGGCAGGCGATGGCGGCGGGGAGAGCAGAGGAGTCCTGGAGTTCTGTCAGTCAGGGGGGCACCAAGAGGTGGCCGAGCGGTCATTTTCAGCAACCGCTGGCAACCCCTTGGGGCCCCCTGACTGGCAGAACTCCAGGGCCTGGGCGCAGTTGCGACCCCGGTAGTTCCGCCACTGCCCTTAATGACAAAGCCCGTACATGTACGGGCTCAAAATGCATTGTTTTCAATGGGTTTAGGGACCGCCCATTGTTCTTCAGGGGTTAAAGGATATATACGAAGGGTGATGGAATAATTTTTTGCATAAATTAATGGAAAAGGAGATTACATCAAGACAGCAAATTAATTATGTACGCCTCCTTCTTACTGAAGGTAAAACAAACCCTTACTTTTAAACCAAATATCTCCAAGACAATTAACATCATTGAAAAACAGAAAAAATACTAAAAATTTGCATTTTGCCAAACTGCAATTGTCACTAAGAATAAATAAAACCACATAAAAAAACAAAAAAATAGATGTAAACCACAGCTGCACAGTTGTAAAATAAATACATATGGATTAAACCTAGAGGGAAGACAATAAAACTTGAAATGTTGTGGAACCACAACTGACCACTTCTCCAAAGGCACAGATAGCAACTTAAAATTCCTCCAGTCCGTAAAAAACATGTATTTAATCAACTACATATACACTTAATCATTCCACTAATCATACAAGGAGTATAATTAAAAGCAAGAAAAAAAGCTCATGATTCAGTAGCGTTTAGAAAATTCTCATCAAAGCTGCATATCCTAAGGATAACGTATTCATGCGAGGACGCGGCATATTTGTCATTTCCTACATATTTCCGCATTAATCATGGGACCCGGTGCCAGCAAGAATAAAAATCCCTATGTTCCTTATGGCACATATAATATATCATCTTGTTCAGATGAGTACATAATCCAGACATGTAAAAATGAAAAGCCCATATGAAAGTTATTTCAATTATTTTTAACATTAAGATACAGTGGATGAAAACAGCTTGTGATGCGCAAATCCTTTTATGAACCATATTATCTCCTTAACCAGCCCATTGAGGGCTGCATTTAATACATCTATAACTTAATTCTGCATTAAAGTTAGATTTTTTGTAGTATTGCTGAATGTCCAAATCCTACACATAATTAATAATGGAAAAATATTTGTATTTATCACATATAATGGATAAAGTAAATTCAAGATGCAATTCTCCAGCAATGTAAAATCATGTAATAATGTAATAATTATGGCAAAAGTCATTAGCAGAAGGTGTTTTAGTACTGTCTTCAAAGGCACCCCTAGGCATCTTGAAGCTTCCTTTCCCATTCCAGCTATCAGACATAGGGTGGCTTTTGCTGCACCTTTGGAGCTGCAGCTCCTTCTTAACGCATGTGATTTAAAAAAATATTATATTTTACGGCTATGTATTAAGGCTCTAATACAATGTGATGGCTTGTTTTCTATTTGGAAAAAAACAAACAAAAAAAAAAAAGAAGGACAGCGTGGCCATTTGTGTTTTATATCATCAGGAAAATGTTTTGTTTTATAAAATGCACATTTTTTTTATTTTTTTTTTATTTTTACGAGAATTTCTCCTTCCAGCAACACGCACAAGATATGTTAAGCAAAATAGGGGAGACTGGTGCCAACACTTACAGAAGAAACAATGTTCTACATCCTTGCAACATCTCCTTATGGGTTTATGTTATGGTGGAGAATTACACATTGATTTCTGTTTTCTCTCACATATTAGAAATATTCATTTTTTATGTCATTCAACAGAGGCAACTAAAACTATGAAATGTTTTAGGCATTTTGATGAATACGCTCTAAAACGCAGAAAAATGTATTATGCATAAATGTGAACCTTTGATGAATAGTCCCTTTAATTAGGAGTCATTCCACATAAATCTTTCTACGAAAAAAAGCACAACAGCATGTGTGTAAACAAATTGCGTTCCAAATTTCATTAGGGAAACAAGTAAATCTTTCCATGTATTTGCGGGTCAAGCCTGTTGAATGATGACTTTCGTATTTTGTGGACCTTCCATTACTACAGCGATGTAACAGTTTATTTATTCTATAGGCAACTTCATATGTCTTGCTTTGGAATGTTACAGAGACGCATATTTAAGGTGTGGATTAAGGTGGACCTCCCATCCACAAATGAAAAACAGGGTCTGTTTTACGTAGTAAATATTACTTCATCTATACATGTTCCTGTAAATGTATAGATGGAAGGTTGGATAAATCACAGAAGCCAAGCAGACACAGCTATTAAACATTAACCCTGATGCATTTATCCCTCTCTAGCCCCTTAAGAAATGAAGCAGACACACATACATATTATAATTTTATACACATACATCCACACACACTGTATACACAAACATACATACATACACACACATTTGGAATGAACTGGTCCCAGTTGTGACCATGATTGTTACACCCCTGGTTACACCAGTAGATTAGAAATTTACACACTGTCCCAATTTGGTCTCTGGAGGAAGGGGACTCTTCCCACGGCACTGGTTGAAGGAGTAGAAGAGAAATTGACCTTTGGGATATTAAATCTCCACCTTAAAGAGCAGAGTAGGGCTACAACGGAAAGCGCATGCTCTGCTTTGACTTTGTGGGTAAGATTGTAGTAAAGGGGTGGGTAGATGTTTAATGTCAACCCTGGAGCAAACCACTCATTCTTAACTTTAGTCAACCCAACTTCCACTTTACTGTTAAGGTTTTGCTGTTGCCACTTCCTCTGAAACAAGAGGGGCAACTAAATGTTTAACTAAGTAAACCCCAACCTGATTTGTTGAAATCTGAATAAAAATGAAACAAAAATTATAATGTTGTTGAACCTCTATTTTATGAAATATTTTGAAATGACAGTATTTTGTATTAGTTGTGTCCATGAAGAAACATAAATCACAGTTGGGCGTTAACAGGTGCCGTTTAAGCCATATGTTACTCAATCCATTCTAGATTGTGAATAGAGGCTAAAATAGGATGTGTGTGAGCTCGTCACTGACATTGCCCATAAGCATCATTAGACCCTTCTAACCCCCCCTTCCTGGTTAGACCTTGTCATTCATGTCTTATGATTACTGTCACAGCATTATTTGTATACCATACACTTCTCTGTTTGGAGTGTGTTCTATTATTTTATCACTACAATAACAAGGCAATTGCAGTTTACAGCCATACATATATTACTGTAATTCTATTTCACTCAACATCCACCGACTGCTTTGATAGGACAAGCGCCAACAAACATGCAGTTTGTTGTTGTGTGAAATTGTGTCCTACAAACGGGACACCGGAACACCTGTCCGTGCTGCTCAGTCATTAGTGGACTCTTGATTACAGGATGTAAGTTTTCATTTTTAGGATAAGAGAAGTCTACAAAGTTAGAATGCAAGCTAATGACTTTTTCCAACACTCTGACGCATGGTCTGCAAAACGATGGGTAGATATGGTGTCTGTCAATCAACAGTACATAAACAAGCACAGGACTTGCTCATGCACCCGGTAAAAGGACACATGCTTTCAACCTTCTCCTGGGATGACACCACATCAACCAACATTGATATTTCACCAAATAAAGGCTTGAGTTGCTTTTGTAAAAACTGCATTGTTATATCTGTCGCTAATGAGAATTAATGAATACTGAATCAAGACATTCTTAATTAAACAGGCTACTAACACATTCACTTAAGTCTATGGATCTATCTCGTTTCCCGGATTTCTGTTCACTACAAGTATACATGAAACAACATTATTCTGTGTTTTCATCATCCACAGAGGTCATTTCTTTAAGTCTTTGAAGGCCAGAGTAACAAAAATCTTAGTTTGCACGTTAATTAAAAATGTTGCGGAACTGACAAAAGACATGCGTGCCTCACCCACACAAATAAAGCAATGGAAGAAAAGAAAAATACACTTTACTCTTTTATTGCCGTATTTTCAATGTTCTATGCCGGAAAACCAAAAGACTTGTGATAATATAGTTCAGAATTAAAAATCAGAGTGAAGCTCTTGGGTCGGTAAATCCTCTCAAAATCCTCTTTTTTTTTTCTCTGCACAATCTATGTAACTCAAGCAGAGCCAATTGTTAGACATATTTATAAAATGCTTTTGGTGGATAATATAAGGAATTGGAAAGTTTTTTCAAACGACAGACATTTTGCAGTCAGTATTCATTATCGCTCGTATTAACCCCTGCAAGAGATGGTCTTGGTGACTCTATTCTAGTTAACAATTTTAAATACCTCCAATGAACACTATATTGTACGTGAATAAAATTCTGATGTTAACCTTAAGTTTGTAATCTTTTTCATATCTTGCGTTACATTATTGCTACATACAACATAAGGGTTTTATCTATAACATGGATATACAGACATTGTACATGTCATTCCCAGATGGCCTCCATGGAAAGGCTCCGCAGAAATGCCATAAACTGTAATCTAGATATAGTTTTTAGGACAGATGACAATGCTGGCAACTCCTGACTAGTTAGAAAACAAAAATAGAAGTATAATGTTAAAGGAAACGTAAATACACTTCTGCATCACAAGACTGATTTGATCCTCGCTGCACAATATGCTACACATAAAAAGCTACGACTGAATGCTTTTCATACATAGCAGCAGGTCATACACGGAAAATTCAACCTACAATAATAAAGATTTTATTTAGTATTCAGAAGCCATCTGTATGCATCTGAGGTTGGCACTGCACACTACCGTACTGTATACCCCAATCAGCGTACGTTTGGATAGAGTTCAGAATGAAATCTTGTCACTTACCTATTGGCATAGCAAGGAAGAACGGAAGCCAGCACAATACAAAGCATCCCACTACAATTCCAAGTGTTTTTGCTGCTTTCTTCTCCCTGGAGAACTTAAGAAGTCTCACCGAAAAGTGGGGTTTGTGCTTTGAGCTTGTGGTAGAATTGATACTTTCTGGGGTGCTCTTTCTGTGGATTCTCAAAGTCACTTCCTCAGAGTCTGACTTCTCAAACTTCATCCCACAGGTTAAAACTTTCCCTTCCCTTTTGGCCACAACATATACCCGGAAATACATGATCAGAATGATAGTCAAAGGTAAGTAAAAAGATCCAAAGGCTGAGAAAAGAGCATATCCCGGTTCTTCTGTGATTTCACAGATTGTTTCGTCTTCTGGTGCTGGTTCTTTCCAGCCGAACAGAGGTCCAATTGAAATCACAAGCGACAAGACCCATATACAAAGCAAAGCTAGGAGACCTCTTCGCTCAGTCATAATGCTTGGGTACCTCAGGGGATAACTAACCCCTATGTACCGGTCTATTGATATGGCACATAAGCTCATGATGGAAGCTGTACAACAGAGAACATCTACTGCTGCCCATATGTTGCAGAAGATGCGACCAAAAAGCCAATATCCTTGTATCTCAAAAGTTGCTGAAAATGGAAGCACCATAGACATTAAAAGTAGATCAGCCACAGCAAGATTGGCAATAAAATAGTGAGTCACAGTCTGTAGATGTCGGTGGCAGGCAACCGAAAGAATGACCAAAATATTTCCTAAAACACCAAACGTGATGAACATTCCGAAGATAACTCCCACCACAATGGCTTTGGATATATTAATGGTGGTCACATGTTGCGTGCAGTTTATGCAAAGTGGGATACTTTCTACAGTGTTATTCTGGTTAAGTAAGACCATAGTGATATAGATGTGGGATGTTCTGCCTCAGGACTTTTTCTTCCTGCTTTCTATCATATCAAACTCAAAAATGCTTATTTTACAAGAAAATACATCCAGCAAAACCAGGAAATGATTAGAAAGTACAGCCAATGCAATGTTTAAACTATGGATGTGTGATTCATTTGAAGAAAGAAATCTAGATCTGTCTTCATGCTTCAGTTGGAGGGATGCTTCACAGATGTTTACAGGCTTAATTGTTGTGTTTCAATAGTGTTCAAAATGTACTTGTACAGCCCTCTTGCAGCTTTTTCCTTCACTATAGCTTTTTGGATGTTAGTTCAGAAATGTTGCTCTGTTTTTGGGTTGTTAAACACAAACATATTACTATGTTTTTGAGAACACAGTTATGAACTCTGGAAAACCTTTTTAAGATGGGCGATCATCTTTATAAAAAAAAACTGTTGGAATGAAACCAGTTCCATACAGCAAATGACCAGGTATAATTCTCACACTGTATGCTCTCCAGGGTGACCTCTGGACCAGGATTGATGTTATGATTATGCAAAGATGATCTTCTCATGTTATTTCAGACATGTGTCCCACTGAAAGAAGCAAAGAAAACAAAGATTAAATAGTCTTTCATCTTTAATTTCTCACCAAATGTTAAAGATGCAAACCTGTTCCCTGACTCAATAATTCTATCTGTTCAGATATCCATGCAACACATAATTCATTTCCAGATGCCCAAAATCTTCATTATGTGTTACCTCGAATAATAGCGTGCCGCCACAGCTCAGCAGGTGATACACATTAGGTAAGTATACGTCATCCAGAGATAGATAATTCATGTATACTCTTCCTTCTCTCGGAAAGGTACCAGTCCTAACTCAATAGATCAGGTTTTAGGCATATCTGGAATACAGTGGTCTCCAAATCATGGACTATTGGTGGTCTGGGTTGGTAACAGGTGCTATGACAGGTCTACAGCCCTTTACCCTTTCCAAATCTGTATGTACAAAATAACTTTGTCTCTTATCCAACATTCATCATCATACACATACTTACATATTAATTCAGGGCATGCTGTCATTCTAATCATTACATTTCAACAGAAAAGTCTACTTTTTTTCCCCCAAGATGAGGGGCTTTCGTTCAAACCTTGATGTACTCAAACAAGGAATGGCAAGAGGGTCAGGGAAGCAATCCACAATACAACTTTTGTGTTTTTCCATTTAGCGTGACAAGGTAGCATCTACACAGATTCATTGTGTCAAGGGGGTGCATGCAGTGTCTCTCAATGAATGATTAGGGTTAGGTAGGACTACATATGGGATGTGTTTAAACCATTTAGTCTCGTGGCCATGGCTGAAAGCTGAAGAACTCCCCGCGTACATACGGATGTTCCCATTGCAAATCATCTTTGATCAATTGAGGAAGAGTTTTTCTGACTAAGGAAGAGTTTTTTTTCTGATTAATTATAGTTAGTATTATAGCAAAAAACGTGAAAAGTAAGACTTGTATGGCTTTTGACGTTTGTCAGAAATATTTAGGAAACCATAGCAGCAAAATTCGGTCTCAGCTTCTGCTACAGTTTGCCTGTGAATGAAGATAACAGTCAATGCTTCTTGGGATAAAGAGAATTAATTAGCACTGGCACATTTAATAAATTAGACAAACAATTATGTTAATTATTAATGAAGAACTAATCATTAGCAAAACAGACAAATATAATTAGTGGAAATGGTTGAGCACACCAGTGAACAAATGCACTTAATACGACTTCTTTAGTCAGTCTTGCTCCATAATTACTAATTAGATTGTGTTGCTGTCTTCTTTGCTCATATTTATATCAATATGATGTGTATTTATACAAAACGGCACAAAATACAGTTTTAATGATTGCTCCATTTCTACATGTAAATTAATTACATTCACACCCTATTTGGCATGCTAAAGTAAGGGGTTTGTCATTTGAATATCTTAAATGTGCTGTTTTATTTAACAGATCTCTTATCTTTTCTTTGAAGGTTTAATTACATAAAATACAGTTGTTTTTATCAGTGTCGGCTTTTGTGACACATAAGTGGTTCCAGCATAAAAATATAAACAAGACAAAATGATCAGGTATGATCCTCCTAAATAATGAGATGGAGATGCTACATTTCTTTACATACACATTGTTGTTTCTTCATAAATACTTGCTGCCAAGAACTGCCGTTAGCTTCAGACACCAACGTCCCTCCCTTGATAAGAGAAGAACTAAGCTTGAAATAGGTCAAGTACTGGTCACTGTCAGAAAAATTAGAATTCAGAAAGCCAGTGTTCTCTGTAGAGAGACGGATATAAATAGTCAGGGTCAGAGTATTCAATCAATGTCCATCAAGCTTGAGTTCACCTGAAGATAAGGGCTGGTTTCTGGAACGAGGAGTTACAATACCGCTAGGGCTTTTTTGTTTTCGAAATTCTCAGATTTTGAAAAAGTGAAATTTTGGCCACTGCTTAACCGACTTCTGAATGGAAATGTCCCAATTATGGCTATTCTTTCTCATAATAGGGTATATTAAAGGGATACTCCAGCCATCATATGGACTTTAACTAACTGATGAAACATAAATATCTCCTTAAAACCAGAAAACCAAAACTAGATCTTTAGCGAAAATAGATGATATTCAAATTTTCAATCAACATAGAATAACATGTATTTTAAAGGCTATTTAAAACTGAGCTGAGTTAATAAAAAATATGTTTACTCATTACATATATTTTTTTTTTAAATCAAAAAACGTGCTTTATACACAGGGGACCATTATTATTGCAATACATGAACCTGAGCGGCTGCACTGGAATGTCCAAACACAGCGGTTCCAAGTGACATGATGATAAATGTAAAGAATTGCTGGGATTCAAGGCTTTACCACGCTGACGAAAGGGCAATGTGTCTCGAGAGCTCAGTACACGTAGAACAAACGTCGGTAGCACCAGCGCACTGTTTTCTGATAGACGCTGGTCATTTCTAAACCGGAGTTCTGATGCAGTTTTTACAAGTGGTTTTATCACCATAGCAACCAATTTAATAGTGAAGTCAATATGAACAGTCTGTTTGTTTCTATGGCGATTAGACCATTTTTTCAAATTTTGCATCTGAACAGGTGTTTATCTGCCTCAGGGACATGCTTATGTTGATAAATATATGGATAATGATACTATTGATGTATTGACATGCCTGGAAACTCTCTGGTTCAGCTACCAGCTACTTGTAAGAGACCACGCTGATGTCAGCGGTGGGCCCTCTGACGTCGAGGACACACGCCATTTTTGGAGGGGAGGTGGGCAAAGAGTCGGAGAACAGGTGCTTCACTCTCCGGACAAAGTGTGGAGAGTTCCCAGGTATATTTTAGGTAATGTGGCATATTTTTATCCTCAAATTGGACGGGGCTGGCAACTTTCAACCTTGGGGTGATTTTTATAGTGGTGGCTCATAAAATTCAAATCAGAGCAGCCTAAGAAGCAATTGACCTCCTGCTCTTCTGCCAGCCCCTGCCGCCACAGTCGTGAAATCTGCGTTTATCTACCATTTCAAGGACAGCGTGTCCTGCCATTTCACGTCACAGATAACAGATCTTTTACTCTTCTACCGCTGGGCAATTAATACTGTATAATTTCTGCGTGGGTTTCAAATGCCATTACTGTCATTTACAGAAACCTTTAACTCCGTCAATAGGTTAACTCTCCTGAGTAGGGTTCTGTTCTACACCAATTCCAGCCGCTGCAATACCACAGCGATAAATTATCTCTCCAAGCAGCAACGATCGCCCACACAAATCTATGTTCTAAGTATATATTTTTCTATTAACCCCAATGAATTTACCGGAACAATAATTTCCTAATCTACAACATCGCTAGCGGTCTCTTGACTATAAAGAATTGGCACCGTGGCATTTTTTTAATGTAATTAGTTTAAAAACAATTCTGCCCAGAGACTAAATTTGCCTGTAGCCACGTCTTAATAATACAAAACACACACAAAAAAAAACAACAGTATCATTAAATGGGTTATTATTTACTATATGTTAATATAAATGACATCTAATGTGGATATTCAATTAAAATAAGAAAAACGCAATATTTGCATTTAAAGAAATATATATATTAATTCTGGAAGCCCATGTTGGAAGGTCTACTAGGAGGTTTCTATTCTCTTCACCAGGGGCAGTTTTTTATATTATTATATTACTATCTATATATAGCTTCTAGGCAGTGTGTAATTCTTACATGCGCAGAATAATAAAACAGGATACGGAGGAGATTCGCCTGGTAGTTACACATTCTGATTGGGACATGCAATCACTATAATCCTTTCCAGATCCAAGCAAGGCATGCAATAAAATTCTTAGCTGAGCATTCGCTGAGAAATGCGTGCGCCCCCTAAAATTATTTTGGCAACATTTATTAAATACATCGAGGTGCCTTTGCCATAATTGCTAAATTAAGCTTTTTGCCGGGAAATGATTACATATTTATTTTAGTAAAAAAGGAACTATATCCTATATGAACAAATATCTTGTTTCTGTTTTTATAAATTGTACAACGGCCTCCTTCTGTTTCATAAACTGTCCTGGCGGCAATAACGGTCAATATAAATACATAAATATACGTTTTCTGTCCATTGGCCTCAGAGACCATAGTACCATTATCTGGGAAAATAACGAGCTGCACGGCTGGAATATGGTGCGAGCGGAATGACAGAAAGGAAAAGATCCGATGTGACATTTAACCAGGGAAATAACAATACAGACATGGGAGCTACATGATTCGAAACCTTTAAACTTAATCTCGTTGCAGTCCTAGATTAATTTAACCCCTTAAGGACAATGGGCGGTCCCTAAACCCATTGAAAACAATGCATTTTGAGCCCGTACATGTACGGGCTTTGTCAATAAAAGGGTTAAATTCTCTCTACCACTTCTGAGGGATTATATTTATCCACTATGATCTAAGTGAAGTTATATTTTGTCACATTGTATCTAAGTCTCGCTTGTCTTAAGTCTTATAAAATTGCTTTTTTTCCTACTATACTATGCTTTTTTGTGTACGAGCACCATAGGAGTTGTAGTTCCATAACATCCGGAGGTGATACTGGAGGTTAGCCCTGGTTTAACCCCTTTATTTGTTTGAATGTTGATAATTACTGCTTTATGACCCCCCCCCCTTCAAGCTATACATGTCCTTAATACAGATCCTTTAAGAAGTCCATGCGCCACATCAGTAGCATTCCTGTTAACTCTTTCCTTTATATCTATATTCTCGCAGAGAGGAGGTCTTAGTACTCTACATAATACGCACAATATAGCATTTGCGTAGTAGGTTGTATGTGTCTGTCCCATGTACTATTTAGATAATGAATATGGTTAATGCAATTTCATTAATACAAAATCCATTTAAAAGAAAAATAAGTTGCTGCTTGAACTATACAATTGTCACACTTGTGATTTATGCACTGGTTCATTTTAAGTATTTAAAAAACAAATAAATAATAATATATATATATATATAATATATAATTGATTTTTCCATACAGGATAAATACCATCAATGCTAGCAGTTAACAAAACAATTGCCAGGAATACAGGTGACAATAAATGTTTATGATTGAATGACTTTTGCTTTGACGGCTCTGCTGACCTTTACACAAGGATGCAATTTTCTCAGATAGGTCTGTGTCAGATTAAAAACAACAATGAATAATGTAACAGGTTGCATACGTAACACAAACGCATCTTTGTACGTGATTATCACGAACATAATCTAGTAAGTGCTTGCGCAATAGCAGCACCTGAATAGCAGTCGAAACCTTTATTGCTCCTTTTATACAGACCATAAAATTCATGTTTGAAATGGGTTTCAACCCAAATGAAAAGATGAAATAACATCAGATATGGTACCTGTCTGCAGGGTGCTTTGTTTTGCCTTTTATAACATTCACTGAAATGTAACTATTTCTCTGATGATAGCCCTTTCTTAATTCTAAACCTTAGGTGCATAAAATGCTTGTTGGTAATTTAACTGAAAAATATACAAGATTATGTTTGTTTTTTTTAATGTACTTCTGATTTTACAATTGTACAATGCCTCGATTCAAAATATTAGGTCTAGCACGGTAATGCAATCCTCCAATCTCAGAATATTAGGTTGAGCTTGGAAGTGGCGTTCTGCAGGTCAGTTCATCGGTGATGTATCCCCCGTCAAGTACCTGGTGTCCTTGTGACAACAGTTACAAGAGAGATAGACTATACCACTACAGGCAACACAAATATCATGCACACTCAAGACTAAAAATAAAAAAAGAACATACTTATTTAGTATTCCAAAGTTTCGACCACGCAGAGCCTTCATCAGGACAAAGAGAAAAAATAAATTAAGACCTTTTATTGTACCTGGATGCCGACCGCAGAGGGGGAGGCGAGTGGAAGTGCTGCCCCATGTAGGGCCTATAGCAGCCCCAAAGGCAATTATATCACTGCGTTTCAGGACATAAGTGTTAAATTGCACCAGTGAATAAGGAAGCCCATTCATGGCTACCTCAACGAGCCGTTTATTCCCCTTCTGGGAGCTTTAGAAGTTTGACCCGGAGCCTATGGGTGAAGCACAGCTTCTGTGAGTCTGTGGGTCACTTTCCTTTTCATCTGTGCAGAGGGGCAGCATTTGGTCCCATCCACCACGTACTTCCCCCTCCTATTTTCAGCCTTTTAAGACAGCCTGGAGCTGGTCCTGTCCATGCCCAGGGCTGGTCCCATCACACATACAGCTGCCATGCCACCACCTGAAGTGGGAGAGCTCCCGGTGGTCCACCTAGAAAGTTCCCAGGTATGCTTAGTGCTCAGCGATGGATCATGTGCAGGATGCTCCACACTTTCACTCAGCTGAGAACACATCAGCCAGGCATTCTTATGGGCTGAGGTGACTTATGGGATACAGCAGGGCCATCTTGTCCTTCCATATCAACATATCTGTACAAGCATATATTAATATGATTGCCAATTTTAAATAGACTGTTAAATACTTTCACTGTCCCCTATTCCAACAACGTTACAGAGTCTGCTAGAGCTATATAAATAAATGTAAATATTCTCGGATATCCCAGAGATGTGAGATGCCAGAGTTCTTTTGGAACTGAGAACCAAATTGGAACAGTCAAGCCGGATCCTGAATAATCGCTACTTAAGGACACCCTTCATGTTTCTGTCCGGTGGGTAGATGCATGGATGTCCACCTCAGGCCCTAATATGTGACTTGTGGTAGCGGAATGTGTAGAAACGAAGGGGACCATATACATCTACTCAGTAACTGACAGAGGTCCACATATTTCCCACTACAAACTCTACTTACATCACTGCCAGTAAGATGAGCATTAGCTATATGGAAAAAAACTGTAGAATAATACTTATCCCTCTTTCAAACACACTATATATTACAAGTTAAATAAGAAAGAGTATGCTTGGAATGTATTTTTCCAGTTAAACCTCTATAGTCTTAACTGGCTTGAGGTTGAACCAAATTGCTCTTGAATACATGTAGGTTTCATGGTAATCGGTGGGATTAAAATAACGAATGAAAAACAGATTAACCGGCTCCTTTATTCTCCGGTGAATTTTGCGATTTTTTTGATTGTCAACTTCGTTTTGACATTTGATCAGCTTGAGTAATACCAATTTTATTAAATTCCTCTCTAGGTATTTAAAATTCCAAGCCGTTTCATGGATCAGACATAAAAAAGAAAAAAAGTCTTTTATTAGCAAAAAAAAAAGTACATTTACAGACATAGCAATTACCTGTTTCATTAGGGAACAGATTTAATTTCTACCGTCTTTCAGCTTTCCATAAAGAAAAAATCAATTATGCAACTCCAAACCTGTTTAATAAATGAAATCAAGGCACACTGATAAGGGTGACATTAAAGCAGCCACGACGTGACACATGGAGGACCTATGCATGGGTCAAAACTTCTGCCCTAACAGACTAGCGTTTAATCATCAATCTTAATATACTAATACAAATGCAGAAACACTTTCGTGGCCGCTAAGAGAAAAGTATAGCTATTGACAAAATGTAATAAATTAAGGCTTTCCAGGGATGCAGAATATAATAGCGCTTTATAAATCAATAAATAATACAGTTTTCAGCTTTCATATTGACAATTGTGGCTCGATCACTCATACTTTATTCTATTTTATACTCATCTATCCATGTTTAAATGGCATCGCTATATTAGCATCTACCACTTCTACTGGGACACTGTTCCACTTATTTACAAGCCTCTCAGTAGAGTAAAACTTCCTTACATTACATCCAAACCTCTGATCTGTTAGATTATGTCCTCCTGTTCTAACATTTCTTCTTATTTGTAGTTTTTCTTCTTGAGCTCCCTTTTAGCACTTAAATGTATCTATCAAATCTCCGCTCTCTTCTTTCCTCCATGCTATACAGATTGGGTTTACATGGCAAGAACCCCCCCACCAAAAAAAAAATATTTCAGTCCCTATTTTGGGACCAAGAGATCAAAACAAGTAAAACAAAGTATATCAATCAATCTATAATATTCCAAATAGAGATCATGAAGAATTACATTTATAATCATGAAATCTATAAAATATTGTGCTTCTGTGGACTGGTATAAGTAGGCACGACTGAGTGGAGATGGCAAAAAGGACAGCAAAACACACACATTATATATAT
>VKOC01000003.1:36674166-36684312 GCA_009364415.1 Spea multiplicata | reverse complement strand
TCCAAACTCGGCCCTCCAGCTGCTGCAGGAGTACATCTCCCATACTCCTCAGCCAGCCCCTTAGCTGAAGGAGCATTATGGGAGATGTAGTCCTGCAGCAGCTGGAGGGCTGCAGTTTGGACACCCCTGGACTCTATGGGGATGATCATTCATTCATTCATTTTTCCCCACGGCATTTGTTTCTTTCTGTCAAAATATTATGGATTTGATTATTGTAAATATTTCATTGGTTATTGTTTAGCACAGATTTAAATTATTCTTGCTTTCCTTTTTCTACTTGTTACGATTCTCTTTCTCTCTCTATATATATAATGCCCTTGGTTTTAGGTGACACATTATATCTCTTGTCTTTAGGAGTACTGTAGCTGTAGCATGGAATATGGAAATCAGCGTCCCCATGCAGGTCCTAAGTTATTCTTAACCATCAAGCGTGTATCTTACGCTGAAGCCTGGGGCCGTTTCCCTCTATGTATTAGATGCTAAGTAAGCTCTCAAAGGCAAGGTCCCTCCTCTCCTTTTGCACCAGTTTATCAATATGTGTTAATGATATTGTTATCTTTTATTCATACAGTATAGCACCACCGATTTACGTAGCGCTTCATACCTACGTACACTCAAAGGGTGCAGAACTAGAATTGACAGGCTAAGACAAACTAATAAATTAGATAACAAGGGCCCCGCTCTCAATTGTTCATTTGTATATTGTTCTTTTTTATAATTATAATTTTGTATTCACCTTCATTGTAATGGCGCAATGGAATCTGCCGGGGCTCTATAAATAAAATATAATATTATTATTATTAATAATAAAGCAGCGGAGATAAGGGAACGCTGAATTACCCAGAGCCATATCAAGCATATGCTTTTTCTCTGAACTCAATTACTGATCTTTCTGTCATCTGCAGACATTGCCTTTGTCCTCTAGATGAAACTTCATTGTCGGCTGGCAAACCCTGTCGCCTTCCCAATCACCGCTGCAGAACCAAAGCAGAATATCAAGAATATTTTTACCAGCCCATCAAACCATCCTCCCAGATAAATCACTGGGCATTTGGCTAACGATAGCCATTTTAAGTAGATAGCCCTGTGCCATCACTAAGGCTCAGAAATTTAGAAATAAACACTTGTTCAGATTTAGTATCTCTGTTGTAGATGCACATTAATGTGGACCAACCATCCAACAAAAAATGACATCAACTAGTATCACAATATTACACTTTATTGATTTATATCGCACCATCGTAAAACACAGTGTTGTACAATATAGCTATTTTTGTAAATAACAGATCAACACAACACTGACGCAATGCATTTTAATACATCAGACAATGACCCACCATATGTGATACATGATTATGCCCTCCACGGGCCAACCGCATATCGTGAACATGGTGGCTTTTATCAACCTAAATAAAACTAAAGGAAACTAAACCATCCCAACCTTCTGTAATTCAAAGAGTTTATAATCAAGGGCTTTTGACCCAATACTACTTGTCACACTTATATTTGATGCTATGTAAGTTATGTAAAGTCTAAATTTAGATGGCCAGAGGCTTGGCTGCGATATAAGAACATTTTCCTTTACCAAGAGGATGCCATGCTACATAATTGAAACTGCCTCCCGGCAGAAGTGGTAGAGGTTAATAAAAACAGAGAATTTAAACATGCATGAGACAGGCATATGGCTATATCAAATATAAGGCAAGACGAAGGACTGATTTGATTCTTTATTTTAGAGATAATTGGCAGACTAGATGGGTCGAGTGGTTCTTATCAGCCAGCGTATTATGTTATTAAGAGTCTCCGTCACCTTCAGGCTTCATGCTGGATTTTTTATTACCAATGATATTTATCTTCACATTTTCTATTATAGTGTATCAAAACCCTGAGATTAATCCCCCACAGATTAAATAAGCAGCTCTCAGAACTGAAATGAAAGGGCCAACATTTTATAGGATGAAATGTGGAGTCACATACACTCTCAGGACCCCTGTGGTCCCTTCTTGAGATTTGAAGATGTATGCGTCTTCTTTAGCACTATTAGGGGTTAAGTTATAAAACCTCATCAAAAGAGTAGAGCGTGTGCATTTCTAGAGGCTCTGGGCTAAACGTTAATGAGATGTTTAAGACGTGGAGTGTTTATATACATACACAATAACCACCTCTCTCTTTCCCACTACCTCTTATCTGTTTTCTCTCTCTCTTCTCTCTTCTTTCTCCCACCCTAATCTCCCTTTGCTTTCACTCTCGTGGTTCTCTACCTCCGTTGTCCTCTTTCATCCTCTTTTCTTACTTCCTCTCCCTTTCTTTCATGTTCTTCCTTCTCTTTAAAATCAAAATAGAAAAAGGCTCCAGGCACTCAAGGGCTCCAGCTTAGGCAGGTTTATTGAAGGACAACACCAACAACGTTTCAACCTCACAATGAGGTCGTTATCATTGTGAGGTCGAAACGTTGTTGTCTTTCTCCTTCAATAAACCTGCCTAAGCTGGAACCCTTGAGTGCCTGGAGCCTTTTTCTATTTTGATTTACTGGGGAGCTGGCCCTTCCTGGCACAGTTAAGCACCTGAGTTCCTGTGGTGTGTGTGCAGATTCCTCATTCTGGTGACTCCCTTCTCTTTTGGCACAATCCCCTTCCCATCCATCCCCGCCTTTCCCTAAACATCACAACAACATTCATCCTACTTCTTCCTCAACATGGCAACATCTGTCTTACCTGACTCACCCTTTACACCACATGGATCCCAAGTGGTAGTAAACTACAAGGGCCCAGGAACGAAACACCACAAGGGCCCCGTCACGTGTATTACTACATGTCAGCCTACAACTATACTCCCAGAATTCCATTCACATGGCTGTCACATATGTATAGCTCCTTCACGCTTCTGCACTGGCCGTGTACCCAGAGGTTATAAACACATGAAATCAATGCTACACAAGTGGTTGAAGAAATTGGTATAGATTAGAAGACTTTGCTACACCGGCACATTAAAACCCTACTAATCCAATGGGAGCTCAGCGTGCAAATAGTAATTCAATTATTTTTCCAGAGTTAGGCTGTTGCATTACCCAAGACGCCGATGTATCCGCAATCTGAAAATTACCTGAACCACATATGGAGACACTCAATGTTTTGTCCTGCAGAAATATCATCTGTTGCTATAAACCGTGACATTTCTTTAATACAATTTACAATAAAAAGCAAACACAATTTTCTGTTGACTACCCAAAGCAAATGAAGAAGCCAGATGGGCTTTGTAAATAAATCACACGGTGCTGGCACCGTGCTGAATATTAATGAAAATAAGCACGCTGATGTTTATGTTACTTATCCGATGTCCTGATGTCTGGGACATTTCTCTCACAGCTTGCATGGTGCTACGGCACCTTATCTGTGTTTTGTATATAAAAGCCATTGAATGTGGCTTCAGGAATTATGTGTCCGACACCCATAAACCTGCGCTAAATGCAGAATTGCTTTCTCATTGATATAAGAAACATTTTAAAAGGAGCAGTAAATCTAAAGGCTGTATTTAATGCACCTCTTAGCAATACCTCAAACAAAGCCATTTACGTAGAGCGTTATGCTAGAGTCCTGCTTACCAACTACAAAGCGGGCGCATTGCGTTCCCTCGCAAGGGGATAAAGTGGCTACAATGGGCTTTCTGCTCAGTTTAACACTACTTTAACACTACTTTAACACTAATTCAGACTTATTTCCATGCACCAGTATTGGCCATCTCCTTTTACCTACTGAAAATGTCATCCCCCAAAGACAGCACCACCACAGTTGAGGTGGCATGGTACTGGACAAAGGTCTCAAAAGTCATAAGAGGCTTTCACCCCAGTAGCTAGGCTTAGCACCCCTTGTACTTACACAACCACGGCAACGTTCTTTCTTTCCAACAAAGTGAAGTCAACTCCATTGTGACAACACTAGGGAGCCATTTGTAGTATTTCTCATAACCTCCCACCTCGGAAGCAGCACAAATCTTGGGTAAACAGGTCCCGATTATCTTTTTTTTTCCTTTAGCATTAAGCAATGTTATCAAATAACCCCGAAACATCGTAACTGGTATATTA
The DNA here is from genome assembly GCA_009364415.1 of Spea multiplicata. Taxonomy (NCBI): domain Eukaryota; kingdom Metazoa; phylum Chordata; class Amphibia; order Anura; family Pelobatidae; genus Spea; species Spea multiplicata. The sequence continues at coordinate 36,680,231 of VKOC01000003.1, read as the reverse complement.
CTTATGGCCTACTGTATGCCATCACCGGTGATACATCAAATACAAATAGAGGATTGGTCTAGTTTGTATGAATTTTAACAACATCGGTCTGATCATGAAAGAATAAAAAGACCCAGATAGAACGGTTCAAGAATGGACTCCATAGTAACATTTATAATGTATTGGAAATGTTGGGTCATATGTGAGTTACTTATCATTCATCTGTCCACTTTGTGAAGGCCTTAAATGGATTCCCACTACTTCAGGTATCAAATTCTTACTCCTGACTCCCACTCACATTTCAGTACTAAGTAGTCCCCTATATGCTGCCTCCAGACCCTTCCCATGACCTATGGCTCTCCTCCCTTCAGTGTTTAAAAGATCTATCATGGACTAACACTGAAGGTCTGTTTCCTCCATCGTGTCCCACCAAATTCTGGTCTCTGAAACAGTTTACAATTAATTGCCCTAGCGACCATCACAAAAAATTGTCAAACTCAGATATTCTCTCCACTCAACATCACCTTCTTTAAACGTTGAACCATTACTTGACCCCCCCCCCCCGTCTCAGTACAAAGCAAGCTTGCAACTTTGTTTTTCCGTTTAATATTATCAAATATGCCTGAAAGCACTTTACAAATAAAAATACTCAATGCCTACTTTTATTTTAAGAATTACGCCATTTATGGTTTTGGTCATACGTAATTAAAGAACTCATATTTAATGGGGTCTTACTTTCCATGGGTTAATAATTAATCAATGACAATTGACAAAGAAAAAGCCCAATGTTTTTTCTGCATATGATAGCTGAATTAAATTTCCATGTGGTCCCCCTTGTAAATCCATGGGGTCCTTTGCTATTTGGGGTGCAGGAGATCTGGTCAGCCAAACTCATCTAATGGCACGCGATATACTCCATGACTCTCAGATCCACTGCTGGCTGGGTGTGTGTTTTTCCTTCCGGTTTAGCGAATACATTCTGTGTTCAGAAGGCTACTCGAGATGCTGAAGTGTCCCTTTTAATAAATGATCTTAGTTATGTTAAAAGCAGCGATGGGGACACTTCCTTTTTTTATTATAGATGTAAATCTGTGAGTAGCTCCTGGATTTCACTGCTTAAGTACCGTTTGCTCATGATACCAACACTTGGCTACATACAGTTATTTGCAAATGCTTAGGCACCCCAGCCAGATCCTGAGATTGTTGGCTGCATATGATAAAGCTAAGGGGGTTATTTCACGATGTTGTGTCATGAAACCTGTATAAGTACTCAACATCATGGTGAACCATGAGTGACTGCCATACCCGAGAACCCTCAGGGTTTGATTCCGAGTCTCAAATCTCAAGGTCTCAGGGCTAAGGGGCAAAATCTCAGGGCCACACAGTCTAGAACTGAATAATTCATACTCTACACTGACCTGATGATGTCCAAGGCTTCTAATTAGTGCTTTTGCTACCAGTATGCTATGTCTCTGTTGGAATGCATGCTACTCAATGAAGTTAAAATAATAAGAAACCAAGGTTTCCATGAAGATAGGTACAGGCACATTGTATGAGATGCTACATAGAATCTGCATGGTGGGCGATCAAAGGTTTACATTTTTAAGATTCTCAGGGTCAGAAAGTTCCCAGGTACAGCAATTGTCACCTGGTACCTGCCAACAGCCCTGAGGGTATAGCCCTGAAATTGGTGGTATCTCCCACGACTATTTAGTGTACTTTGTTGATTGCATGAGTATGAGATGATAAACAGGCAGACAAGATTTGCCAAATGATGGATCTGCTGGAAAGTGCATGTTTCTATATCAAAAATGAAATATTCACTTAAGTCCACACTAAAAATGGCAGTTATCAGGATGTAGGGCGCTCCATGAACTTCATCCATGAAATCACTTATTCATAGGCCTGTTTCACAATTGTTGACAAGTATATGGCAGCATTATCCAACCCCGAGGATCGTGGAGGTTTTTGGGAATTCTGAAATCTAAATAGAATGTCATCAATAGCTCTTCAATGCCAGAATTCTGCTGAGCAGAATGTTGTAATCACATCATTTTATCATTATGTAACTGGAAGAAAACGCATTAAATTGTAGTAGAAAAAAACTGATTGTTAACAGAAAACAAAGTTTTTTCCCCATTTTTTGTTTGTTTTAATAGAAGGTTCCTGAGTAAGGCTCAGGAGATGTTTAACACAAAGCTGGATTTTGTTCATGTAATGATGAGTTTGAAATGTTATCGGCTATTCTGTATTTTTAGGATTAAAATATAAACTTGGCTTTATTTTTAAGTCAGACTTTCCAAATTTCGTGTACGTGGGAATATATTTGACGAGCAATAATGTTAACTCAATGTTTAGAGAAATAATGTGATAACAGCAGAGTTTGCACGAAAGTTGTAATTTAAACCATTTAACCTCACTATGTATTTAGAACCTCAGTGAGCTTCTGTTGCAATGAATGCTTGGTCGGCCCTGTAACATGTATAGTTAAATCACTGAGAATTCTTCAATATCATTCAATTATACATTATACAGGGCCAACTCAGTCTTTCCTGCTGGAGAAACCTGCTGGTCTTCGCCCTTCATTATGGCGTGAGAGTTAAAACCACAACTGCCATTTACCAAATTATAAAACCATATTTTACTAATTCGCAATAGACACCAGAAAAAAAGCAACGGACAAGGTGAATTATTCTAATTTTTCATTTATATAGCGCCAATAACATAGGCAGCGTTTCTTACAATACAAATATTCAAGGGGGATGACGAGACTAGTATAGACAGAATAAGTCGAACCGGCACTTTAAGTAAAGAGGGACTTGCTCGCAAGAGCTTACGATCTACAAGCTCATCTATTATGTGGCTGTACAGATTAAGCAGCAGTAAGAAGGCAACAAGAGTTAAGTCTCAAAGAATATACTCCTTCATAGTCATGGTTACATACCGTGTTTTGTTATTTTAGACACTCTTGATGTTTTATGTAGAATGACAAGTAAAACATACGGCAAAGCGTCTGGAAATGGCCCCAACATTCCGTCACAGCCCTCTAACAAAGGCACCACGTACCTCCCACCCATCACCAAGCAAGGAGGGGGTTAGTAGTAGATCCTCCTGTGATCCCAGAAAAGTAGTTCTTTGTAACAGCAGTATTGCAAGCTTCCTAACCAAAGGCTGGTGAAGAGCTTCCAGCTGTGAAGAGCTTCCAGCTATTACCTTCCATGATCTGCCTTTGGCTGGCAGGGCATCATCATGGAAGTTTTACATAGCTGAGATTTAACTCTTAGCTACCCCTGGTCCCTTGTCTCAGGGAGAGCTTCTCATGTCTACAACAACATGCTCATCTGCCATTCAAATGTATCATTAGATTTTTTTTAATTTTTTTTCAAAAAGTGTTTTTTGTATTCTTAGGTTTTATTAAAAATGCCTACTTCTTACATCCGTACCTCTGTCTGTATTGTTCAGGGTGGGTAGAATAAGAAAAGTTAAGGTATAGTTAATAGCTTTACATTTATTGATCAAATTCTATAATGATGTACAACTGAACAAATTCTATTCGTTCACGGGTGCATATTATCTAAATTGCTTTTGAGACTTATTAAGTGCATTCACCACTGTGTGCTTGCAAATCAGTAGATTAAAAGGAGCCTTAACCCTTTGAGAATCATAAGCGCAAACAATGCTTCTTAAAATAAAAACAGTTTAATGTGTATGTAATGAAGGAATAACGAAAACATAACTTATTACAATTGTTACTTTTCAAGAGCAAGTGTTTGAGTGGGGAAATTCATTTTTAAGAATGAAAAAAAAAATACCAAGAAATTTACTTAACCCCTTAATGACAAAGCCCGTACATGTACGGGCTCAAAATGCATTGTTTTTAATGGGTTTAGGGACGCCCATTGTCCTTAAGGGGTTAAGGTACTTTTCATGGTTATTTTTGGAATTGCTTGAGCTACATATGAGCTGCTGCCCCATTTTTTTTTAGAATTAAAATATCCAAGGTGATTGTAGATGCTGCTGCATTACAGATGTGAGCAGGGGACACTTGGCTTTGGGACATATTGACGGCTAATCATGTAAAAAAAATAAAATAAATAAAAAGTCAAAAAATAAAGTATTTTGGGACATACATTATAAAAAGCTAGAGAACATTTAAGCTATTTAATTATCCCCTCTAAACGAAGGGTTATTTTGGAGTATAATGAAAGTATAAGGTGTAGGGGTCTATTGGCATTACCAATGCATGTCATATGTCATCATACAAATCCAAAAATTCACACTTAACTATTTCAGTGCTGCTGGGGTTTACACCTAAAAGGGAACAGCATCCTCACTGCAACAGTGAGCAACTGTGTATTAGAAGTAAACATTACTTTAAATAAAATTCAAAGTAACCCTGTGTCTGTAACACGCAAAGTGTCAACACGGGAGATTGATAGTCAATAAACGGCCAGCTGGATAACACAGGTTCACCTTAGTATGCATCAGAATTTAGTATTTACGGTTGGAGAGACTAGGGATCCCACTAGAATACTAAAATTAATTATTATTATTGCATAAAACACATAAATGTAAATGGATGACTAAAATCTCTTTATGGAGTACTTGTTGCAGATGGCTTGCAGCTAAGGGAGCGACGCAGCCCAGCTGTGGGAAAGCAGCAGCAGTATTTGGAGATGCATAGGAGGTCAATTTATATTATTCTGGTGAGTATGCCTGGGAACTGTCATGGTTTGCCTTGAGTCTCAATGTTTTAAAGAGAAGCTCAAGGTACCAGACCTTGTTAAGATCACACAGTGTCGAGTTGCTTTCTTCCTGCTTTACACCAATTTGATGGCACCAGCGTTAACAGCTGGGGTGTTTCCTGCCGGCACTTAATAGAGGAAATCCCAGACTCAAGTGACCCAATAAGGCATAGGTTTAACCCCGTCAGTCTCACAGACAGGAATTCCACTTTAAATTATTGGATTACAACAATTAGCAACTCATCAATTATAGTGTATGTGTGGGAAGGAAACCCCCTCGGTTAACCTGCGGGTTAATATCAGTTTGATGGGATCCGAGAATAAGCTTAGTTTTAGATCTCACATTAGTTGGACATAAATATATGTAAAACTTAACTAATTGAGGAACCAGGCAAGCGCATAACATTATACAACTAATATTAATATTATTATCTTTTATTTATATAGCGCCAACAATTAACACAGCGCTTAATACAATTCATATATTCAAGGGGTATCACAAGATGAGTATTGGCAGACTAAGACAAACCCATACATTAGGTGGAGAGGCTCGCAAGCTTACAATACTAAGGTCAAAAAACTACGCATCCTTTGCACGTTTTTCATGAGTGGTTGCATTAATTTCCAAACTAAAGGGATCCGCTAGCGGAATGGTCAAGGGATCAGCCTTGGAACGTTGATGCCAGCACTCAGTTAATGACATGCGCTGCTGCCTGCTGGATACACATAGCCTGAACATTAGCTGTTATTCCCAGAATGAATTATACATTTCACACGGAGCTGACCAGCACCAAGCGATAATTGGGTTTAAATTAGCGACTTGATGCTTACTTAATTTACTATGGGAAGCCAATCTCCACTGGGATATGCCCACCCATGATAAACCAGTTCCCATCAGCAGATGCAATTAGGAATAAGGTGCTGAAAGCTCTCAGTGGTTAGTGATACTAATACGGCTAACTGGCCCCAACAAAACAAGCCTTGCCAAGGAGAGGTGAGATTTTACTGGAGATTCTGCATGTGGGTAAAGGGGAAATCTGTTTAATAAGCATTATTGATGCGACTACTGCTGCTCAGTGGCGACTCTAGAAACAATATATAGGGGGGGCACACAAGATACCACAGTCAAACTGGGGGGGCATTCATAATTTCCAAAAGTAATGTGCTATGGAATTGGGCTAAAAAAATACTTGGTCATTCAACATGGGAAGCCTGAAGCCACAATTGAGTGCGACTAATCCTTGAAATAAATATTATAACACAATAAATAACTTTTCCACTAAATGATTTCAGGGCCTTGAACGTTTTGTTCCCTGAAGTCACTACAACTTCAGGAGGGCA
>VKOC01000003.1:36660212-36674066 GCA_009364415.1 Spea multiplicata | reverse complement strand
CCACTGGTCTCCCTCCCCATTCAATTAGTAAGTCTGTGCCGGGTTAAATGTCCGTACGAGCGACCAATAAAGTCGCTCGTACGGACATTTAACTAATTGAACAGGAAGGGAGACCAGTGGCATCGGCAGGGTAAGTTGCAGCATTGGGGTTTTAAAACCCCAATGCTGCAACTTACCCTACAGATGCCACTGGTCTCCCTCCCTGTTCAATTAGTTAAAGACCAGTGGCATCTGCAGGGTAAGTTGCAGCATTGGGGTTTTAAAACCTCAATGCTGCAACTTACCCGGCAGATCCCACTGGTCTCCCTCCCTGTTCAATTAGTTAATGTCCGTACGAGCGACCAATGAGAATGACAGAGGGAGAGCTTGTGAAAGTGATTGAGTGCTTGTGAGATGGCGTGTGAGAGTGAAAAGAAACAATGAAATGAAGATAAAATTAGGAGCTCTTTGTTTTTGTTTGTTTTGTTGGGGCCTTTTTGTTAAACAAGGTTTGTTAAAATGAAAACGTGTATGAACTGCAATCAGAATATATCCTGTTCTTTGATATAGGTAGTTTCACCAACTAAATTTGGTGGCATAATCTTTTTAACCATTATCATCTGAAAAATTGTTTCAATTATTTTGAAATATGATTTAATGTGGAATTTGAGACTGGGTCTGAAGTAACGATTTAAAGCTATAAAATGTTCCCAGTTTAAGGGTGAGTTATCCCACACATTCTGTTTTTTCTTTTCAAAAGGCCTTTCCTAGAGGGACATTAAATTACTGTCTTTCAGTGAGCAGATTATGCTCAGTTGCATGGTAACAAAAAGATATTATTGGAAAACAAAGACGGAGTATATACGGACAACGCCAGTATACAAATAGATAGAATTATGAGGAATTGAGCAAATTAAATAAAACATGGTGTGATATATTTCCAGAGAACATCATCTGTGACCTCTGTAACATTCCAAAGCCCCAAGGAGATATTTTGTTGTAGTTTATGCACAGATAATTTGTACAAACTACAACAAAATATCTCCTTGGGGCTTTTTGTTGTAGTCTATGCACGGATCATGTGCAAATTTTGTGCATGAGTTGAAACATTGGCCTGCCTTGTTGTCTAAATGCTCCAAACTTTAAATCTCTCAGTGAGGGGGCGTTGTGTCACCTTCTAGTTCTACCCATTCCCCTTCCTGCTCATGGCTAGCTACCCCTCCACACAGCTTGCCTTCCTGATCTGTCTGTACTTGTGCTTGAGAGGGAAGGGAGTTCTCCGTAACAGTATACCTGGGTAATTTCCACATATGCTTATGTTGACAGGTTACAATACTTTATTAATCCCTTTAGTCTCCTACAGACATACCTGTATGTCCTTAAAATGCATCTAGTAAAGCCCTTTTGGACTTACAGGTACGTCCTGAGTTTTTTGCAGTGGCAGGGATGTGTATACGGGAGATCAGGCTGTCGTTTGACAACCTGGACTCCCCCCTGTCAGCAGAAGCCCGCATCACTGGCTTTCTGCTGCCCGATCACTTGTAACGGCTGACAGCTCAAGCGCAGGAAAGCCGTTGCATTTAAAATGCCTGATCGCGTCACTGTACTGGACACACGGCAGGGCAGGGAGCCCTCAGGCAGGGCAGGTGTAGTCAGGCAGGCCGGGTCAGAACTAGAAGGACAGTATCAAAACCCAATCGGAATCAGGGAGGAGAGTACAAGCCGGGTCAACACGGGCAGTGGAAGAGCCAAATCTGGAACCAAGGGACGAAGTCAGAAACAAGCCAGGTCTCAATGGGTTAATCCAGAACAGAATGCTGCTAGCAGGAGAATAGGGCCAGATGAACTGCAATGCAAGGGCCCTGAATGGAGGAGTAAGCAGGTATTTAAGGGGGAGGGTTACACCCAGGTGAGCCGATGCAGCTGGTCAGGTCGTTAGCATACACGGTACTGATCTGACAGGTGGCTCTAGAGGCTACAGCGGATATGACACCTATACACAAATACAGAGTCCAGGCTCACAGGGTGGAATGCTGACAATTTGTATACAGTGTATGGATTCTTGTTGTTTTAGAAAAGGTGAGATTCTCTGATTATATAGAGAAAGTTGTATTCATTTTTTTTTTGTTTATATTCAGTTGGAGGTACTTTAACTTCATCATATGCCAAAAGGTACAAAAAAACAAAAAACCCTGATTATTTGACATATTAGCTAAAAGTAAAAGTACAACCCTGTGTGTATCCTGCAATGGAAAAACGAACATGTCAAAGCCACCTGTTTATTCAATTTCAAGTGTTAAATATATCTAAACACTTTAATATGATAAATTCCTTTGGTGTTTGATGACATGATCCATGTTTGGGGATATGGGGTATTTTTGTTTTCAGTTCAAACATTGTTGCATTATAATACTGTGAATAATATTCTCCATACATAATGTATTACACTGTATCATGACTTGAGATGGTGCTGTATTGATTCTGGTGTGTTGATATATGAACCCTGATTTTGTTATACCGTGGGATGTTTCCTAAAACTACGAATGTCTTATATAAGATTATGCATATTGTAATCCATTGTCACATATTTGCATATTATCTTGTCATTATGAATATTTTCAATAAACTGAGAATTGATTCGGTAAAGAATATATATATATATATATATATATATATATATTTGTATATATATCTGAATACTTGGAAACAAACCACGCAATATACTTTGAAAAACACATTATTGACAGATATACATATCCCTTACAAATTCCTTAGGTTGATGTTTTATACTTGTTTCATTACTTTTCTTTCACTGCTCTGCCTATTTAATATCATGTAAAAGCATTCTTAGAGATTGCTTGATGTATTACAGGATCACAGAATACAATATGAGAAATCGTACTGCATCCCTGATAACAGCAGCAATTTATATATTTGGTTGTGGGTGAGAAAATAATAGCATTTCGTGCAGGAAAACGACTTCAGGAATATAATTCTAGAAATTCTAAGACGCTATGCATTATGGGTTTCATACTCAATGGTATAACACACAATCATCCTAAAATTGTGTCCTAAAAACTGTGTGCCAATTGCTTAGGCTTATAGCTGGATAATACACACCCAAATGGCATAAGAACCAAACAATAAGATATGGATTAGGGCGTTGGTCACAGCTTTATTTAACCAAATACAACCAACCATGCACTCCAACGTATAACTAGCCGCTAAGATTGATCCTAGCGAGCAGCAGCTGATAAACCATATACCATGTGCTCTTGTCCTGAGCTGCCATCAGCCTCTTCCTTGGATTTGGCTTCCCAGTCTTCTTGACAGACCTTGGTGTTGTGTTTCGGAGCACTGGCCAGGGGACATCCCGCTGTGACTAAAACAAAAGAAGACAAACAGAATAAGCAGAGAGGGAGGGCAGGACAAGCTGCACTTGCTGGACAGGAAAGCGGCAGGGTCCAGTCATGCGCTGCCTTATAATGTCACACTTGGAACAATGTATGCACCCCAGAACTAATGGCCCAATTTATCTAGCAGTCATGCTCTCCCTTCCTACGGGAGGGGTGAATTTTTGCTGCACTATAATACTTCTTTAACTTTTTGACTGTCTGGCCTTCATTTCGAACATCCCTTCATTTCGAGCATCCCCACATCCAGGTATCCACCTCTCGGCTTCCCAATACTGTCAGTCCCCTTGGCAGCATGAAATCCTGTGATTCCACCCATGTGCAGTTCCAACGGCTAGTTCTGGGTTCCGTACGGTCAATTTTTAAGGGACGTATATATCAATGTTGTCCTCCAAGCCTCGTTTTCATTACAGAGGTGGGGGCTAGACTTGGAGAGCTATTTAAGACCTCAGTATACATTTAACCTCTTCATGCCAGTCCTTTGATTCTGGCATGCCTCTGACCATAGTTATCCTCTTGCCTGCTCATCTGGATACTTGCCTTTGTGGTCAAGTAATATGGCAGAATTCTTCATTCCTATCTATATATGTATGGTCTGATCAGTTATACTTCAGCAGTCCATGGGACCTACCTGATTTATAGGTAGCTTTTGCTTAAAAAAAGAAAAGAAAAAAAAGTTCTCAATGATGTACTTAACAGACAACGTTTTAACCTTGACAAACCATTGTTGATTAAGGTGACATTTCTCATCCTCCAATACAATAGCAAAAGCCCAAAAGAAGCTAATGAATATAACAGAAGACACTTCATTATCAAGACAAATGTGCTTTTATAATCAGGGAAATGAAACTGACCAAGCAAAGCCCATATCTATAAATGAGCAACATAAATCTCATGAAGGCGTGTACACAGAGGTGAATGTATTATAATCATTAGTTAGAAGTTTGCTATAGGAGAGAAGAATTAGCAATTATACTTATCCATTGATCTAAATTTTAGTAACCTATTAATAGAAATGCTGCCCCAAACTTCATTCTTTAATGTTACCTGCACTCATTCTTGTACTGCTCTTCAGCCCTTTAGTAAACAGGTTTCTGCTACAGCCGAATATTTTGAAATTCGAATTATCAGTCCAGAGGACCTGCTGCCATTTTCTGCACCACGGTTCCTGTGTTTTTTCATGAGTAGTTTGGTCGCTTGGCAAAGTTATGGCTTTTTGGTCGCAAGTCTTCCACGGATCGCAATCGAAGCGTGATGCGTCTTTCATCTTTCCTTGGCCGACCACTGCATCTACAGCCCTCAACATTGACTGTTTCTTTATGCTTCTTCAAAAGACTTAATATAGTGTTATATTTCTATTATTATCTATTGGTTATCCTGGCACTAACCTTTCATCTTTCCTTGGCCGACCACTGGATCTACTACCCTCAACATCGCTTGTTTCCAGGCCCGGACTGGGACAAAAAATAGGTCCAGGCATTTAAGACTGAGCAGCCCATTTTTATTTATTTATTGTTAAACCAAATTTTGACAAATGTAATATACGATTGCTTGTTGTCTATTAGTTATATTTCAGGATGCTTTTGTCACTGTAATCAATTAGCATTACATAAATATATAATAAATGAATCATAACGTCATGCAATTTATAAAGCGCTATATATCTTTAATGAAAGATTCAAAACAGTAACTAATCTTTGACCATTTAGTTGGTACTCCATGGGCCTTGGCTGGTCAGATCACCCTCACGACAAGTGAGTCTGTCAGTCACCGACTCACAGCACAGCAGGGAAGAAACTCAGACCTCAGACCACCCCAACTGAATTGCGGCGCTCAGCCAATCCTCTAGGCGGAGCAATGTGACTAAAAAAAGTCTCATACACAGAACCCCTGTAGCCACAATTTAGTGCCACTAATCCTTTTTAATAAGATACACAGGTTGAAATAGTATAAATAACACAATAACTTTACTTTTGCTCTCACTGATTTCTGGGTCTGGAATGTTGTGTCCTCTGAAGTTACTACAAATTCAGGAGGGTGTTTTATCTCTGGATAAGTAAAAATTAAATAGTTCAATTTATTCCTACAGAAAGTAAAGGGGCCAGAAAACAGATGACTAAATACACACCAGGACAGGCTCTGCCACCCAGACACACACCAAGACAGCCTCTGCCACACCGACACTCAAACACACACATCAGGACAGGCTCTGCCACAACGACATTTCCTTGGGCCCTGCTCCACGCTCCCTAGCATGCAATCACTCCCTCCGCTACCACATCAACAAAAGAATTAAAAAAATTGCCACACTGACTGCAGATTAGGGGAAGACTGCGATAGTCAGTGCAGTCTTCCCCCCTTCTCACCCTCACCATGACTTTGAGAGGTCCTCTCCCCTGAAATAATTCCCAGTCCCTTTGTCCCTCATTCACTAAGCCATACCTCTCCTTTCCTTCCCCCCTGTGAACTATAGATCAAACACATATAAACGGCACTTTCATGTATAGATCACATACAAACCCTATATTTGCAGGTATGCATAAATGATGTATGGAAACATAGCATAGCAGGTAAAGATCAACAGAATCAACACAAAAAACAAGCTTTGCAGGTATAGATCAATTGAAAATCACATTAACTCAGCATTGAGGTATAGATCAAATAAACAGAATCAGACATACAAACCATCTATTTGTAGGTATACAATAATAATGTATGGACACATAGCGTACCAGATACAGATCAACAGAATAACACACACCCAGCTTTGCAGGTATAAATCAATTGGAATTCACATATAAACTCAGGATTACAGGCATAGATCACAGGTTGCACGCCCCAAAGCCAGCCCTGGTGTCCACATTGCCCACATAGAACCTGATCAGCACCCACACACATTACAGCCCAGCCTGAGCCAACTTTGTCCCCTAACAGCCCAGTGTAAGCCATATTTGTCTGCAAACAACCCACCCTTCATGTACCATCTTTGCATTTCCCCAAATCACTTAAACATTCATGACAGACATAAACACTCACTATGTACCCCCTCCCCCCCTTCTCACTGCCTTCCCCCTTTCTCACTATGTACCCCCTTCCCCACTTCTCAATATGTACCCCCTCTCACTATTTATCCCCTCTCACCCTTTCTCACTGAGTCACCGAGAGTGGGGGCGCCGAGCGGTTGCTGAAAACTTCACAAGCTCAGAGCCCCTGCCCGGGACTTAAATTAAAACATCTTTTTGTGTTTTTTAAACTTTATTTAACATGGAGGATGTTAACTAAAGTTTAAAAAACAACAAAACAACCCCCCCCCCCGATGTTTTAATTGAACTCCCGGGCAGGCGCTGCTGCTGCAGTGGGCACCCTGTGCGGCCGCACACCCCTAAGGCTGGCCCTGGTGGGGGCTCCGTAGAGTGGCGGGCCCGGTCGCAGTTGCTGCGGGCTTAAGGGGCAGGTGCCCCTTTAGCCCTGCGTTAATGCGGCCGTAGTGGTAGTGGCCGCATAGGTCCAGCTGCAGCTTCATCAGCTCCTACGTCAATCCGGCCCTGGGACGCCCGGCCCACCGGGCAAATGCCCGGTGAGCCCAATGGCCAGTCCAGGCCTGCCTGTTTCTTTACGCTTCTTCAAAATACTTAATATAGTGTTATATCTCTATTATTATCTATTGGTTATCCTGGCACTAACCATGGCTTGTCGCTCCTTGGCCGACCACTGCATCTACAGCCCTCAACATTGCCTATTTCTTTATGCTTCTTCAAAAGACCTTTGATACAACTCCCGGCTGATGCATTATAACTACCTTGTGTCTTGTTGCTGTGCTCAGTCTTGCCATGCAGTATGACTTTTGACATTAAACTGTCTTTAGCAACCTCACCTTACTAGAGAGTTTGGCTGTTCCTCACCCAGTTGTATTCATCTTACGCAGCTGATTTTGAACATGTGTATTAAAGGATGATTAGAAGTAGAACCTCTTTGGTAAACTGAGGTCTACACAGATGTTCATTGTATCTTTTCAGCATGGCCTAAGTCTACTACCTAAGAGTACTAAAATATGACATCATATCCATCAGCTCCATGCAAAACTTATATGTTGGATTTATACAATAGAAAGATTTATGCTAAGCAATAAAGAAGTTTATTTATGCTAAGCAACATCCAGTAAAAAGTAGAAAGTATAGCAATTTGACAGATTCACTTTTAGTAAGTTTCAGTTAGAAAGGTCAGGTACCCAGTGTGGATTGCATAACTCTTGACATCCATAGCGTAGACCCTTAAATGTATGATTGATTAAAATGAGAGGAATGTGTCTCTTCACAAATGATACAAAGTGCTGGTGGCCCTTGAAGCAAAATATTTTTTTTATGCATCTGTGTTCTCCAGAAGCTCTATATCCGAAGTGTGTCTAGCAAGATGGGCACTGTAATTAGACCTTAAATATAATACTGTACTATATAACAGAACAGTCATTAATCAATATTTATTTTGGAGCATCAGTCTTGCCGTGTGGATTCTGAGTGGTGAATACCAATAAACATCCCTTCAGTCATTTGTCTGTACATAGCACTCATCTTGAAAGCCTGAGACACAGAAGGCATACATCTCTTAAGAGAACAGAGTATTCCAATGCCACACAATCATTCTCACATACTAGGTCTGTTTTTATCACCAGTCATTATTAAAGAGATATCTATCTGGAAAGCCATTTAATAAGGATGAGCAATTTAAAGCTGCTTGCACGTACAAAGCAACTAAATTGATATTCTGCTTGGTTTAAGATCACCACAATCAGTAATTAACTTTGCACCTCCCAGTTATCAAGAAAATATAGACTTTGATTACCTGCTCGCTCAGAGAACTGAAGTCCTCCTGGTGTTATTTCACATCTCAGTGAGGATGTTTCATTTATTACAAACATAAATAGTAATCTAGCATGAAATCGTACATTACTAGAAAAAGGTGCAAATCTCCTATTGTGTTCCCTGATGGCGATCCTGCAATTGTAACCCCTTAAGGACAATGGGCGGTCCCTAAACCCATTGAAAACAATGCAATGCACTGTACGGGCTTTGTCATTAAGGGGTTAATGACGCTTTTGCCCTGGAATATTAGAGTAAGGCTAATAACAAAATAAATATTGTACATTCTGAAATGTGATTTAGCTTGCAGTCTGTTTTTCTTATTTTTCTATTTTTATATTCATTGTTACTTTATAGGCACTTATCTTTTTTAAAAAGTTCTTGCTACTATAGTAACAAGATAAAGCCTTTTATCTGTTTCTACTTCCTGGAGGCCATTCTTAGCTAAGTTTAGAGTGGACAAAAAAAAGAATCATAGAGTTGCCTAATCATCTACTACTGATAGCAAAATCTTCAGTTTCCTGAACCTTCCAAAAACCAGAAGAACAAAAAACCTAGTAACAATCCAAGGCAATATGTCTCCATCAGGGCAGGGCTGGCAACATTCAGCTGAAATTCCACTGGGATTAACAAGAAGCCTGTTTTTGGTCCTTTCCTTTTCGGGCAACAAATTTTGTTCCCTGCTCATTCATTTTGGCCGAAAATTCACAAAATGTGTTGCCCGGTGCCCATATTCGCTCTCCCACATTCTCAAATAGAGGATTGGGGAGAAGGTGCCACCGCAATCGCACCATATTGAAGGAACTTCCGGCTTGGTTATGTCTGCGGAGGTGCGTACGAAGATAGCAGATTGGAGGATGATGATAGAAGAGAAGGTAATAGAAAATGAAGATAATTCGGAGGAAAATGTGCAAGCAGAAGCAGAAGCAAGGAAGGTAAGGGAAACATTTAGAGAGTATGAGAGAGTGAATGAGAGTAAATGTGGACCCACAAATTTCAGACAAAAATTCTGAGCTTCTTGCATTGTTTTCGTCTAATTCGTGTGGGTTTGGCTTAATTTCAGGTCTTCATAGAAAATGCAGAATTTACCAAAATTGGGTATATTTGCAATCCATATGAATCTGAATGCACAATTCTAGTGGTTAACATTTGGATCAACGGAAACTAATTTCCAAGAGTTTGGGGGTCACATCAAAAACGTCTTCATCAAAAACTGGTCTTGCCTTGGCTTTGAATCTAAACATTTTTACTAGTATAGTTGTGAGCCCATGTTTGTTCACTTGGGAACCTTACAAAAGACTTGCCATTGACCTGTCATTTCTTGCTTCCTAGTACGCTCCAGGTTTCTTTGCTGATTTACACCAGGTTCACATCTGGTATACAATACAGATACTTTTATGAAGTACTTTGAAGTACTATCTGCAACCAGATTGCTTTGGGCTTACCAACATGTATCAGATTGTAAGATCGCAAGAGCAGGGACCTCTCTTCCTTCTGTACAAAATGTGTTAAAGTATGTTATATAATTTTATTTCATTTTTATTTTTACTACCACTTATTGTAACATTGCTACAGAATATGCTGGCACTATATTAATAATTGTAATGTAATTTTACCTTACCACATTTTTGTTACTTTAGTGTATATGTTTTGTCAAGAGTGGCCAATGTGTTTTGAGTTAGCTTATCGGGGCAGATGGAAATATGGGCTGTCACATGAGTGCACCATCACATTGGAGCTGCTCTTCTTGTTATGGGTATATTTATGTTTCTAGCTTCTTCAAACAATGAACCCAATATCAGTTTAAGAACTGAACGAACTTGCATTACAATACTGAGTTTAAAGGTAAAAAATGAGTGATTTATCAGCATGACTGCATATTTATCTTACCTCTCGCTGTAATTTATAACATAAGAAACGTCTCTGCCAAGCGGTTCAATTCAGTGGCAGATTTTATTAACCTGCTTCAACAGCTTGTGTCTGCTAGAGGACAGACATGAAAATTAAGAGAAAAGTTCCTCTAGTGCTGATCACTTAACATTTTGCTCATATTTTCATTTCCTAACCATAATATTTCAACATCATATAAATATAGGTTCTGCCAGCAGACACAAAGCAAGAGTCCCAGGTAATCTGCCTATCCTTCATTGAAAATACATACTGTAACGGGTTCACCAAGAGAGCTGTGGAAACTCCCAGAGATCACCCAGTATCCTCCTCTTGTCCCCGGAATCACTTCCAGCACCAGCCAGCATGCACACCTTGGAACCCTGCTATGTTTACCCAATAAGTAGACACAACTACCTTGAATTGAGTACAGCAGGAATGAACAGTTTATTGTTGTAAAACATAGACTCATATAGCCAAAGAACTTCATTAACATAAATCAACATTGATAAACAGGTACATGTAGAAACCCAACCTTTAATCCCATTTAGCTACTGAATATCCCCCTGGTAGCCATCCTGTTAATGGGATTAGTTTACACAATGGAGTTCCCGCCTGTTTGACAGCCAGGCTGGAGCCATCTCTGACTACCTGTATGACAGGTACCTGTATGACAGGTCATTCTGTCACACATACATTTAACCCTTCCTTTACCAGCCACCTACTGACATCAAGACTACAACCGTTCCTTGTGTCCTTCCAATGAAAAGAATTTGCAGATAGACTACAACTGGGTGCATGGATAAACTAGAAAAAAAAAAAGTTAGTACATACAATAAGCATTAATTTACCTACCCGCAGCAGTACTGACTTTCTTATTTGGTCACTCTTTTCTTTG
Source organism: Spea multiplicata (assembly GCA_009364415.1). Taxonomy (NCBI): domain Eukaryota; kingdom Metazoa; phylum Chordata; class Amphibia; order Anura; family Pelobatidae; genus Spea; species Spea multiplicata. The sequence continues at coordinate 36,663,033 of VKOC01000003.1, read as the reverse complement.
TTTTAGATCAAGTCTCACAATAAGATTTTTTTCTCTGTTGACATAGTGTGGTAGAATAGTTATTTTATTATCACCATCACCATGGAGAATACTGTACACAGCTCATTATAGTCAACCTCGGGGATGCCAATAAAAGTTATAATTTTAAATTTAGTTGTAATGTAAATTCAATTGTCATCTACAGCATAACTATAAAATTGGGCCAAGACTCCCACATGAACAGTTGTGCCCTTCAAAACCCCTCGCCCCCTAATCCTTTTGCCACTGTTTATCCAGTAGAGTTTCCTTCATGATGAGATTAATACTAGCATACCGTCCAACATTTCAGGTGTCTTAATCGGTGTTCTCATAACTAAGGACACAAATAACAAAAAAAAACCAGCAAATACACATTGAAAATAGAACACAAGAGGGTCTGTGACATCATAGCTCGCTCCCTAACTCAGTGCTTGATTATGGCTTAATCCTGCATGAAGTCTTTGCAAATTGTTCCAGAACTCTCAAGAAGCAAAATGATTAAGGCACTATATAATGTGGAGCAGTCCTTGTAATTGTACATGCTCACAAAAGCTCCTTTTGTATTTTTGTTGTTACACACCTATCGTATTGGGGGGGAAAAGCTTTAGATTAACCTATACTTCAGAAACCCAAAGAAAAACAAACTCCTTCAGAAAATCAACATTTCATGTGCCTTGTTTACCAGGGTGTATTTAAGGAACCTCTTCTTTTTTAACGCTTTCTTTTACACCTGTGGTTCCCTTGTCTTATTCCATTATCCATAAGTGATTTGCTCTTGTTTGCCTTCCTCATCTATCTAACGCTGCTTTGATCACTGGCAAATGTCAAGAGACCGAAGTTGAGCAGGAGTTGACGGCGAAAAGCTTTGAAAATAGCTTGAGAGGATTATCAACCCCCTCACTAGGTTATGAAGTGGGCTTCATTTTTGTTTTGTTTTGGCCTAAATAATAGATTTTATTCAAATAAAGTAGTCCACTAATGCAAGTATTGTAGATTTTCTTTTGTACTATGGAAGGAAAAATTAGAAAATACCCATTACTAATCATCATCTTTACCTAATAATAATTCAACACCATTGATACCTAGGGGCAATATTTTTGTTCATTATAAAATATTTGACTAAAAAAGGACTGGAGCGAAGAGTAATGAGAAAAAGTAACTGAGAGCTATTTATACAAAAAAGGGCAGTAAAGCCACACACAGTAGGTGCTAACAACAGGTCAGAAAGGTTAGAATAATCCAATAAGCCCTGATGATGCCGCAGCCAAATTCCTATTGCGGCAGTCATATTGGAGACCAAAACACTTGAGGTGGCCATATTGAAGACATGAATGGAATATGCGGCAGTGTTTTGTGGCATCAGGCATGTGGGAGCCTTCAGGGAGCGGGAAAAGGGAGGAGGTAAATGAAATGGCAACCACGAGGTATGGACAACCTTTTGTGCCTGAGGAAACAAAAATAAGCCATACATACTGTATGTGTTATAGTGACCAACCTTATGTTCATACGAAGGAGAATGGTATTTTAAATCCTTGTTCTCAGGGTAGGAGAACCCTTAACTCTCCCTAACTTGTTGGCAGAAATTAAATAAGTAGGATTGGAAAGGTACCAGGGAACTTAATTAATTATAAAATGTACAATGCTTTATCACCTTCTGCCACCAGGTTTCAAATTATTTTCAAAACAATGATAAAAAGAAAAATCTATAAATATTAATAGATAGTATATGAATTTAGTATTACGATTAATAAATTAATTTAGTTTTTCTAAAAGCTGCGACTACAACAGTTAATTATCATATCTCCAAAGTGTCCCCTTTTGGAGGGCAGTCCTTGTTTGTCCCTCCTGCTTAAAGGCATAATAACCTGTATGTAAGCAGCAGAAAACTTGTTCAAAATTTAATGTTGGATAACTAAAATGTTACTTCATCTACATGCTTTGTCAATTAAATTGAAGATTTCTTGGTAAAAGCCCCATTCCCTGATTAAGTCTCTAACCCAGAGGCGTATCTAGGGTATGGCACCTATGGCTTGTGCCATAGGCGCCATTTGAAAGGGGGCGCCAGTGAGTGGCTTTCAAACGCCGGCTTTTTTTTTTTGATGCGGGGGAGAGAGCAGGGCACCTAGCAACCGCTCAGTGCCCCTCATTCTCCTCCACGAGGCCTCTACCTCCATCCCGGTGCCGGCATTTCATGCTGAGCGCCGTAGTAGGACGTCATATTTTGGCGCTAAGCAGTGAAGCAGCGGGCACCAGCGAGCGGCTTTTTTTTTTTATGCAAAGGAGAGAGAGGGGTGCCTAGCAACCGCTCGGCGCTCCCCTTCTTCTCCCCCGCATAAAAAAAAGACAGCGTTTAAAAGCCGCTCGCTGGTGCCCCCTGCTTCACTGCTGAGCGCAGAAATATGACGTCATATTACGGAGCTCAGCAGTGAAGCAGCGGGAACCGCAGCAGTGCAGAAAGACAGAAGCCTCGTGCTCCCCTTGCTGGACCTCAAGGTGAGAGAACTACAAAGGGGGAGAGGGTAGATAGTGAGTAGGGGGGGAGAGGGGTTAGAAAGGGATAAGGGAAGAAGAGGGGTTAGAAAGTGATAATGGAAAGAAAAGGGGTTTGAAAGTGATAAGGGAAAGAGAGGGGTTAGAAAGTGATAAGGGAATTAGAGGGGGTAGATATAAGTAAAGAGTGTGAATTAATGTGTGGCTGCATTGAGTGAATGAGGGAGAGCATGAGTTAATATGTGAATGTATTGTCTGAATGAGGGGGACCATGAGTTGTCTGAATGAGGGAGAGCATGACTTATGTGGATGA
>VKOC01000003.1:36588262-36660112 GCA_009364415.1 Spea multiplicata | reverse complement strand
TATATATATATACGCACAAATACATAATTGGAAATATCATGGATCATAAAATAATGTGGCCGTAAGACCCTAACATTTGAGAAAAGGTAGAAGAGACTGATCGTGCAGATGCTTACAGCAACAGAAATAGTATTGAGCAAACAGCTCCCGTTCCCATGTGGAGAGGCAATTTTACGCTCGTAAATGTTGGCTCCAGTAGCTTCTTGAAGGAGCAGCCATGTGCCATATGGATTTACAGCACTATGTCTCCATGGTGTCTTCGTGTATTGCCATAAACAGACCCCATTAAGAGGTTAAGAGGACTCTGAAGATGGGTAAACGTGCCTGAGGGCTGACAGGGGTCTGGAAGGTAGAGGGGGGTCTCATCTGCACATTTGTTGAAGGCGCCACTCAATTGCCCTGGGCATCTTATCACTTATTACTGTATACATTAACATGCTAGAGGCTTGGATATAATGTTAGAAAGAACTCACTGTTGGATGCTGGATACGTTTTATGACAATAAACTTTTTGTGTTCCCAAAAAATATTCTAAAGATACAGAATTTTACGTGAATAAAACATTATTTCTGGGAAATGTTTTTACTACTGATCATAGAAATAGCAATGGTTTCCACTGCTGCATTTAGCGGCTCAGCACCTATAATACAGTGTGGGGGGGGGGAATGTAAATGTGCCCTTAGATAGAAACATAAGATAAGTAAAGTTAAGTAGAAAAATGTAGCTATAATGGAGGGTAAACAGATAACATCCCCAGTGAACCTCTGTCCAACACGCATTCACCAAATGGACCATGCAGAATATATACCTAAGGAGGACAGGGAAGATCCAGTCAGGGTGTAAATGCAGGCTAAAAACATCATTACTTTCTCTGCATTAAAACCACACAGCTGTCCTTCGTATCTGAGTTTCGGCTACATTACAACTAAAGACATAATTCCACACAGTCACATGCGTGTAGATCCACTGACAGGCTCAATGGACACTTTACTTACACGTAACTAAGCTGAATTCCACGTTCTTTTAAAGAATTAATAATGGACGCCTGTATCATTGTTCTGTTCTGCGCCTCTTCGGGTTCAGTGTCAGTTAGCTGGCGTATCTCTCTCCCGGGACATTCATTGTAATTGTTCTAAATTTGTTCTACAAAGACTGAGCAGCAGGTTCTTTTCTCGTAGCATGATATATATTTTTTTGTAGATCAGTGTTTAAAACAACATGCATACCTGCCTAGAGTCCCTTTTGAGAGGGGACATTCCCTCTGGTGGACCCAGTTCCCTCTCTGTCTCTTTTCTCCCTTGATGTCATCCTTTTTTTCTGGGAGCTCAGAATGCTTGCTGGGAATGAGTCAAGTGACAATAATCTGTATAGGAACAACATACATTGTATTTAGGAATTCAGTTTTATGACCTCAGAGGTCTATTAATCTGAATAAGGGACCGGTGAGGTCCTGAAGGCTCATGTGTCCATCTTTTTTATGTGTTGGCCCAATAAGATCTCCTTATCCTAACGCATTCTGACCATTATGGCTATAGTCCCCAATATATCCATTTTTCTTATTAATAGGTCATAAAGTCACCTTAAAAACACCGATAAAACATGTTCCTCTTTAAACAAAAAGTCTGCCTCTTTGGCTATGTGAATCGTATTTATTTTTTGATGTATGCATTAAGGAATTTCTTTGGGCACTGGGTTCTATTAAAATAAATAATCTTTAACACATGTCATCTGCAGCTTTATCAGAGTTTTACTAGCCGGTAGTTTGGTAGTGCCATTGGTTTTGGCAGTGAAGGTGTTAAAATCGTCAGGTTTGGGTTCATCTGTTAGCTATTAGCACGCGCTACAGAGAAGGCTCCTTTCACATAGTCTCCCCTGGCAGAAAACGCAGGGCGTAAAATTCAAGGTGCTGGAATTTTGCTTGGCTGCAGAATAAAGAGCCGAATGCCGTGCGGTGCAAGCGGCGTCTGTTCCTTTATGGAATATAAATTATCGGCACAGCCAATGTGGCTTCAATTAGGAAAGCATCCCCCTCCTCAACTGCCCTTCTTTCTCATACCTTTCAAAACAGAGAAGGATGTATAGGAGGGTACCAGGGGAAATAAGAGAGGTTCTGGGTTAGACTACCTCTAAGTGTTTCAGCCTGGATAGATACTGTGTCAGCAGATGATATGTAGAATCATGTTCCAGCTTCCCTTTGTAGTGATGGGGCAAATCGCTTAGTATGTTCCCCAAAGGGTATGCGTTATGGGTTATTGTCAACTTTTTCCACCGTGATCCATGCTGTTTTCATTGCTTTGTAAGAAGGTGGTACTCAGCTTGGATTCAGGTTCTAGGTAAGGCTGTGTTATGATCATACCTGCTCCTGGGTATTGGAGCTAATTGCGGGTCTCCAGGGCTGTGGACAGAGAGGTGGCATTGGACAACACCCTGCTTAGTGCCCACACCCTACCCATGAGACTGGGCTTCCACACGGGGCAGTATGGAGAGAGCTCTTTGTAAGAAGCCTGGTAGGTTCCTCAAATACATAGGCCTGGCAGAAAGTATCTGTACTTGGATAAGAAATGATAAGAATGAAAAACAGAATACAGAGAGTTGCAGTTAATGGAACGTTGGAGCATTCCAAGGCTCTGTCCTAGGTCTGTTGTTTTTTTTTTAATACATTTACTCATTAGAGATAGGAAACCGGCACTCAAAGCAAAATCTCAAAATATATGCAGATAACACAAAATGATGTCATTCAATCGGAACTGGGATTTAGGGTTTCAACATGGAAAATGTAAAAAGAATGCAACACTAATGATCTGGGCCACAAAACAGAAAAGGAAAGAAATATATAATGTACGCCTCTTGTCATAAAGAAGTATAAATGTCACTTATTGTTCTATTAACACATTACCGAGCCTCCCGATGAAGCTGGCGGCTGCCAGTAACCGTGTTTTTCTGTCATCAGCGCTGGGTTAATGGAACGACAAGTGACACTAACGTCATGGGGGTCATCTATGTGGAATTCTCTTACACATAGACTGGATGGATGTAGCAGATGGTTTCTTCTTCAGGGCACTTTCTTCTGTACTTTAGTGAACGTGTTTTATTAAATGTAAGTGTATTTGAGGTTCTACCCTAGTGAGACATTTGGATCTCTTTCAGAAGGTCTTTGGGTCTTTGAGTAACGGTGTAACTGCAAATACTCTTTGGCAATAGACGTCCTCATCTCCCATCTGGTGCTAAATGCTAAATATTTTAGTAATCTTTAGTAACAGGCAATATTCAAGGTTTTATTGGCTTATTACGATAGGCATTGTGTTCCTTCAAAAATATAAAAGAAATAAATCTCTGATATAAACAAAGACATATTAGGACAGGTGGTGTTGTGATAAAGTTAAGAGAGAAGCATGGCAAACTCCTTACACAAGGAGAAACATAATATGATATTTATTGTATAAAGTACTTTACAAACGTGCAGAATTTGTAATATTTTATTACAGTTTAATATGTTGCAGATCTCTTCCCTCGTATTATCATAGAATACGTATCATATAGACACAGGGGGCAAGTATTGTAACCACCGTCTGTACTGTATCTGTGAGTCTTATCATTAGCTTTATATTTAACATTTAATTAACATTAAAAAGCGGAAAATTATCTAGATTAACAATTATCGAAATTGAGTAATTGTTACTGTATTACTTGTCTGTGCAAGAGTGTCATTTAATTTGTACGACGGGATTATTTGTGTTTGAGTTAACTGCACCTCAAAAATATTTTGCTCAAAACACATTAAGCTGGATGGAATTCCTCACTGGCCTCAATTTCTGCTGAAAGTAATATCTAATGTCCCTAGCTGCAATGACGCCCTCTGCTGGTGGAGAATGAGACTTACATTGTAACCTACATATAACGTAGATGTAGGAGAGCAGTATGGGATCTAAGGGGTCGGTGAGGGAATGTAAACATGCCTGGGATAGCCATAACGCTATCCTGAATCTGAAGACGAGACCAAGGATGTCGCTACATCAGGAAACATGGGAAGACTAGATGCAAAATAAGTGAGTCATTTTCAGAATAATCAAAAAAACTGGCCAAATATTCTTATAGAGATAGTTATTATGAGATTATAGGCAGAAGTTGTGCTACAATGTTTCCTGATTGTTTACACAATTCTGCCCCTAGGGTGCCTAATGTTCTGTTAAATATATACCTGGTCCTCCCCACTTGCACAAACATGCTTAAAAGTATAGGAAGGAGTATGGTCTTGGTACCCCTGCTAGTTAAGATCCCTGCGCTGCTGCTTGGGATCTGTGATGTATTTACCACCGGGAAGCCTGGTCTCGCCAACAGGAGAATCTGCCCCCCAGTTTTGTGACAGGGATCTGCCAGCCCCTTTAACCCGCCTCATCAAAAATAATGTTTTATTTTCTCTAAAATAACACTTTAATTGTATATGAATGTAATATTCTGCTGCCAAGAATAATGTTGGCATGATCACATTAATGAAACATGGAGGGTCAATGATTAAAGGATGCAGTTTCCATTAATCTGTCATCATGCAGATGTCAAAATGCTACTTTATAGAGGGTACACTTTCACATATATATAATGGGCAATACGTCAACGATGCTATTCTTAGTAGAAATGATGTTTTACAGTGTGAATTGTTTAACTTTTGTCTTACAGATGGCCACGAACACTGGCTGGCATTACTTCTTACCAAACATGCCCACCGTATCCCTTCACCGCCATCACCCTGAATGATGGGATGCCAGAGAGGAAAGCATCCCGTCGCTGCGACCGTTCTGGGCACTGGGAGGAAGGCGATTATTCTAACTGCCAATATACCAATGACATTACCAACGTCCTGTACAGACTGGCCAAGGTATGTTTTTCTGAGCTGCGTAATATATATATATATATATATAATATATATACAGTATATACAAAAGTATGTGGTGATTGATCCTACAGAGGACAGGCGATTTAAACACGCTATGGGCTTTAGCACCGCATGGCTTAGCTGTTGTTACTCCTAAACACTTCCACTTCACAATAATAGCACTTAAAGTGGAGCGGGGCAGATCTGACAGGGCAGAAATTTCATGAACTGACTTGTGGCAGAGGTGGCATCCTATGACAGCGCCACGTTTAAAGTCACTGAGCTCTTCAGTATGACCCATTCTACTGCCGGGCTATGGAGATGGCTGCCTATTTCTTGATTTTATATATACTTGTTGGCAATGGATGTGGCTGAAACACCCAAACTCAATAATTAGGAGTGGAGTCCTCACAATATAAATATATACAGTATACAAAGATGATGTGAGATTACAGTGTTAATGTTGTCCAGTTGCTCAGCAGAAGATGACCTTGCTGTAGGATGTTGACATTAAATGACTCGGATTATTTTGTCCTTCAGATGCACATTAATGCCTCCAACGTGCTAAGCCTAGCTCACCAGTTGCAGATATACACAGCCGAGGCCGCCACCTTCTCGGACATGATGGATGTGATTTATGTGGCTCAAATAATGGAAAAGTTTGTTCGCCAAATAGACCACGTTAAACAGGTAAAAGAGACTGAGAACTTTTGCTATAACGATTATTATTTTTACGTTGTAAGACTTATCTGACATGTTAATGCTCTTATTCTTCACCAATGGAAGACACGTCTTGGTTTACTCTAAATATTTTACCAATGGCCATTTGTTGTGCCTTTTTTCTTCCAGCTAGCAGAGGTCATGCTGGAGATGGCTAGTAACCTAATGCAGGTTGATGACCACATCCTATGGATGGCCCAGGTAGAAGATAAAGCCTGCAGCAGTATTGTCCAAACTGTGGAGAAGGTCGCTGGCTTAACACTTAGCAGTAACTCCCAGGATCTGTCCGTGGTGAGCACCCGTGTGGATAAAGTATAAATGTTACAAAATAAAATCTTGTATGCTTACCAGATATCTTGTCACCTTTATTCTTTCCTCTGATCATCTAATTCATAAAATCAAGAAGGGTTTTCAGTTTTCCTGGTAAAACATATCTCTGCCCAGTGTTGGGTCACATGACCATTAAGAGTTGTGGGCCAATATTATGAATTAGGCAAAGTTTTAGTTGGTCAAAGTTAATAATGTTTCTAGCCCTGCATTTAATTTCAGATGTTTTAAATTTAACATAGAGGGTACAACAGTACTTTGTTTCCTCAAATAAAGGGGGTAATAGTATAATTTTTATTTTGGTATTGTCTCTTATTTGAAAATGCAAAAAAAATGGTTTAGGTGTGTGCTAAATCATCCAGCAGATGGAAAATAAACCTCACTGCTCTGAATACAGGTTTATTTAATTTCTTTATTTCCTGGCAGAGCACCCGTAACATCGCTTTGGAAGCCTACCTTATCAAACCCCACAGCTTTGTTGGTCTGAGTTGCACGGCTTACCAGAGAAGAGGAGGCCACCGGCAGGAGATACACAGAAAAGAAGGGGAGGCTGACTTTCACTCCGAGCAACGGCTCAAGTTCCGATGTACCACGGGACAAGGAAACGTCTCCCTGCCCAACTTTCACGTCAAGGTAACTGCAGAGAGTGTGACATCCCAGGACTATAGAAGCCACGTTCTCCAGCAGTGGAGCAGGACAGGCTAGTCTGATAGCTTTTTCACTAAATGTTATTTAATGCATATGGACCAGGGAAAATTTATCCTGAGATGTATTAATAGTTGATGCCATTGAACACAGATCATCTGTTAACCAGGGAGGTTTTCCTCTGAATCACATTCTGAGTGAAGCGTTTTTTTTCTTAGGTGTCCTTCTTAGCACCTCACTAGCCGCTTGTAAGAGTTCGCAGAGATTAGGTGATTGGGGGAACTGGTTTTAACACATTTACCGGCCAAATACTACTATTACAACAAAAAATCATATGATATATATCATATGGTGGATCTGTCTAATGTTTGTGTTAGCAAAGTGCATCTTGGTGTGATTTCAGATCCTTTGTGAAATTGTGCCAAAGTCTGAATTTGAATTTTTTGTTATCTCCTACAGAACAGCCTTGCCCTGGCATCTGTACATCTGCCGCCGAGCCTGTTCATGTCCACATCTTCACCAAGCTGCAAGTTGCAAGTCTTATCTTTCAGGAATGGAAAGCTGTTTAGAAGTGTAGGAAACTCCTCTCGACTTGCTGAAGATGGAAAAAGGCGAAGTATCTCCACTCCAGTCATATATGTGGGAACTCGTAAGTTAATTCCATTCCAAATTGCTGAACAAAAGCCAAATCCCGCAGTGTTAACATTTAATGTTTATAAATAATCAGCTTTTCTTTATTTTGATTTCAAGTGTTTTATTTGCCGCTAAGGAAACGCCATAAATTAATGAGACAGAGCATTTAGCAGATTATGTTTTAAACGTTACTTCTCAATGTTGTAGAGAAATGTTATGCTGTCAGATCATGTTGTGATCAGTCTTTCTTAATTCTGTTTATAGCATTTTAAACCAGAATTCACGTTCTAAAACGCTTAGTATTGTGATGATGCGGTTCCAGGGAATTTGAAAAATCTCATGAGGTTCTCTACTTTTTCTCAGGAGATTGTGGATCTAATAACCTAACAGACCCTGTCATAGTAACTCTCCGCCACTTGGTAAAGGGTTCCAATCCTCTCCCTGCCAAATGGAACTTTAAATCCCTGGAAGGCTATGGAAGCTGGAGTTCTGAGGGATGCCGCCTTTTGTCAGAGGAGCCTAATATCACCAGCATGCAGTGCCAGCAGCTTGGCAACTTTGCCATCCTGACGGTGAGTAGACAAAGCGTCTTCTGACATTATGACGTATGACGTATGGTTTTCAGGACTTCAAGTGAAAGGACATTTTTCCAAATTGTCCAATTGACTCCTGACATTAATTTCCCATTGCCCCATAACTTTTTGTGATGTGTAATTTTCCTTCTGCCCCAGCAGGAGTTGAATACATTTTCTGAACCAGTTAAAAATGGCACTGAAGTTCTCCATCCTGTCATCTATTCCTGCACTGCCATTCTTCTGCTCTGCCTCTTCACCACCATCATTACTTACATAGTACATCACAGGTATGAACAGGAGAGCCAGGAGGTGTCAAAAATAATAGTGCTAGCGTGGGTGTCTGCAGGGTTGAGCCAAAGGGGGTCACTCGCATTCATCTGGAACTTTATCTTGCTGAGAGCCCCTTTAATACAGAATTACTGTTAGAGATATTGTTGGGTGTGCTGCCTCAGTGCACGCTCAACCCAAGATCTGTCCCTTTTGTTTTTAATCCTTCCTGGAAGGTTTATTATGGACACCTATGAGTGACCCAGCAAAGGGAGACATTTGTGAAATTGGATTGGTGGAACGCTAGATCTCGGTTAGTGTTTAATGCAATGGATCATGGGAAAACATGGAGGTGTTACATGGAACAATAAGTGTTTCTTGTGCAAGATGTAGGATCTAACATATTTGAGGCCAGAGTTCTAGATTTCCATATCATGTTAGAAGAATAGTTACATGGAGGATTCCAATGGAACAGTGGGAAGAGTCGTGTAAGGGATCCATACCGAGCATTTAGATAATGAGAAGTTATAGAGGGATGTTATAATTCAGTATTATATGTCATTAGATTATGTTATTAGATGGAGAAAAGACCCATTACTTGATATCCTAACACTTAATGCTTTCAATTATGAATGTAGTTCTATACAGATCTCCAGAAAGGGCTGGCACATGCTCCTGAACCTTTGCTTCCATATTGCAATGACGTCAGCCGTGTTTGCAGGCGGAATCAACCTGACTGGATACCTCGTTGTCTGCCAGGCGGTTAGTATTGTGGGTAGCAATAAGTTACTGATGTTGTATGTCTATGATGAATTTGTTATATACAGTTGTATATGTAATATAAATCCAACACGTGACTACGCAAATGTTAGTTGTTTTTTATGACATCCAGCCTTGTTCTCTGATAATCAAGTCCTACATTCTGTCTCAGGTCAGCATCATTCTACATTATTCCTCCTTATCCACCTTGCTCTGGATGAGTCTGAAGGCCAGGGTCATATACAAAGAGCTCACCCATAAACCTCAGCCACAACCGGAAGGGGAAGCTGTCCAAACCCCACAACGACCAATGCTCAGGTAATCACCTTTTGATGGGCAGGTCAGTGAACAGGTTATCCTATGTGAGCATTGAAAAGGTCCATGTACCTCCCCAATTGGGTGCCAGGTAACCTGTACAAGAAAGGAACATGATTGTGGACGCAGATCACTGAAGACACTGTATTTGTCCAAACTTGAGAGGAGTCATGGAGGACTGGATGACCAGTGTCATTAATTTATTAAATAATCATGTTATCCATAAGCTTTTAGCGCACCCAGATGAGGTCAGGTGTGCCATAAGTTTGAGCTTGTGCTTTGAGCATGACGGGGTCTCAACTGTACGAATATCCAGGGACTTAAAGGAATCAGCATCCAAAGTATAATGTTAGCCATAGTACCTTTAAGACTTCTAAATCATGTTTTAATGGGCTACCATATTATGTGCCGAAACAAAATGGGTCTCAAAGGCTCTTGATATTGTTGATATTGTAAACCCAGGACACCGATATTTATTCACTAAAGTGGGAATTGGAAAGAAAGCTGTGGTTTCATCTTACTGAATTCGCTATGAATACTGTCAGTAACGTTCAGATGGTGTCACACACACACCAGGAAGCGGGGGTCTTGACTATATTTTCTTTTTGCAGGTTTTACCTGATCGCAGGTGGTATTCCTTTAATCATCTGCGGGATCACAGCTGCTGTGAACATTAACAACTACAGGGAAAACAGCCCCTAGTGAGTACTCTACTAGCCAAATAATCTGTCTACTGTGTCACTATATAAAAGGATAGTTTTATTACTTAACTGTAACACCAATTGAACTGTGCTTTATACAAAACCAACACTCCTATGCAGTGGACACTTTCCAGTGTTGGCCCTTCATAATGCACGTTAAAGAGCAATAACTGCTATCCTCTAAACTAACCTGCCAACACCAGCTTTAGTGAATAAACCTCCTGTAGGTGTAGGAATTAACCCCCTAATGATGATCTACAGGCAAACCATATGTTCAGATTGACAATAGACTTTCTATGGACGTTATCTTCCCAGTTCCACAGTGAAGTTGCACATTCCTTTTGTCTTGTAGTGTCTTTCTGTCTGTAAAATAGTAGCTGGTTGTATACTAATTGGTCTTGTCATACACAGCTGCTGTTTGGTATGGAGGCCAAGTCTTGGAGCCTTTTATGTCCCAGCTGCCCTTATCCTCCTTGTCACTTGGATTTACCTACTGTGTGCGGGAATAAATTTGAAGCGACAACCAACTGACCAGAAGGATCCTCTAGAGCCAAGTGACCCACATCAGCAACCCGGCGGCATTAGCCACCTCCTGAGCGATTCGAGTTCCATATCTGTGACCATTAATTCTGCATCCCCGCCAACCGACGTAGATGCTGTGTATTCCCTGCACGTGCAGTTCTGGGCTCTGGTGATTGTCCACGTTCTGTATATTGTGCTCTGGATTTTTGGGGCTTTGGCTGTGTCACAGGATTGGTATTTCAATGTCATTTTCAGCTGCTTTTATGGAGTCACAGCAGTTGTGCTAGGAATTTTTATGTTCCTTCACCATTGTGTACGACGGCAGGATGTTAAGAGATCTTGGTTTGCCTGCTGTCCAAGATACATAGAAACTTTACCAACTCAAGCGTATGTCCAAACTGGCTCACCAGTAGATGACTCTCCTCAGGTATTCATGGGGTGTAACCCAGAGCTGACTAATTCTGTCAAGTCTTCATCTTCACCGAGCAGCAGCAGTCATTCCAATAATGGACCTTGTAAAATAACAAACTTGCAGGTGGCCCAGAATCAGGTGGAGAGCTGCTCACCCAAGCCACCCAGCTGTGAAGACAGTGAACCAACTAATAACAAAAACATTACTGTTCCCAGCAGGTATATGAACAACCTTCATGGGCGCAGAAACCATAAGAGCAGAACTAAGCAGTATCGGGAAGGGAAACACCACAGGTTAAAGGTGCTTCGCGGCCCATCTTCTGATCTACCCTCCAGTGAGAGTGGCAGCATCCACAACAGCCATTCCGAAAGTTACAACAGCAGGCACAGCCCTTTAAACAATGGCAGGGCGGGGGTAGTTGTTAGGGATCCTGAAGGAGCTTTAACTCACTCGGAAGGAAGCGATAGCAGCGGCCACCAAACTCAAGACTTTGCTAGGGCCCAGAGGAAAAGCGCAAGTCGGGACAACCTTAAACAAGCCAACAGCATGGAAAGAGAAACCAAACGCAGGTCATACCCTCTCAACACCGCCAACCAGAATGGGGTACTAAAGGGTAGCGAGTATGACATCAATCTAGCAACTACAGAAAATTCAGCAACCATGAAGACTGGCCTTTGGAAAAGCGAGACTACTGTGTAGTTTGTATCCAAGTGTTAATAGCAGGTGCTTCAAATGTCGTCTACAGACATGGCTCATCAGTCTATATCAACACGCCAAGAAATTGGGCTCTCCCCAGACTTAGCTTGTGGTTACACAGTGGATGCTGGAGATGACTGAAGTCCTGAAGAGAGCCCAGAATATGTGCCAAAATACGCTTGTGCCAGTGTATACTTTATTGACCAGTGGCCTGTGACCCCTGGAGAACTTATTTTATACATGCCTTGTGCAAGGGATGTGCCTTGGATAAAATGAATCAACATTGTTGATGTGTTAAGGATTTCTGACTTCATCCAAAAATATATTTTGCTTGGACAATACTTCAGCTCTAAAGTAGCCGCACACAAGCGTGTCGAACACATTCACAAATAATGTGAAAAAACTCATTTATATAGTAATTAGTGCCCTATACTAGAATCTTCAGTCAGCTTCTTCTCTAAGTGGAATGATTGAAGGAGAACACTTAATTAGAGCACTTTTAAAGGACTCCCTTTTCCATGGTTCCTTCGTTTTCCTAACTTTCCAAAGTTCTTATTCCTCCTAACACAGGACTAATGGAGAAATCCAGAAAAGCTGCACGTTGGTATCACCCACACAGATTATTTTTTCCTTCTTCTAAAATACTGGTCAGCATAACATTTATGCAAAATCTTTGACAATCACAGTAATCGGCCTTCGGATACACTTGTTCTTAAATCAGATTTGCATGGTATCTATGTATTTTTTATAATTGTTATATAAAACAGAGTGAAATGTTTATTTTTCAAATATAGAACTATATTGAATATTGTATAGATAGATCAGGATCAATTTTTCAGAAATGCGTTCATTTCTGTATCAGTATTATTTTTGTGTTAAAGCACAGAAAGGCAATATTTTTGTTTACTATTGTTATAAAAAAAAATAATCAACATGTCTATATAGATCAGCCAAGCTCTAAAATAACTATACTTATATAGAAAACTCTAGAAGGGATATTATGTGGTTACATGATGTCTGCCTTCTTGGTCCACTTCAAAGTACAAAATTAACCCTTAGTGCCAACATACAATAAATTCCTTGTGAATCAAATAAGCAGACACGTGGCAAATGTCATATTACATATATGTGCCATATTAGGCTGCGTATACTGTTTTAGATCGCAAGTGCCTTAAAACCAGAATAAAAAGCTTAATGTGTCAAAATGAGAATTTGTGGCCAGAAATCGCAGTGGTCTTTTGGATCAGTGATATACACAGCTCCGTGAAGTTTAACACTTAATCTGCCAATTACGTGTCCTTTGGGCTGTAGCGATGTAGACAGGCTTAGTGAGGACGGAGGTTATTTAGAGAGTTTTTAATAAAGCTCCTGCATTATCTATGCACTGCACAGGGCCACATCAGACCTACTTATGCATAGCGATATCAGGGAGTCAAAATGTTCCTTTTTTAGCAAATAAGACCCCCCCCGGCTTCAGAGGAGGGTCATTACATTAACACAAATGCTCTATTTTTATTATGGGTTTTTTTTTATAGAGCCCACAAAAGCTATATTTGGAAAGTTCTTAGATTATAGCAAATCTGTAGATAATTGGCCAGTTATGTGGACCACGTGCCAAAAAAAGTTTACCCACGCTTCATGTGCTATGTGTGTTATGTCCTTGTGTATAAAATGTGTATTAGGACTGGAACCAGACTGGGATTATTCTAAATGGTTCATCCAGTGCCAAAAAACGTCTGGCCAGTATAAATAATGTACATTCCTTTACCAATGCAATACTATAAATATATATATATTCATTTTAAATGCACAATGTATGTTAGTTATGAAATCAAAGTAATGTCTTGCCTACTAAAAAAAATGGCAGTATAAAATTACAGAAGTCTCCAAAGGGGATTGAAAAGCATCACGTTGTATTTGTGTTATCCTTTGAGAGAAGAGTATGTGGTGACCAATGTCCACTCTGAAGCCACCACTGGTGATCAAGATGGTCGATCATTTGGACGGCCCCTGAGGAACAATTTTTGAACTTGCTTACATGTAGCTGGAGAAGCATCATGGGACCACCGTCCGCCATAACAAATGCCAACTCCCTGATACGGCAGACAGATTTCATGTCCGTTCAGTTGTTTGTATTCCCGTTGGTTCGTAGCTTTTAGGGAAATACTTGCATTATGCACTTAATGTATATCTTTCATGCAAGTAGACAATTAAGGGTCGTACATGGAGAATCCAGCATTTTAGATTGATTTCGCTGTACAGGTGGCAATAAAAGAGCCCCGCAAACACTTAAGCTTATGTTTAAGAGACAGTGACCCTACAGTTTATATTTGCAAGATCACGGCCAGTGGTTTATTTACTAAAGAAAGTTTACAGGAGAGTTTCAACTCACTATACATTGCGGAGGGCCAACCCTGGCACGTTTCTTTTGCAAAAGCAGTGAGTTATCCCTGATATGACCACGATCCGCATATTTTTTTCTAATGGCCTGCTAAGAGGAGGCACTTCTTAGAGCAATAAACACACACAGCTCAAAACTGTACTATCTGTCCAAACTTCAGTCCATGGGCCAAGTTATATAAAACCCAGTTACACTAATGCATTACTGACACTTTAATCAACATTATTCAAGCTTTGATAGATCAATCATCAAAACCAGCAGATTTAATGCACTTCTGAAGATGTTTTTAAAATAGTTTTTTTTTTTGCGTGAAGAGATTAACCAACAATCAACTATACTGCACCAAAGAATAAATGTCCAAAGTATGTACTGTGCTATTCTGAAATATCACCAAAATGATGTACTTTGTCTTTTTTATATTAAAAAAACATTTAAAAAAGTTTCAAACTGCAATGACTTTGAATGGATATTGTAATAACATTTATTGTGTTTATCTGATACACACAAAAAAAGAGGCTGTCTATATTGAGATATATATATAGTCCAAGATTATATTAAAAAATTGTATTAAAAATATCCACAAAGAACTTGGCTCATCAGCTATAGTACTGTATAGCACCTTGCAGATAAAGCCCGGTGTTACAGTCTATATCCTGCCTGTAAATGGATAATCAAAATAAGGATAGGAGAGGAAAGTCAAATTAATACGTTCTTGTTTTATCAATCTTAAAGGAATTGTATTCTTCTGGGGGACAGAAGTGAATAAAAACAAAAGGGTTTAAAAATACATTGGAATGAGTGTGCTGGAAGCATTTCCAGTCACTTCTACATGCAGATATATAAGCTATCTGGGATGATTGCAATCGTCGGCATGTTTATTAAGTATTGAAATCTTGGAGGCTTCAATGCAATGCAAAAAAAAAAATCTATATTGTCCCTGGAATTTTAGCTTTTAGGTGACTTTTCTCTTGTTTTCAGAAAAAAAATAAAAAAAACTTGAGATATTCTATAATACAGTGTATTTTTACATTAACATAAATTTTATGTGCAACAATAAAAAGGTCAGCCAATACATCTGAAGCAAGTTATGTACATTCATCAAGTGCTAACAAAATCTCGAAAGCAAATTTAAGGATTAAGAGTCTGTGTCTGTTCCTGAGCCAGTTTAAATGCCTCCACTTCAGCGGGTGTTCTTAAGTACTGCTCAATCTCACTGTCAGAAATGTCCTCATCCCCTGTGACATCTTGTTGGTCTTGGGGGAATGCTTGGCTGTGTTTTCTTTTTGGTGGACGTGTCAGACACGGAGGTAGGAAAGACGTAGCTGGACTTGGCTGACCAGGAGGGGACAAGGTATCTGCTTTTTCGTCTCCATCCCCTGTATCTGTGGCTTCTAGAGCTCGTCTGAGAAGGTACGTACGATGCTTCAGGATGTCACCAAGGTGCTGCACTACAGTTTTCTTATTAAGAGGCAGTACCTTCAGCCAAGGAAGCTGAGCGGCCAACTTGAGGAAGATTTCGTGAAGTTCTTTCAGCCTTTTTGTTGCCGGTGGGGGGAAGTCCACATCAGACAGTTTGCAAAAGCGTGTAAACGTGCATGACAAGCGTGACGGCTGCAGTGACTGCCAGGAAAGGTAGGCGGCTGCACTGACTATGGGGATGGGGTGACGTCCGGTCACCAGCCATACGTCACTTGCCAATTCTACTGTCTGCAAAGTCCTCTCTAGCACCTTCTCCAGATCTTCTGCATATCCTCTTGGAGCCGAAGACGAGTTCTGAAACAACTTGAAACTGCAAGGAGAATACATATAATAAATGTGGAAGTAGTTTTACACCAGTAAACATCAAAGATTTTCTACGTGGCTGTGCTGACATAACCCAAAAAGTTCGACTCAGAAGTTGTAGTTTGGAGTAGCCGTATTAGTCCAGTGGATGGAATGGAAAAAAACGGGATGTTGCGGAATCTAGTAATACCTCTTTTATTGGACTAACAGTATTTAAAATAACAGACGTGTTTTCTGGAGTCTTCCCTTTATCAAGTCAAGAGCATTTCTGACCAAGCAAGTTAAAAACACAGTCTAAAACTAACCAGTACATGTTCTGATACAGGGTTAAACCAGGGGTTAAAACAACAAGGTAGAGAATTTGCAGACAAAAACTTAGAAGTTGGATATCTTAGGGCAGTATGTCTACATTTTGGTCTCCATGGGCTTCAACATGATGGCAGGTTTCACCACGGGCTGCTGGAGCCGAGGATAAAGTACTTCCAATCACATCTAATAATAAGTGTGTAGGTTGCACCAATCTATTTTTTCAGATATTATGAATAACTCTGATAATGACAGTGACCCTTAGGTAAGAAACTAAGCATCCTGTATTCTTGGTATTGGAGTTCTAAATTTAACCCCATTGGTCTATAGGAAGGGAAAATCCCTGGCCACATACACATTTTGGGAATTAGGCTCCACTGATAAAACATTCCTTGAGCAGAATCACTTATGCATAGGTTTTAAAATGCTCCTTTAGATACTATGCAATTTCTTTAGTATTAAACTCTTGGGTTATAGTTCGATGAGTGACGTTACTTTTAAGGACTCTAAATTAATTGAGCACCGACGCAGGGTGCATTAGGCACTCGCTGGTCATACCACGAGGTACTAGCCAGGTAGTTTCTCCATCTTTTCACTTTGATTCCCATTGCAGGGATCTAGAGCCCAGTGTGCCAGTGATCAGCCTGCACGGAGAGGTCAAAGGTCTGAGGACCCTATGGGATTATTTCACTTTCATCTTTGTTTTTCTGCCCCAACTCTGGTGGCAAAGAATCCCCAAATAGATCTATTAATTTTGTGTGCGCGTTTGGAAAAGGGTTCGCAGAAAGCTCCACATTCTGTGTTCAGAAAATACTAAATGCTACGGATTTAAATACCAAAGAGCTTCTTGCATGCACTTGGAAAAAGAATGGCATATTATACCTCTTGCAATGGCTTTTCACCAGGTCCTGGAGGCCCAGAGACGGTACATCCAGCTTCAGAACTTGCACCGCGTCCATATATACGCTGGCAAAGAGTTCCTTCTTTGCGTATAACAGCGAGCAGACGGTTCCCATAGTGAGAGGCCAGCGGTGCTGCCGGCACGTCACATACACACAGCATCCCATCACTATCTCCTTCTTCTGCAGAGTGACAAAGTGGAACGTGGGATGGCTGAACGCTTGTTCATAGTAGGACACCGCGGTGTCAGTGAAGCTATCCGGCAGCCTCAAAACCTTGCAAAGATCTCTTACTCGCTTTATGCCTGTGAGACGAAGCACAAAATGAGCGAACCTGCAGCAGGCTGCTACGTTACTACTTCTGAACCATCCGGCTTCATTGATGCGATAAACACTTTATCACGCTACGGTTATCAGCCAACATCTCTACATTGTAAGCTGGTTTGAGCAGCGCCCTCCCCGCCTGTTTCTGTAAGTCATATTGTTACGTTATATACTACTTCTTATGTCTACCCATTGTACAGCGCTGCAGAATCTGATGGCGCTATATATATATATAAAACAATAAATAATAGTAACAAGAACATGAAACTGGACTTTGTGTGCGATCTCTCGAACAGTCGCCAAGCTCTACAATCAAATAGAGCCATCCAGGTGAAGAATAGGGAGGTAATTCCAGATACGCGCCTGGCTTACATTATCCTTCCTTGATAAGCGTAATAAAACAGCTCTTTCCTGTGCCTTTACAGCAAAAAGTTACTCTTACCGTGGAGTTTACTCCTGCTTATGGTATCGCGCTCGCCGGTACTCTCTGAAAACCTTACAGCTGGATATAAAGCAGAAACAGATATGATCACGGGTCAGTCAGGATACATGAAATCATTCAAAAACAGGTTTAATAATAATAAGACCCACCGGATTTATTCTCTTATACCGCGGACATCTTTACTAATCTCCAAAATAACCCAGACCCAGCTTCCCAGAAATAACTAATATTTTCTTAAATTGTGATTCTCTAAGACAGGGTTAAAGGAACGCTGTTGTGGGATAAGAAGAAACACAGCCTTCAATCGCCCCAGAATTTATTGTGTATCTGACTACTGCTTTGATAACGTTTTATGTAAATAAGACAATGTATTTACGTATCATTAGCTTTAAGGATCATGTTTAAGAACAGATATTGTTACAGGGCAGCCCAAAAGGTAACAATTGATTGAAACTCCCCTGTAAAGCCACTTTATGTGAAGGAGCGGCTAGAATGAAGTTAATCAGTATATAGTAATATAGTGTGTGATGCTAAAACACACACATCGCATTCTTCCAGCGATCACACTAAGAATATGGAAGTTATGCAACATCACCATGGCAACCAATAAACTAGTCAGGCTTATAAGAACATATTATTGGTTCCTATGGTAACGAGAGCACCTGTCAAACTCTCCATCTCCCTCCTAATTGTAGAACTTTCAATGCCACCTAGAACCCCTGTGCAACAGACCAAGAAATAGCGAATCGCCCCCCGCCTGGAACGCGAGGGGTAAAACGCAGTCCAATGTGACGGCAGATAAGACGCATTCGTCCATCTAGTCTGCCCACTTTCCAGATGTAAAGACTTGGTCTTTAATCAGTGCTCTATCTTGTCTTAGAGTCTTAGCACAGCTTTATGCCTGTTGCATACATGTTGAAATTCTCTCACTTTATTACCCTTTGCCACTTCTGATGGGAGGCTGTTCCACTTATCTACCACCCTCTCATTAAAAAAAAAAAGCTTCCTTACGTTACATTTAAACCTCCGACCCTCTCGTTTTAGATTATGGTTTCTTAATCTAATGTTAATCACCCCTTCCCTCTCTCCTCCAGGCTATACAGGCACTCCATATATAACATACGGCGATATAACAGCGCGGTCATCACCTTGCAGAAAGCCCTCCTCTGTATGTGTTGTGGTGAGCAGACCCTCGCTCAGGATAAAGCCACAGTCCGCACACACCAGCTGATCCTGGGAGTAATGAGCGTCATCCACAATGTCAGAGGAGCCACAGTCCGGGCATCGCCTGGGGCCCGACATTCTACAAAACACCAGACAACGAAAAACGGCCCCTTTATTTACTCTATAGACTGTTTAGCTGTACCATGGAGCCTACTCTTAAACGCTTTCAAAGTTCTAAAAACCAGGTCTCCATTAGGCGACCCGCAACCGCATAGAAGAAACCATTTTCCCGGAGACCACGGACTTCGATTGTTAAGTTAACGCGGCTACGCCGAAATGGCACCTGCGCTACAGACACGGAAGCAAACTACGTTATCTGACATCATTTCCGGCAAGAGCGATTATGTTAGCGCATTTCGCTGAACGGGTTGCTGGAGAGTCTGATGGTTTTATTAAAGCCCATTGGATGAAAGATTTAGTGAGGGTTAATATGGGGTTCTATAAATACTTGCAGTCTCATGAACTGATTGCATAAAAGCTATCATAGATAGAGCTGGTACTTATACAAGGTGGCAGTAGGTGGCGCTCGTAATCAAATACCAGCAGCTGGTGTCATACATACACACACTTAAAATACAGACACTCTCTTATTCACAGTCATTCTCTCACTCATTCACACAAATCATTTAACACATATCCATTAATGTATTCTCACCCATAATTCAAGCAATTCATCCACACATTCATTCACACAATGCATCCACACATGAATTCATTCTCTCATTCACACAATGTATCCACACATTGATTCTTACTCATTCACACAATTCATCCACACATTAATTCTCACTCATTCATATAAATCATTTACACATATTTATTAATGCATTCTCTCATCCACACACATTCACTCCTTCTCTCACTCAATCACACAATTCATCCACACAATTATCTCACTAATTTATTCATATTTCCCACCTTTCTCCAGAGAGTCTCCACCCGCTTACTTCGCCAATCACCAGGAGCTTTCGGTGTGCCCCTTTTGCCCCACTTTAAAGACGCCTTGGTGATGTGACGGCCACCTTGCGCCCCTGCTGCCCTGTGAGGCCCCACAGCTGGCACACTTCAAAAGCAGGCCCTGGACATGACTAGGCAGCATGTGGTTGGGGTTGGTCAAGAACCAGGCTGAGGAAGTTACATGACATTGGGGAGTCTATGTTTCCTGGAATAAAGTATATTGGGCACTTCCAGGACATGCTTCCTGACTAAAGAGTGTCCCAGAGCTACAAAGTGGACCACCTGCTTCATGGGAGGCCCCTTTTGCATTCTTCAAATGAAGGCAGCTTACGATAAGTTGCATGTAGTATTCATAAAATATCTGTATGTGGTTACCCCTGACCTCACTGGAATTAAAGTTGGCCCTGGCTTGCACGGGTTCATTCATTAAAGTTTAAGACCCAATATCATAGTTGCCATCATTTGACAGAGAAAAAGAAATTTACCACACCCTCCAAAAGCTCCACCCACCTCCTGGCCCACATAATTTAGCTCCACCTTGCTATCGTGGTGCAGACTATTGTACAGCACTGTGGATTATGATGGCACTATATTAAACTACCAATAATTAATAGACCTTTCCCAGCACCCAGTGACTTGGTTTTGTACACCCACGGTACTTGCTCCTTTCTCAGCATCACAGTGAAGCAGGGGTCTGAGGCTGCCATTGTTGTCAGTCGTGATATGTTGGGTCATTGGGTGACTTTCCCCGCCCAGGTAACCACACTGATTCTTCATGGCAATGACAATGGATGGTTCATCCATAGCCTCTCATTAATCACTACTTCTGATTGGTTCAGTCTTAATAACCATTCTGTTTACCGTAAGGCAGTATGACAATGAGTCAGGGTGATAGTCTAAAAGATCTGGCTGGGATAACAGAGCCAGTTCGCGTACAAATAATTATTATGGGGCCATCTGAAACCATTATGCAGAAAAATATGAATGTTTTAAAAAAGAAAACACGACTTTTGAAAGGTACTTTCTAAACATGCCGCCCCTCTTAAAATATTGAGTCTACATCAGTGCTATGTTTTGGCTCATAACCATTTCATGTGCTGAGGAGCCATCTAAGCCTATGTGACCTTACATTCATTATTCTGTGATGGCCCAACAAATCCGTTACCTTTCATTAAAAACTCCAATCTTCTTGTGGACCAATCTGGCTATATTTTTTTTCTGTATCTAGCGCCTGGAATTACTGGAGGGTACTCTGGTTCACCCCGGCACATACTAAAAGCCAGGGTGTGTAATGAGTTATCGGGAGAGTGTAGCCTCAGCTCCGGTGGGACACACTGGGACTTCACCCGATCGAGTCTTGGCATTTCCAGATTTTAAACAGGCAGCCGTTGGAAACACTGTTGCTTGTTGTGTACCTTTCTATACAGATCCACCTTGTGTTGCTGAATTAATTAAACAATCTAAAGTAACAATTGCTAGGTTGCATTTTTCTTCACCATTTGTCTAAATTAACTGCTGTCATTTTAGACTATGTGGCCACGCAGGAAGCGAAGGCACAAATATGCAGAATTGCAACGGATCAAATATGGTTTTTCAGCATTTTCTGTGACCGTAATCCAGTAAAATGTAAAGCTGCACTCCATGTATAAGGTCAGATTTTGGCATTAACCCCCTCCCCCCCCCCAAAGTGAAGGCATCACATGCAAACATCTATATATGATTTCTATAGCGCCAGCCATCATCTTCCTCAAATGGGAACAGGTAAACCGGACATAACATGTAGTGCAGCCGGACATAACATGTAGTGCAGTGTAGCCTTGGACCCTGCTCAAATTAGCTTACTTTTTAAAAGCTATTATGTTCTTCTCGGTTATATATCATGTGCCACAAAAAGTAGCTGTCCTTTACA
Source organism: Spea multiplicata (assembly GCA_009364415.1). Classification (NCBI taxonomy): domain Eukaryota; kingdom Metazoa; phylum Chordata; class Amphibia; order Anura; family Pelobatidae; genus Spea; species Spea multiplicata. The sequence goes on along the minus strand of VKOC01000003.1, from coordinate 36,638,427 downwards.
ATGAAAAAGTAATACAAACACGTCCTCTCTTTGCATCGTGATTGAGAGCTCCCTGCTGATGCATGATACATCAGGATACGTACCGGTAAATGCTTTACATATTCTGTATTCCGTATAGAGCTTAATGGATGCATACAAAACAACCGGTTCCTAAAACTTATATCTGCCTCCTATATTATTTATCTCTCTATCTCCATCCATATGATAGCACTGGTTTATTCATGAATTGTTACACACTGTGAAAGAATAACCCAATACAGTTTTTTTTTTAATGGCATGAATTAATTTTGTATTTTCTTTTGACACAAAGACACAAAATGGGTTTTCTTTTTATTTTATTATTTTTTCAGACTCAAAATACAGTAATACATTTATTCTCTTTATAAATATACCAATGATACTACAAAAAATCCAGTGTGTATATCATTAAGTCTTAATAAAGTGCTGGCTTAGTGTTGCTGGAAGCTACACCACCAAAACCAAGATTCCATTCATAAAACCCGAAGGCTGCATTAAAACCATTATGTGTTGCAAAACAAAACCTCGACCATTAAAACACGCATTTGAGATGGAAAAATACATTGCGAATCCTCTAACCGCTGTGTAACTCTGCCAGGCTTCAGAAACCATAAAAAAACCATTGGCGAGTATTTAAATCGCCTCGTAATGAACTGACCCTCCTGTCCGTCTCATCCTGAAACAGGACAAGCGGAACATAATTATTCCAGTACCAGAGATTTGGCCAACAAGGCCCATACTCAAGAAGGCATCCGTACCAAAAGGCCTGCATTAAAAAGAGTATGCAAGCCAGAGAAAGGACACAGTGGAACTCGTCCAAGTCTGAATATCACAGAGGTAAAGCAAACCCCACAGCCTAGAGTTCCGGACAATCATCGGTATGATTTATCTCTTTGCTTTCTATCTCTTCTGTCACCTACTTCATCCAACTTCCGTCTCAAGCAGGACTTTAATGGAAACGCATGTTTAAGCATTTTGTCCATGGTTATACTACAAAGCTTATCATAAAGAAAACCGTTATGCTAAATATCACAGTGATTAGTGTTAACAGAGGAAGAATAAAAATGCCAAACACGTTCCGTTCCCTCCATCCACCTACATTCTAATCTATTTAATGAGCAATATATTCACCAAACTTCAAGGGTCAAGTCAGGCAGACTTCTGCTAAAGTTGCCCCCTTTATAGCTGTGTAAGACAGTTGGGGGCAAGCAGGTAAAACTGCACATTTTGTAGGTTTACCTAAAAAGAGGTTTCCTGGTTCATGATAACCACAGTGTATATTCACTGCTCTTCAATACTATTTACCACTTGTGAAGAGCATATCCACCCTCATGTAAATGATCAGCGTATGGGGGGGGGTATGGTTTCATTTTATTATTTAAGATGTTTAACCACTACAAAAATAAAAGGCATATATGAAGTCCTGATTGTCTTTGCAACATACAATAGCTGTACCGTACTTTAAATACAGTGCACTGGGTCCGATAACTGTAAATGCAATTTGTTCATTTTTAAATGCAGATTGGCATATAAAAACATCAGCTTTTTAATAGAAATATATATTTACTATAAAGACACCTTAGACATTTCTGATCCATTTACAGTTTTGACTATATACAAGGCACAATATTACAGAAAACAGATTTATAATTTTAGTTATTGCAGTTAGTCAGCAGCAACTCGCACCAACCTCAATTCAGCTCACCGATCAGAGTAATAGTACCTAGATTTGCGACCAGCATATAACAGATTTCAGAAAGAATGCGGAATGCACATGAAGTCCTAAGGAAAGCAGGTTCTTGGCAGCTATTACTGCACAGATACTGCAGGTATGTAGATAAAAGCTTATTTATTGAAGTGCAACATGATTTGTTTTTTTTTTTATTTTTTAGAAGCTGAGTCACAACTGGGCGATTGTATCCTAGACATTTTGGCGAAACCAAAAGGGTTCGCAAACACCGTTGGGCATGAAGCAATTATTTATTGACTTGCTGTAAAGAAAGTTCTCCTGGGCAGCCTGTTTAACCGCTTGGTAACTTTTATTAGAAAAGGCAAACACCTTTCCTTTATACATTGGGAAAGGTTAAGGCACGATTATATATCTATATAATATATATCTATATAGATATCTATATAGATATACACACATACACACACATATATACGGAAGACTGTGCTGACATCTTTAGAAGGTTTGTGTGATTAGGCACTATATGCATTTTTCCCCAGAGCCCACCCACAAAAATGCAAAAGACCTCAGTTAATGGATACTTTTAGGGTATCAAAAGGAGATTTAGATTTACAGTAACGGATATTAAATATTTCCTTAGATAAGTTACCATATACATTTATCTACTATAGCCTTAAAGGAAGATGCTTGGTTTTTCTATTATCTGATTACTCCCGCTCAGTAACCTAGGCATATGCTTTGTGCCCTGATTTGGTCTAAGACAGGGATACTGAGCAGTATTCCATCAGTCTAAATAACATCTGGGATTATACCCTGCCAGCCTTCTTGCTTTGATTTGCGATGCTCCGCAGGATGTTGGGAGTCTCCTCCATGACTCGTACCAGCAGATTGTCAATGTAATCTTCCAGCTCCCGTACCTGTGAGTCCTTTTTAGAAATGGTCTCTTTCTGCTTCAGGACCAGCTGTATCAGCTCATCATGTGTAAGCTGGGCATAAGCGTAAGCTGGATCAGAGGAGTCATATTTCTGGAATAGAACAGGAAAGTAAAGGAGTCATTGAAATACATTGACTTTCAGAAAGCAAGTTGCACTCATCCAAAAATTCAGATAAATAAGTGTGCCATGTAAATGCAATCATGCACAGACTGATGTTTTGAGCCAACTATCATAATAAAGGCCAACCTGTTTCTCTTAATGTCTCTTAATGACAAAGCCCGTACATGTACGGGCTCACAATGCATTGTTTTTAATGGGTTTAAGGACAACCCATTGTCCTTAAGGGGTTAATCATAAATGAATGGGATTTTGGTACCAACGCAGAGTCACAGGTAATATCATTGATGAGCAGGATATAGGTGCCTGTCTATGGTCACTAGGGGTGGCTTTATTGACTAGCATTCTGTGCCGACTTTTGGCATTATACCAAGATTACCGCAAAACATTTCAAAGGGGAAAAAATCCCCTAAGTGTCTTATGAACACTACATACACAACACTTATTTCACACATTTCAACATGAAACTTATTTCCTGGATGCTGGAGAAGTCTGTCATTTAAAGCATGCCACACGACTCTTAGAATACATTTAAGACATCATTCAACACCCAAAATTGGTACTTTAATAGGAAACACATGCAGAGAGCCATCCTTGAAGGGGGGGGAGAGACTTAGTAATTGAATAAATCTTTTCACCATATTTTCCTTATTAAAGAACAGAAGCATTATAGAACCGCTTCGTGTTTACAGCAACAATATGAAGTTCAAACCAGAAAGAATTATTAGTCCCTTGGTTCCCAGCGAGAATCTTCTATAAATGTTTACAAAGCTCCCTCAGGATACTGGTTATTTAGAACAGCCTTAAATCTTAATTGGTGTGAAGAAAGAGCTGTCAATAGACCGCAGTCACAGCAGCTGTTCAGCATTCAAGTATATTTAAATAAAATAAACCAGAATAAAAAGGGTGTGAAGAAATATTCTGAGAGCAATTACAATACATTATAACTCCCGTGACTTGTGTGGTGTAAGTGACAGATGTGCGGACAGTATTATCACAGTGTGCTGATAACAGAGGGTTGACTGCCTTATATTTACTTGCATTGATATCCATATCACGCTATGGTGTATAATGTTACCTTGGTGTTTATGGCATTCAGAGTGTTCTCATAGGCTTTGATTGGCTGGGAGAGGTTGGAAGGCTTGCTTTGGGTGGTGTTCATGGGCTTCACTGGATGAGTTCTGCAAAGAAACAACACGCCGCCTGAGACATGAGTCTTACACTTATAGGAAAGAAAAAACACAAAAAGTAGAAACAGAGATAGAACGGTGTTAACCAAAAGAGGTTTTAATCTATGAAGACTATCCATACACTCATACAGTCATGCAACGCTTCAGAGGCTTCAAGTAGGCCCCCAAAATTTCTCGGTCGAAGCACAATGTTAAAAGCCCATATTATATAAGTTATATATAAAATACATACACTAATTGGGGCTGATAAAGAACATGCTGCTATGCAAGGAAGCACAAAAGTAGAATAGAGAAGGGTTAATATATAAAGCCTTAACAAGTTTACATGCCGATGTGAGGAGCGACGAAAGGGTCAGATTAACCTCAACATCTTACACCGATGTAAATTGGCAATGTGAGACGATGAATAACTGGAATATATACATCTTATCATACAATCACACAATCGAGGATAATCAAATCGCTCCGGCACACAGACGCTCCAATGCGATGCTGCTGGGGTAGTCGGGTTTTTCCATAAACACTTCCTGGAGAAGTTTGCTCTGTGGGTTTCAGGTAAGGAGTTGCCAAGTCAAACAATGCTATTAACGGGAAGTCAGGCTCTTGTTTACTTTTATACATTATACACATTCTTCCCTTACACCCTTAAAGCAATGATTCTTTGTACAGGGCTGGACTTTACTGAATGATCATATTGACTGCCAATAAAGAGAGACTTTGGTATACTCCTGTATTAAAATGTTGTTCTAGCGCAACACAACTTATACCACAGCTTGACAAACCCCAGACGCCAGGTCGCCATGGCAATTATAAATCACCTCTGTGCGCAACGCCTGCATTGTGACCCAGCAGTGGTGAAGAGGAAGCAGCAGGCAGCTCGTGCGCAGTGCAGGCAGGTCTTCACCAGAAAAGAGGGGGAATAGTGTGTGTGTATATTATGTATATGGTGTTATAGTGTTAAAACATGATTAGGACAGAAGGGCAGCTTGGAAGAGAACCTTAGCAAATTCCTAACATGATAAGTTGGCGCACAGTACAGAGAGAAAGTGTATTCATTGTTTATTATAGAGGGGAAAATGTGTCCCACAGAACTCTACTGAGTTATTGGAACGCAAAGATCTGCCATAGCAAGCTGTGATCTTAGCTAAACTGTTTAACCAGGTTAGATTATAACTATTGTACCAACTGAAGTCCATCACTGTGCGATTTGTGAAGTCACGTTCAACCATTTTGTTATTTCATGGTATAAGCACTAGAAGGTTTTTTTTTTAATGTTACACATAATGTGTATATATATATATATATATCCTTTAAGGGAACCCGCTCTTCCTAACCCTTTGAGACATTCTGGGAAGCAACAAATCCTATCAGTCACCCCATATATACTGAAACGAGGTACACAATCATAATGTTTAAACGTGCATGGTAGATATTCTCTCCAATGTGCTTAGTGGCCGAAAACTCCCCCCCCCAAGACAATTCCCCAACAATCACCAATTTTAAGGTTGGGTAAAGGTTATTAAATGGACAGCTGCTTCAAAATACATTAGTAAATTAAAAAAGATGCCGTTCCAAAATCAATAGGATTCTATATGGGTTTTAAATGATTTTACCCTTTCCTCTGTTTGGTGCCACATAATCGTGTTTTTGTTTTGTTTTTTTTTAAATTGTTTCTGGGAAGGGTTTGAGCATTTATAGGAATGATGTTTCTAATTCATCATTTAGTTACAATTGTGGTAAACTCAGCATAGTAGGTGGATCAGCAATGCATATGCTAGATAATGCTTTACCATAAAAGCTAGAGTCCACGTCTGGAATGGTCTCTATAAAGTCATAAAACATGTAAGGAATGGCAATCTTATGGGCCTAATACCATGCAAACTAAACAAGAATCTTCTGTGAAGAAAAATGCATAAAAAATATTTACAACTGTCCTATTCTGCATTGCTGCCACGAAAAACAGTACATTTTACAGAAGATAAAAATCAAAAGGTAAAGTGAAATGAAAAAGAATGCGGTTTCTCTCACCTTTGCCTCGAAGACACCGTTCCACCGCTCTGCACGGTAGGGATTGGATGTGTCTCAGAGGGTGAAACCCATGCCCGCAGCAGCTTCTTCTTGCCAGAGGTTTCAGAAGCCTCACTGGTTGGATTTGTTGGGGACTCTGTTCTATGGGTATTAGTGTTATCAGATGGAAGAGTTACAGAGTGTGATAAAGAGCTAGAAACGGAGATAGTGTGAGAAGAATTTTCAGGTGAGAAAGGGTGGTTGGAATCCCTGCTTTCATGGTCCACATTACTCTTTGGAACATCCCTCGTAATGTTTTCAATGACATTGCCTGGAATATTGCGGAAGGAATTATTGCCCTCATGCATACCCTCACTATCGGTGGCTGTATTCTTCTTGTCCTTCTCCATAGTTAAATCAGCTGGGTTGTTCTCAGGTTTTAAAGCACTGTTTGTTTGCAATGTGGAATAAAGATCGTTCTTTTCATTTTGTGGCACAACTGATGATGATTTACTAGCTGAAACACTCTTAAGCTCTACAATAAGTGGTTCATTTTTACTTTCAAGCTGCTCATCATCTGAGGTCCCTTCTGGATTCTCTGGAATGACTGGAAGCTCATCCAGCCTGTAACCTAAGTCATCGATTACTGGCATTGCCATCTTTACGTTGGTTATTGACTGAGCTGAGACACTAAGCGAGGCACCAACTCGAGATGCCTGCTCTGTTACTCTCTTGGTTTTAAGAGATGCATCAGCCGATGATTTATCCATAAGCTGGGATGGTTGTGAAGCAAGTATACTCTCGGATACGGGTTCCTCTACTTTATTTATTCTGGAAGCACTTCTAGGTGCTGGCTTTGGTGGGATTGGTTTCACTTCCCTTACTTGTTCTTTTTCCAGAACTACCTGGGATCGAGGCGCTGGCTTTGGAGGTTCCTTGACATCCTGAGGCACAGAATCATGGTATTTTTCTGACACTTCAGAAGACAAAACAGACTTTGCTTCATATCCATCATCAGTACCCAAGGTGAAACCTTCACTATTTCTATTAATAGATTCAGACACGGGCTCTGGTTTGTTGTCCAACAATGAATCGGAATCCTCAGGAGGCCCCAAATGTACAGGAAGAATCCCCTTCACCAGCTGTACATCCACTACATCGGTTGGACTTGTGCTTGTAGATTTGCCCTTTAGTTGATCAAGAAGCGATTTCACATAAGTCTTTTTTACTTTGCTTTTTTCACTGAACGGGGCAACAACTTGAACCTCCTTTGGTTCAGCTGGTTCACTTGAGGAAAGACCTGACCTCCAAAACAAAGGCATAGATGGTTTTTCATATGGTTCTGTTGACTCTAAACTAGTGAAGGTTTCTGAAGGGGAATTTGGGCATTTGTCATGTAAATGATTAGAAATGGGATCAGGTGTTGTAGGAGAATAATTCAAAGTAGTTTTATTTTGGGTATCCGTCTCCCTCTGCAATTTAGATGCAGTTAGAGCACCACCAGAAAAAGATGCTTCAAGAAAAGTAGCGTTAGAAAGAAATGAAGAAGAAAGCTTGGCTTTGGTTTCAGCCTCTGAAGACACGTCCAGTCTGTAAAGAGGACAGAATAAAATCTGCAGGTCAGTTGCCTCGCAGATAAAACAAAGTTCAACAATAATAAAACAGGCACTTTGAATCAACTGCCAACCGGCTCTCCACATGGTCTTAGATATTATATGGACGGACCAGAATTGTTCTTAAAAGCCATCATATGCACTTAAATGTGTATTCCCTTGGATTTTTTTTGCCCATTATACACAATGCAGTATAGTATGGAATATCACTTAACAAAAGCTATTCAAATTTCAAAGTTGCCATTCTGAAGAGTAGTTTGGCACAAGCCAAGCTCAAAGTGCCGATGGCTTTTTGGCAGAGCCATTAAATGTTTTCTCCATAGGCCTACATTGGTGGGATGGTACCCCTAAAAGGACTTGGAATACTTGTCTAGAAATATTAGAATATAACAGAGCTAAAACACATCAAAGAGGTAAATATGCTACCGTGAAGTCAGTGTAAGTGTTTGAGATAACTTTGCACCTCAATAGGGATCACTAACTATAAACTTACTTTGGAAAAGACAATGCCTATTGTTATAGTATGAAGTTAATATAAGAAACGGTCAAAGAACACATTCATGTACTACAGACAAACCAAGGTCTTTGGTTTCAATGGAGGAAGGACTCCTTAGAGTATATATTTTATAGAAAGCATGGGTAGGTCAAGCAAATGAGAGCTTATACAGAACATAAGAAACCAACTAAGACGGTAAAATAAGGACTATTTAGTCTGCCCATTTTTCAAGCTATTACAAACGGTCAAACTTTTTTGGGGCACATGACCTTAACATATGCATTCTGTATTCCCTAGATGTAGTAACATCTACCACCTCTGCTGGAAGAACAATGCACTAACCTATTACACCAAGTCCAGGGTGCACAGCTGCAGAGCTGCAAACAGACTATAATTGCTATAGATCCCAACCCGAGAACAAGCGTCTCAATTTAAAATGTTATTTAAGGCAGGGATGTATACAATTAACAGCTCTACAGGACTGGAACTGTGAAGTTGTGTTCTAAGTGTCCGAATTCTTTGTAAGAGCTTTTAAGCTGCAGAACTGACCCTTTGGGTTTTCTGTCATGATCCTATATACTTCTCCTTAAGAAATATACTTTCCGCCTGTCCTTTGTTAAATCAGGTTATGAATTTAAAGTTTTCTATTATATTCTGCTCCTATTTTTTTCTAGTAAGCCATATACCATTTTAGCTGCCATATTTAAAAAGGAAAAGAGCGGTGAATTTGAAAAATCACAATAGTTCTGTACGTGCTACTTTACCGCAAAAAAGAAATAAAATCATGTATGGCAGATAATTAGTATAGCAGAGAAAACATGAAAAACTGTATACTATAAGGCTGCATCGGTGTAAATCGAGTGAGTTAAGAGAACCTGCAGTAAAGAGGTGGATGTACTTCCTTATTGTGGGACGGAGCATTAACTAGGTGTGTTATTTGGACTGGAGCCAAGTGAATACATAGCCATGTCAATGATTTCAACACTGAGAAATACTAAACGACACCCAGGATTGGAAATGTTTCCAATTGTTAGCCTGGATGAGATGAAAAATTCTCTCACTAGCATTTTTTTTTACCCTGTGCTAGTGGTGACAGGTAGCCAAATCATGTCTCATTCATTACACATAGTATCAAGGAAACTACTAAACAAATGTTAAATGATTTTACCAATAAGAAGCCATTAAAATGTTGACTTCACTGTATAAAAAAACATTTTCTATCACTATTTATAATTCTTCAATACAAACCTGAGATGCTGGAGAGGGGCCGACATTCTTATTCATAATAGTAATCATTTGTAGCCCCAAATAGTAATATTATACTCTTAACAGAGTTTTCTCCTGAACTCTTTACACTTTTGTTTTCCTTTATAAAAACTTATTTGGAATAAACATTTCATATTTTCCTCATTGGGTTAATAGGGGATTTTAGTTCATTGTTAACTACCTAAATCCTGTGCTTTTTGATTGGCAATCAGGCTTTGGAGTTATGTAATATAAAAGCTATCCTTGTTATGGCTGGCAACATTTATGGGTTAACATGAAACCTGGAAAGAACCATTTACTTCTATACTCTTATACAAATAAGCTATTGAAAGGAAAACAAGACTAACCAAAGAACTGCTTGTCCAATGATGGGCAGCCTTTACGAGGACTCCCAGGATGACAATGCAGCCGGATGAAAGAAATATTGTAGGCTGTGTTATGAGAAATCATTCACACTGCAACAAAAGTGAGCCTTTACTGGATACTGCTGCTATGAGACGTCTAAGTTTCCAGGCGTATCAAGAACACCTTTCCTATACTGGCTGCTTCTTTTACATTATTTTCAATATTTAAGCTATAACAAGAAAACCAACATGGTCACCTTTAGCGCAGACACTTCTTTTGCTAAATTAATACGGCAAAGCATAAGATAAACTAACCTTGGTTTAACAGCTGAGGTTTTGGAACCTCTCTCTGGGGGCTGCGGCTGTTGGTCTGTGTGACGAGAAGCCTCCCCATCTTCAAATGGATTCTGTGAAGTCTTCTTGCTTTTATTATCTGAGGGTCGTTCAGATTTTAATGCACCCTCAGTAGCTTTCAGCCCGTCGTTCTTCAAGGGCACTTCAGGCAAGTTCTCAACTTCGGTAGTTTTAGGGGAATCTTTTCTTCCTGTCACCAAAGACAGAAGGGATGACATTTTGTTCTCCTGCTTTTTGTTCTCCTTTGATTCTTTTGGCACACCTGACATCAAAGGAGGACTTCCAGATCTTGGCTTTTCTCCCTTGTTGTTGTGGGAAGGCAGTGTTAAAGACTTAAGGGACTCGTTAGAGGAAGAAGTGGACAGTTCTTTTTCTGGGGGGTTGTTAGAAGTGCTTGAAGTCTCCTTGGGAGGTTTATAAGACAGGTTTTCAGCAGATGCGTAGAGGGGAGCTTTACGGATGGTTAGTGGTGAATTGGTGAGAGAGTTGTCTTTGGGACTTTCACTTCTTGGTTCAGGCTCTTCCATATAGACATGATTTCCATTGATGCACAAGTTGGATCGAGTGATGGGATCGTTCTTAGACTTCATGCCACTAAAGAAAGAGAGCCCTTCTTTCTTGTTTCCGGAAGCAATTTGATTCAGCTGCTTGGTGTCTGCACTTGCGGTTCTTTTGTGGGTCATAATTGCAGGAAGATTAGGAAACCTCCCTGGAAACAAAAACAGACAATGTGTTAGGCCTAGGTGGACATTATATGATATACAAGAAAAGCTACCTAAATGACAAGGGAAGTAACTTAAAAACAGTACAGAGCAATTTAAATGCAGCACAAGCATACTTGAAGTGCACCAGGGTATTTCTAGGTAACAAAGGAATGGTTATTACCATCTTTACATGGCTCATCTTATGCACAATTCCACACATTAGAAAATGGAATCTTATATATCTTGGAGGTAACAAAGGTTTCAGATAGCCATAACAATTGAAAAAAGAAAAGAAAGAAAAAAGTTCAAGTGTCAATGAGGTGGGGGCAGTGCAAGAAGGCACAGTCCGTTTCTGAGAGAACGACAAACCAGGTCCAGAGTGCTAGATGTTTTATGAGTAAATGCACTGCCGCTGCAAGCAGATTCAAATATATTGGGAAATGCATGCTGAAGTCCATCTTGCGTGGAAAAGTCTATTTTCCAGTTATGTTTTTACGCCAAGTCTGTTTTGCTTGGACGTCAATGGATTTTACTGCATGCAACTTGTAGAAAGCATTAGAGAGTGAGCTTTCTTTCTCATTTAACGTGTGTGTGTGTGTGTACGTGTGTGTGTACGTGTGTACTGATATGCTCAGTAGCACACTGAAATCAATGGGAGTAACCACAGCAGTAAACGACACATATGGTATCTAAACACTGAGTTTTGCTTGCATACATGCTACTGGTAATCCCACTAATTTAAGTGACCGCTCGGAGTGCACTGATTTCAGTAAGCTACTCAATAATTCTGTTTTCAGAAAAGGTCAAAGACAGAGGTCTCATTTTCTAACTCCTATAACCACATAGTGCATGTGCAGGCAGTAAAATGCATTAGAATGCACAAAAATAGGTCCCGAAATACAATAAAGACACATTTAGACTCACTTTCAGATACAGGAGATCCCGAAGCTTGGTTTAAATCAGAAGAGAAATCACTAGGCTTGAGCACTGTCCTTTGAGATGACGGCTGGAACGTTGGCAGGACAGACATGGACTGGGAAATTGAATTCTTTTTCAGCCCTGGTTGTTTGTTAAACAGCGTCTTCAGTTTGGACTTCTTCTTTTCGGTTTCGGGCATGTCTTCATCGCTGTCATCCCCGTACTGGCCTGTGCTGGGAACTATAGCTGAGGCAGTGTCAGGGAATCCATCCCGACGCTTGTTTTTGAGTTTGTCCTTCAGCTTCCCAAAAGGTGAGCGGGATTTCTCCTTCATGGAAAGGTCAAACATGCTGGCTGTCATGTTGTTCCTCATGAACTGGACTTCTACTTCTATCTGACCACGTTCCTTCTCTTTTTTTCCAGGCTTTGATTTCAGAGGATACCACCTTGAAAAGATCGAAAGGATGTGAGATTAAGTAAAACTGGATATTGCAGTCTATCAAATCAGACCCGACACTCAAATTCTATGCATTATGCTTTAATATATTTGACATAAGATTTGTTTATGGACAATAAATACACAGATGTTTGATTTTTGTGCCACCTCTCATGCAGCTAGCGCGGCCCTCTTCAAATTTAGAAGAGGGAGAGCTCTAGTTGCCTATCCTGGGACGTTCCTATGTATTATTATACACGGCCAGCTCAGACCTTATAGGATTTAATGCTCAGCTCTCCTAAAAACCTATTTAGGGAAAACACCCTTACAGCCAATAAGGGATACATCCACAATATAGGATCGCACCAAAAGCGTCAAGCACCAGCAGTAAAGTAGTCAGGGGCCGCAGTTACTCGACTTCTAGGACGTGTTGTCATTTTAAAGGTAATCGTGAACAATGATGTCAAGGTCAGACTCGTTTCTCATTAAGAGTTTAGAATTAGCACCTTGTAATAATGGATTCTCTATAATTATCATAAAACGTGGCATTTCAAAGCACCTGTCAATATTCACTGTTGCCTGCAAACAAAGGCGACATCATGTCTAATGCTTACAGTAACCACCAGCAGTCCTTCAATTACGGCTCCCATGCAACGACATGCCAACAGAGGTCAGAAACCAAGGTTAGTTTAACAGTCAGGAAGTGAATCTGCATCATAACAGAGAAAACGCTTCTTCCAACGATAAAATCATAAAAACAACAAACATTACAAGGCTAGCTAAGAGATAAGGAAAGACGACATATTTCTAGGATATATATATATATAATCAGCAGAACAATGTTATATTTTAACTGAATACCTTAGTGCGGGGATTAGGCTATTCACGCATTCACACAAGCTTTTAGCACTCATTCCACAGATCACAGAACCAATTACTGTTAAAAAAATGAATAGAGTGGTATATATATATATTATAGTAGATTACCACTGCATTTTGTGCCAAAAAACTTCTTTTATCTGCAGACCTGGAGGCTGCCATTGTAGGCGGTCAAAATAGAGAGATCAGCTAATTAAAAAAAAAATAGAAATGGGTCTTTAAAAAACTATTTTTCACCTAATCACAGTGCTGTATAGAGTAATGTATATTAACATTGTCAAAAACCTGGTTTTATGTAATTTCCAATAAACTTCCTTTATCTGCAGATCTGGTGGCTGCCATTGTTGTCAGTCATGTGGTATGGAGGACATTCCCCAAACCCACACTGAACTGATTCTTCATGGCAATGTTAATGGAGGCCATTCCTCCATAGACTTGGATTAGTCAGATGTGTGCTAAGACTGAGCCATTCTTTTGTATACCACAACACAGTATTATAATAAAATATTACACAAAAACTAGAACTTATTTTTAGTCTGATACTACTAATAAAAAGGGGAAGTTCCCCTGTACGTTCTTTTACAATTTATTGAAAATGTTTACTTCACTGGAACTTTCCATGCTATAATCTACATTTTTATAGAGAGCCGTGGTGCGGAGTGGGATCTTTCCTCCTACACAGACTGTACAGCAAAAACACCCCAAACAGAACGGGTGGGAGTTAAAGAAATGTGATTAGATCGCTCAAAAAAGAACTGACACTGAACAGCTAAGGAGTGCTAGGTCGGGAATCGCCTCCCTTCTGATAAGGTGCTGTGTAAGCGAAAGAATGACATGTATCAGCATACTTCATGGAAATGAATTATTCTCTGTTACATGAGACAAGCTTCATTCTAGAGATGTCAGGGAATTAACCATGTATTTGGCTGCGTAGGACTATGATCAGGCTCCTAACAAGAGCAGATTCAGTCAACGTGCTATTGGCTGAAGGGCAGCACTTAAATTTTAGGTGATATTTCTACTTCAAAACACAATTGTGCTGAAAGGGCGGTGATTAGAATGAGCGCCAATATATTTTTATTCCTGTAAAATAACATGATTAATCTGAGCTATAACCAGTATTTGCATATATTTTACATAAACCTTACCCAGGAAGGTCTGTCACAACTAGAAATAAAAAGTTTCCCAATGATGATGATAATAATACTCTCCATATTTCTTATCATTAAACCTGGTTATATTACAGACATCTAGGAACTTGGCTCATCATTTGGTTATGGACGCAAACAAAAAAAACCTAAACCTACTAGACAGCGGTCAGCAATCACAGGGCAAACTCTCCCCTTATAACGTGAAATAAAAACCCCAGGGGAACCAACACGCGTGTTATGAGCTGCGTGTGTTCTGAACCATTCTGAAGTGAATGGTGTTTTACCAGAAACTGGTGCTTTTAGGGGCACATTTAGTAGAAAATGGAGATAATGGGGACACTTGCTCTGTCATAAGATACAGTGCTTTTTGACCCCCCCTAGAATAAGCAGTGTTAAGTGCGGGCACTCACATCTGGAATTGACCAGGAGTAGTCCAAGGCCTCTGGTCTCCCAGTCTTGAAACCACTGGATTAGGAGACCCTGGACAGTCTACTTGCTCAGTTTCATAAGGCGACTTTGCCCCAAGTTACCGTTTTACATGCAAAGTTTTTCCAGTTTCATTCATGTAGTCAGTAGGAGTAAACATGCTATATTTACACGCATCAGCTATAAATAGCAACCACCACAATAGGCAGTCATGTCACATGCATTTTAAAAGAATTTTATTGATATTTGTTAAGAGTAATCAACTTCTTGCGATTGCAGGATGTGTTCTTTAAAAAAGTCACACCCTGGATTACAAAACTCGACACTTGCTTCTAAAAATAATCTAATCTCCGTCATGTCCATCCTACGAAGATAAGTAGGCTGAATGGTATGTCGCAATGGAGCCCCAAACAAGCATTTTAAAACTGGTTTCAAGCAACCGCAAGCCATGGGACACTGGAAAGAAAAACGTGCTAGTAAAGTTTGGTCTTAACTACTTTTGATATTGAATTAATGTAAAAACCAACTACACCGGGGCCGAGGAATATCAAAAAATATGGAGGCAATGTCCAGACCTCCCTCCCAACCCAAGGGGACAGTCTATTCCATAAGACTGATTTAATGTAATCCAATTCATGTTCCTGTCCTACTCTAGTGATGATTCTTTCTAACAAACGATGCCAGTTCAAATCCACTTACAGTGATGCTACGATGAAGCATCAATATGCATGATGTCTAAACACCAGCTCGTCTAGGAACGCATTGACCATCTTTATATATTTTGTACACAAAAAGACGAGCAATCTTTGGCCTTTTTTGCACTTGCTTTTACTTAGATTACTTTTGGGGGTCAATCTACTGCCAGGGCCTAACATTGTATAAACCGACTTCTAGATTCTTACCGGAAGCAAAGGAACACAAATAATTCCTAATGCCCCGCGTTAAACACATTATACAGACGCGACCACAGATCAGCGCTGCTTGTTTATAGCCACATGCCTGAGTTCCTGCCAAGTGTCATTAACACATATCATTTGCCAACACCTAAGGTGTGTCAGAAGAGTCACATGGCCCTGCCACGGGGGCGCAGAGAACACAGAACCCAATGTGTAAACATCACAAGAACATTTCCAAGAACATCCAACTCCTCTGAATAACCAATGTGGTTTCCCAAAACACGGCTTAAAAGGGATAGCTGACCACTGCAATGTCAGGTTCTTGCAACATCTTATTATGGAGAATCAATCTACACTCCAAAGAACAATGGAGGCATGAGAACGCCATTTGGAGAATGCAAGCCACATATAGTTTCATTCTCTTGCATTCTGCACTCTTAAATAACTTCATCCTCCATTACGATGCTTAGCGTGATGGACATGGCTTCAGAACCCATGCAAAGAGAAATATCACCCCACCGGATAAGATATTTGACCAGGAGGTTTATTAAATGCAAAGTATCTCCATAACAAAATGCAAATATCACCTAGAATAAATAATGTTCAGAAAGCAATAAGGACTTTGTTCTTTAGAGCCTGCAAGCTAGGAGGCATTTCAGTACCCAACGGCCATCCCATCGGACCTGGAGTCGCTTTGCTGAGCTACACTTTTACGGGACGTGTCGGGGCTGTCCAGGCGCTGTAGGTAGATTCTGGAAGGTCTCATTTGTTTTGCGTGGCCCATGGATAAAGCAACCGCCTGGAATGTCAGAGGGAGGGGAGCTGTAGTTTAAACAGAGTTCATGGGCATGAGTATTTCAAGTGTTCCGGGGAAAAAAAACATCCACTCGTAACACTTATTAAACCTGTTGGAATTCCTTGAAATCTTACAGATCTGGAGCGAGTACGGGATAGATATACTTATCAAATTATCAAAACATTACGACTGCCGGAGAGATCTCAGAGCCAACACTGCAGATGTATGGGTCCAGTCCTACCTTGTAGGTAATTATTACCATTATCCAGGCAATGGACTGCTCAGCGTTTGAATCTGGAGAGACCCCACTCACTCTCAGCATCTAGTGTCAGTGACGTTAATAAAAAACAATACAGAAGACCACATTGAAACCCCCCCCGCTTTGCTTCCTGATGTAAAGTTTTGTTTTCTTTTGATCAACGTGCTTTAAAGTATTTACAGGTGACAGCTTTGCTCGGTGGCATTTTAAAGATTGCCAATGCGGCAGCTCACAGATCATTCATAACACCATTATATTGTGTGCAAACGAATGATGTATTGTCTGTCTAATGCGAAGGTAAGGAATGCCGTCCGACCGGCTTCATGCGTAATAACACTGGGCCTCTGTATTGTTTAACCGGTATCTATACGAGGTACAGAAACAGATACCACAAGCTGACTCAACCGGTGGTTTCACAGAGCAGCTTATTATAGCTGACTAAATGAAGCACGGCCTTCGGCGAGTGATCGTCTAAAGATAAAACATAATACACCCCCTAGAAACAAAACAAGGACAAAGTAAAACAAAAACAACAACAGGTATTCTATGCTCTCTATGAAGATGCACTAATGGTTTTTTAAACATTAAATGGTTTTAAACCGCTCGCTGATAATCAATGCCTGGCGTGGCAGAGGGTTCGGCATGGCAGGGCTTCTTACCGCAAAACCTTGTTTCTCTGGTTGTTTTTAACGTTACTCAAGCTAATGTACATCATACAATTCATGGATTACGCAGCTAGCTTCATTTTAGCGCGTTTAATAATTTTCACACTCGAGCAATTTAGTTGTTATGTCGATTGTAGTGAATCATCTAAGCGATCATCCATGGAATATTTCACCGACAGACTCAGACTTTATCCCTAGAGGCGTTTTCATAGGTCAGTACAACATGTTAAACAATCACACGGGGGAGAGCAGGGAGTATCCAGAACAATAGGGTAGTAGATATATATATATATTATATATATATATATATACACACATATATATCACACACATATACACGTGTTAGTGACGCACCATGCTTACGGTGCTACATGACCTGCGTGCAGAAGTGTAGACACATAGCATGTCTGGCATTTATCAGGTGGGAAATAAGGTGGCGTGAATGCCTCTAATTACCGAAATATGGTAAAACTTGTTTTAATTGAGGAATATTAGCAGAAATGGCCATTTTTATTATTTTATTTTTTGTAATGAGCAGGGTGAATATCCTCCTCTTGTATTTGTATCTAACCTTCCCTGTTGCTTGCCTTAACATTGTAAGAATCAGGGGTATTAAACAAGCCGATGATCTGCCAATGCTGCCGATATACATTATGTGTTTACAGGAAATGTATATTGTGCACCGCACTAACACCTCTCGTCTAAATCTAATCTTAGAAAATGCAGCCCTTATTCAAACACGCAACAAGGGGGGGGGGGCAGCAGGCGGCAACAAGGGGGGGCAGCAGTGGGCAACAGTCTTCTCAGTATTTTATGATCGCAACTTGGTCATTTGACTGTTCCGTTCCTTCATAGCCTCACCGTTCTGGCATCCAAACAGCGTCCCAAGAAGAATTTAATCTGATTACGGAGTTTATAGGCAAACAAGTAGGCTTTTCAGAGCAGATTAAGTGTCTGACTGCTTTGGGACATTCTGTCTGTCAAATTAAGTGCCTGACTTTTACCGTCTAATAAAAAAAACTGCCGGTTTCTTTTTTAAAACAGTTTTAGCACAATGTTTTCATGCAGCAGCATACTAATGGTTAATATTAACCATTAGTGCTCTAGCTCCACTATCGAGGTTACCTTTTAGCCCAGTATACTAGAAAGACGCTCTGACTCCTTATTCTGCAAGTGGTAAACAGAATGGCTCAGTCCTAATCACCCAGCACGACGCTATGACTAATGAATGTGTATAGAAAACACACTTCTCATTGCCATAAAGAATCAGCTCAGTGAGGTGTTTGAGCAGGTATGCGACCAAAATATGACTGACAACAATGGCAGCCTCCAGGTGTACGGAAGGAGGAAGTTTATTGGGGAAAAACTCAATAAAACCAGTTTTTTTTGCAGTGTTACCCTACATTTCTGTGTATCTTGGACTTCATCTTTAAAGCTACATCCCAGCCTGGACTCCTAGTAACCTCCTATTACTAGGATATGGGGGACACTACAGCTATGGGAGCAGACAGTTTCCACAAAGTTTAGCTGCCCTTTACTACATCACTATTAGTCCTCTTTCATTGTGCCCGGTGAACTCAAGCTATAGCCGACTGCCTTGTAGAATATAAATAATTCATGGTCTTCTAGCTAAGCATAAATCTATAATGTCTGACGAACTGAATCCTGTAAACACAGCTCCAGATACTTACAGTTACCGTGGCAATAAGCGTGTTAAGGATCTATGGTGTCTGTGTCCATCGCATGCCAGGAGCGCGGACAAAAGCAATCCGGTTAAATATTAACCAACTTATCATGGAATAGGAAGGAAACGCCTGCTCTCCTGATCTGCCGGCTGTGTAAAACCCAATATTTATTAATTCCTCCCTGGCGTTTAACATGCGGACCAGAAACACTTCTGTTGCTTCCTAAGGGGGGTAGTCATTTTCCCCCAAATCATACACTTCATTGTCCTCGTCCCCCCGCAATCCAAGCAGCAGTTGGAAGGGGAAGGCTGCTTAGCTTCCAATATGGCAGCTGAGAAGGAGTGAAACAAACCCTCTAACACCTCTGATGGGGCACTGTTCCATTTACCCACTACCCTCTCAGTAAAAGTAAAACTTCCTTACGTTAAACCTCTGACCCCCCCAGTTTTAGACTACAGTCTCATTCTAAACCCCCCTGCAATAACTTTTGTCACATACTCTCTCTCTCTTCTGTCCTTCAAGCTATACATGCTAAGCTCCCTTAGTTCTTCTTTGTATTTTTTATCCAGCAAAGCACAAGTAGGCTAAGGATACTTACAATGTTCTAAAGAAATGACCATTCATTAAATACAATAAAGATACAAACTGGGTTTACGACAAGCTAAAAATCATTGAAACCAAGTTTTTGCCATACATCTCTAAAGTAATCTGGTCCACTGGGCATGACAAATATATTTTAGATTAAAGATTAGTCAGAAAAGCCATTCCAGCTTCCAGACCAAGACCACATTTTATACACCAGATCAGTGGTGTGTATCACTGGGGGGGGCTGTATGTTGCCGCAAGGGACCTTAACCAACATTAGTTTAATCACAGAATGTAAATTTGGTGGCTTCCATCTGGCTTTAGGTTAACTTTCTAGGAGCCAATTCTTCCACTTACTATTACAACTTGAGTTACTCATTTGAGATGCAAAAATGAACCTGGTTTCTAGAGAACGTCGTGCCCAACGCTTACAGGCAGACTTCACGTTCTGCTAATACAAATTAGAAAGTCTACTAAAGTTAGACTTTATAAATAACAATAAAAAATAAAGTATTTCTGCTTCAACATTGCATAACCATGAACTTTGTATGAAAGGACCATAAGGCTAGATGGCAAGCTCATGGGGAGAGTCCTCAACTCCTGCTGTGTCTGTAAATGTATATTTGTTAATAAATAATATTTATATAGCACCAACATTTCGCCCAGCGTTTTTTACAATACATACAGTCAAGGGGTATGACATTCGGTAAAGAGGGCCCTGCTCGCAAGAGCTTACAATCTATTTATGCTTTTGTTAACCACCCCCATCTTAAAATATACAGCACTGAGTGATATGCTGGAGCTGAATAGAGAATAATATAAATAAATAATAATAATGCGCAGCCTGGGTATCAGTTGCTTAAAGTGTTTAGCAGAGTGAAAAAGGAATCAATGTAACCAAGATAAACATCTTGAGGTAACTTTAAACCCAAACGATCACCATGTGTAATTATAACAGTATAGTCGTCATTACGGGCTTTGAGACTGATGTTTATTTCAGAGAATGTTAAAAATCCACTTGCTAAATATCCATCTTCCTGGTTAAGGGAAATTCCTGGCAAATAGGTCAAGTGAGATTGCAACAATAACAAAATGCATTGCGATAGTCGACTAAATGTGAAGTGAATGTTTCATGAATCCAATGTAAGTTATGTAGAAACATACGTTAAACGTGTGAATTTACATATAAAACAGGGATCCAGGTATTTATGTACGCAACATGACTTACGGAGTCAGCTACAATGACATCACTGAGCTGGCTTCTTCTAACAAATGAGGTCATTAACATTTTATTGCAGCTTGGTCCAAATTATGTAATGCAAATCTTGAAATGTTATTGCGAGAGATAGATGTACACATTAATGCACGTGCCGCTGACGACAGATCTGCATCACGGGCATATACATTGTTTAAATGGATCCAGATAATTGCGCATTTATTTAACGCAAGCTAATATTGCCCAATTACAGTAAAATATTTGGGGTCCCAACGCTGCTTTGTATTTAATTCCTTTTTATCAAAAACACAGTGAATCAGCTCATAAAAGTGAGATTTTCTTGTACATTGTTTTCTATGAGGTGGCTTATTGGAAATAGTGAACATTTCAACTTATGGTATTTTGGCGATAGAATGAGTGTTTGTACAAATGTTAAAGTATGAATACGTCTGAAGAAGAGACCTAAGTAGTCTTGAACGCTCGCAATCTGTTTGATTTCAGTTAACCAAGAGAGAGATATATATATATTTTATTATTAAAGTTGGTTTTCGGCACAAAACCACAAGAGTAATCACAAAAGGCCTGCAACAACCATTAGTCACCCAATTATTTTCATTCCTTCGCCGTGCCTATTTAATCGCACAGTTCTCAGCAACATGTGACTCGTTGCTGATGCATAAAAACATTTACACTCACTCAGGAATTGTGTAAATAAAACAAATCCCAACAAAAAAAACCCAGCAATGAGCCCCGTTGTATCTATCAGCGTTGTGGTTTCAAAGACTGAGTTGTGAATGGAAAGGTACGGGAATATATTTCTTCGTTAATGTCCCTGGAAGACACTCGGTGGGAGTAGGGTCGGTGCCCACGGAGCAAGGGGTACAGCATAAATAAATAGTAAACCTATACATTGTCAGGATATCTATGGGATCACATTATATTTATATTTCAGAGACCATAATCTAACACTAGAGGATCGGCGGTTTAGACATAACGTAAGAAAGTTTTACTTTGAGAGAGTTGTAGATGAGTGGAACAGCCTCTCAGAAAAAGCAGTAGATGTTAAAAAAATAAGCACCGAATAGGCATATGGCTGTCCTGAATCTAAGATAAGACCTAAGACTGTTTTTAAAGCAGGATTAAATATACCAAATGGATCTAATCTGCTGGCAGATTCGGTGTTTTATATACAAAGTATAGCAAACGTATAAACGCAGAACATAAGGAATTTTGGGTTAAAAGGTGACCGGTACCGGGGTCATTTACAGAGGTTATACCGCAGAACCACTATTCATATAAACAGTTACTGTTAGCCTTATAGCCATTATTAACAGCTAATTATTAGTAAGTTGTTCCTATGTCAGAGTAAGTAATGTAGTTATAGGAGTGTGAAGCCATTTCTTAGGGACACCTGGCCTGGGTGGTGGATTTCCCTCGGACACCTGGCCTGGGTGGTGGATTTCCCTCAGACACCCGGCCCAGGACCCCATACTTACTGGACCTTCCTCCTGTTCTTGTTCTGGTGCAGCTCCCACAGGTTAAGCTCCAGTTGTCCCAGGAACTTGTCCATCCCCACCAGGGCCCTGTGCATGACGATGACCCGAACCGTGCACCGCTCTTGGTTGTCATTGTGAAGTAGTGGAACTTCAAAGGTGGCCTCCTCTTTCCACACGGGAGCAACTGCCTTCTCGGCTACCGTGGTGGAGTACTTTTCTTTGCCTAGCTGGATGATGGCGTACGCATCGTTGGTGCTGGCCTTACCCTTTGCCCTGAGCGCTTTAGCCTGCAACACGGTAACCTGGACGTGAGTGGGAAACCAGGTCTGAGACTGTTGGGCCAGAGACATCTTGGTCGGCGGGACTTCTACCTCGGAGTGCGTATCTACCTGCCGACTCGCCCTGGGTATATGGAGGGCGGGGCGGCAACTGAAACGCTGCTCAACAGGTAGGCGGTGCCAGCAGGAGACGTAACCTCCACTCCCTTGTGTGCTCTCCCTGACAACCAGGGAGAGACTGTACTCATGTACTGGAAACAGAGCGGGCGCTATGGAACCGCTACCTAGCACATCACGTGGCCTGCCCCCCGGCCTATAAGAGTAAGGTATTTACTTGTTGCTAGGATTTTCGAGGGCTACTTATTAATGGTACGCAGCCCGGTAAGTCTGTGTAACCTGCGCCTTGTCTGTTTTATGGCGGGCAGCTCCTCTATCAGACCGCAGGTTACAAGACTTTGTCATACGGATGGACCAATTGTGGTCCAATCACAGCCGCGCTAACACAGAACCTGTTTTTTTTTTTTTTGGTTACTTTTTATATGATTGACGTATGGAGGTACGTGTCGGCGTGGCTGTAACAGGTAGTTTGACGAACAGGTGCACAGCCGGAAACGAGTGCTGGAACGCAGAATCTTCCTTTCTCGCCTATTGGCTGCTGGTTTGATAATGATTCCTTTCAAAATGACCCGAAAGAGTAAATAGTAAATATAACTTAGCAGGGATCTCAAGTAATGCCTTGGGGACGATTCACTCTGATGTGATTATCAGGGCTTGTCCAGGCTATGAGGCCAGGGAAAGCTTAACTGCAGTACGTTTCTGAAGGTTTTTGGGGCCCCGAACTACCGTACCTGTGTCCCTACCGCTTTAGCCTATTATTCCCTCACACATATCTTGATATATATATATATATATATATAACTACAGTCACATATTCACTATCATTTCATCACTAAATACACCTTTACCTATTCTACCTCATAAGTGTCAATCTATTCTGAAAATGTTGAAAAGTTTGAGTTTTCTACACAATTACAAGTCAGACTGTTGTGTGGAAGGACAGAAAATGTATTTAAAACCAAATAGATTTCCAGGGAAAACACATCATTAACACTTTAGTGACAAAACATGCTGCATGTGACAAGATTTATGAAATATGTACCATGACACGCACACATACAGAAAGAATTTCCAGAGAAACTAGGTACTTTTTTTCCGCATGTTTCAGGGTTTATGTTGGGCTTTACACCAGATCTGTTTACACCCTAGCAACACCCCTGGTTGCTAGGAAGTCATCAAGAAATTTTCTGCATTTTCTCTGCCGGTAGTAATGTGATATTGTTGCCAGTGGCGGCCCCCCAAAAGTCAGGTCAACCTGGGCCCTGCACCTCATCAGGGGCTTCCCTACAGGTATTGGCCACAGAAGGTATGTTTTGTAAAATGTATAAAGCCGAGGGCCCACCTAGGCTACGTCCCGTAACAAGGACAGATGGACGTTCGCGTCGTTGTTCTGGTAAAGAAAGGGCTTGTGTCTAAAAGGATGTGTTCCAGCACGCGTTCTGAAAAGTACCGGTAAAAGAGAAAAATAGGATACATATAATATATATTGGGTTTTTCTTTCCAGGACAAGTTGGGCTTTCCTTTGAAACCATACTCATGTTTCTATGATATCTAAAAATCAATAACAAACTTTTTGTATTTAGCCAAATTATAACCCAAAAGTTAGTGCCATTAAAAGTTTTTTCATTGACTTGTTTGAATTTGGGAACGCCTAATATGCCTGGGTAGTTAACCTATCTTAGTATTTATAGGGCAAATATGAAAAGATACCCATCACTGTTTTCAAACGAATGGTTTCCTTAATGTCGTACGCTGTTCCTGGAGCCTTTATTTCAAACATAGAATTCCAGTAGATTTCATACATTGTTACAACAATAGCAAAATGGGTCTGTTTGCAAAAATACTGCGGTCTCATATACAGCTGTTCTGTTGTCGGTTGTGGCTAGTACTGGTCTTTAGTGGCCAAGGTCCAGCTAGGAAAGGCGACGCGAAACTGTAACGAGCACCGGATCTACTCAAGGTAAATCACATCAGGAAAACGGGAATTAACGAACACCAAAAGGTTTTAAGCCGTCTTTCTTTTCTGCTTCAAGTGAGAATAATCAACTTAGCACACATTTTACCCTACTTACAATACAAATATGACACTTGAAGAAAACAAACCAGAATAAAAGGTGGAAATTCCCCTTTGTTCAATCTCATTGTCTATACATCATCTGACAACAAAATCCCCGAAACTAATTGTAATTCAAAATTTTAAATGTAAATTCCCCCCACACTTGCAATCTTGTAGAATTCTTAACAAAACAAGTAGACATTTTTGCCATATTTTGTTTTATTATGAGGTATGGGTGCATTAGAGGTAAGCCAGCTGCCTTTTAACTCTAACTTCACCCTGGAGTGGGACTAGCAATGTTTTGGCACTACTTCTTCTTGTCTCTATGCCAGTGAGAAGCAATCTTCTTTTTTTGTACTGTCCAACAGTCCTCAGTCTCTAAACAAAATAATCTGAATGCATTTGCAGCAATTATAAATGTAAACATGATACCTTTTTTAAGGTACGGTAGGTTTAATGAAGCCCTAAGCAATGGTTTTCCCGTATGTTATAGGTAACTTAGCAGCGCAAGGCAACAATGCTTGTGAGTAGCCTTTGGAGCTTTCAAGGATGTTATAAATCTTGGTGCTGAACGTAGAGAATTAGGATAGGAAGTATTGGTTAAACATCAACCTACCTTGGAATTTCATCAGGGACTAATCACTACAAACATTTTGGAGAAGGTATAAATTTCAGCAAACATAAAGTACAGTATTTGCTCGATTTATAAGACGACCCCCCAAAATTTAGATATTAATTTAGGAAAAAAAGAAAAAGCCTGAATATAAGACTACCCTATAGGAAAAAAGTTTTACTAGTAAATATTAATTCACACATAAACAATGTTTCCTTGCCATTCCAGGTGGCACAGAGGGAGAGATGGCTCCGACTACCAGGTAGGACAGGAAAAAGTGGTTTATAGGGTTTCCTGCCCTATCTGGCAGGCGGAGCAATCTCTCCATCTTTGCCACCGTGGAAATGGACAAGAAAAGAGAATTCCCAGGTAAGAATTCCCATTTTTCATAATTAATAAAAACTATAATTGAGAAAAATGCATTCCTTGTTTTTATTTCCTTTTATTTGCCAACCTGACCCCCAGTAATGCACATCTGCCCCCAGGCTTGCCACTCTGCCTCTCTGGTATGCCACTCTGCCCCCCCCCCGACTTACCAATGCATCCCCAGATTTGTACCCCGTACTCCAGACTCCCTGCTGTCTAGTGGGGGCAGCCAGTGGACCTGATTTGCTGATCTGGATTTGGTCAGACCTCTATTTGAGGTCAGATTATAAAACGACCTTGAATATAAGATTTGTGGCTGTATAAGTAGTCTGCTTCATTATGACCATATTGTATTTTTAAATTAGTATTTCCATTAATGTACAAGGGTCCCTAATATTTTTAATCTAGTTATGTTAGTAAAATGCCATGACAGGTCTGTGATCACTCTACCTGCAGGATTGGGCCATATATATATATATATACACGTTTGTAATGCAATGCGCAAAGCAGGAATTTCTGGAGTGAATCCAGATAGAGGTCCCCCTTTCTCAGAATTATACCTGAAATGGGCTGGTATTTGGTGTAAGGCAGTGGGTTCTGATGCCCTCTCCTGGTTGTCAGTAATATGAGTCAGGAGAGTAATAACAAAATATCTTTACAATTAAAAATATTCTAATGCTAACAATGTAACTTTTTTCTGTTATCCATCAATATACCACCAAAGTTAACAATTCCACACTAACCCTCAAATCTTACTGAAACAAACCTAATTATCTTGGAAAAGTCTTACTGATTACAGGTAAATTTAAAAAAAAAATCCCTATATAACTTGCTAAACCTTGCAGTTTGATTAGTAGGTAATTTATATTTGTGTATATTTATTGGTAAATCTACTTATACACATAACTCAATCTACTTGGTAACTAACTCATTTGTTAACAGCAAAAAATGTTAACAAATTAAATCTAAAAATAAATTGGAAATTATTCTAGTCTTGATGCCCGAATAATTGTAATTTTAATAAAGACAGGAGGCGAGTATTTTACATTACTTCCTTTACTGACACCAACAGCAGCAAAGAAAGAGTTAAGAAATAAACATCAACAACCAATAGAAACACAGCATGAGGCAGGTATATAAACCCTTAGCAAACCCCCATCTTCCTCTTTATGAACTGCGAACCAGGAACCAGGAACCAACAACAGCCGAATCCAACAGCAACGCAGCATCCAACCGGACCGGGAAACTGGGACAGGATTCCAGAATCAGGGACTCTTCGAACAGGAAGACGCGCCCCGAAGTGATCAGCCAGACGGAGACCGCCGGAAGCAGAACTCACGCTGAAAGAAAAGAGAGATCGTGACAGCAAACCACATCGAGGCCGAAAAAGGGTAAACCCCGGACAAGGAAAAATTCCCCAAGGTAACATAGCGAAACAGGGTAATCAAACAGCAAGGTAGCCAAACCTATAGTCGACCAATACTCACCCAATCGACAATACTCACCCAAATAGAACGTCCAAGGGATGGGGCGAGGAGGGAAAATACTCGCCTCCTGTCTTTATTAAAATTACAATTATTCGGGCATCAAGACTAGAATAATTTCCAATTTTAAGGCAAGACAGGAGGCTTCCTATTTTGCAGTTTTAACGCCGGACACTAGAGCAACCGCCGCCGAAGAGACGGGCCGAAAGTAAAAAGCCCGGAAGGTAGAGGCCCGAGACCAATCTGCCGCCCGCAAAATATCCCCCAAAGCCCCCCCAGCACGGAGAGCACCGGAGGCTGCCGCCCCCCTAACGGAATGGGCCCCAAAATTGGACTCGACCCCAGCCAAGGAAAGTAGCCAGCGAACCCATCTGGCCAACGTAGGAGAGGAAACTGCCCGAAACGGTTTCACGTAGGAAATAAGGAGCTGAGAGACCGAAGGAGGGCGAACAGGAGCAGTGCGAGAGAGATAAGAACGGACGCACCTGGCCACACAAAGTCGGGGATCCTCTAAGAGGTAAGGGTAAGACACGGAGGAGGATAAAGACTTAGTCCTACGAAACACCCGGAAGAAAACACCCTCGGGGCGCGTGATGCGCGTCAAACGCCCGAACATCAGACACCCTGCGAAACGATAAAAGACACAAGAGGGTGGCAAGCTTAGCCGACAACTGCCGCAGAGAGAGGGAGTCATTATCCGGCCAGTTCCGGAGAAAATCCAGAACCACCGCTACGTCCCATAAAGAGTCGTAGCGAGGAGCCGGAGGCCGGGAGAGACGAACACCCCGCAAAAGCCGGCAAACCAGGGGAGCCCTACCTACCGGCTCCCCGGAGAAACCAATGGCCAAAAGAGATGGCCGACCGAAAAACGTTGATCGTGCGATAAGATTTGCCCGACACAAATAAATCAGCCAGAAAATTCAAAACACAATCTAAAGAGGCCAAATGGGGATCCACACGCCGTCCCAGGCACCAAGCAGCCCAGCCTCGCCAAGCCGACCCGTAAGACTTTCGGGTACCTGGAGCCCAAGAGTCGCGGAGCAGGGACTGAGCCGCCTCCGATAGTCCCGGGCCTGAACAGGGTCCCCCGAGATCGTCCAAGCCACGAGAAGTAGGCGATCCTCCAGAACCAGGGGGTGAGGTTGACCCTCCGGGCCTACAAGGAGAGATGGAAGAGAGGGGAGAGCCAGAGGATCGAGGACCGACATCTCCAGTAGAGCCGGAAACCACGGCTGCGAGTGCCAAAGAGGAGTCACCAGGACCAGCGAGGTCCCGGCTCGACGAAGATGGAGAATGACCCGCGGAATGAGCGCGAAAGGTGGAAACGCATAGGCTCCGGAAGTCAGCCAACGTTGAGAGAACGCGTCCGTCGCCAGGGCCTCCGGATCTGGGAGCCAGCTGAAGAACGCCGGCGTTTGGCGGTTCGTGCGGGACGCGAAAAGATCCAGATGAAGAGGGCCCCTCAAACGCTGGAGTGACTGAAAGACTTGGCGGTGGAGACGCCAATCGCTCGCGTCTCTCCAGTGTCTGGAGAACCAGTCCGCCAGAAGATTCTCTGAACCTGGAAGATACTCCGCCTGTAAGGAGATATTGCGCGCCAGGCAGAAGTCGAAAATCTCCTTCGTCACCTCGGTAAGGAACTTGGAGCGAACTCCCCCCAACCGGTTGATATACCGGACCGCCGAGACGTTGTCCATGCGGAGAAGGAGACAACAATTTGAGCGATCCCTGGCCAAACTCTTGATCGCAAAAGAGCCCGCGATCAGCTCCAGACAATTGATGTGGAGAGATCGCTCCTCGCGCGACCAGAGACCTCCGGTCGCTGCCGAATCGGACGCCGCACCCCAGCCCAACAGGCTGGCGTCGGATTCGAGAACAAAATCCGGCTGGGAGCCGAAAATCGCCCGACCGTTCCATGCCTCCATGTGGCGAAGCCACCACTGGAGTTCCTGACGAACCTCGAGAGTCAACTGAACCGGCTGATCGTAGGACGGGAGCCTGCGAAGATGACGAGCCTTGAGGCGTTGCAGGGCCCGATAGTGTAGGGGAGCCGGGAAGATCGCCTGGATAGACGCAGACAGGAGACCTACCACCCGAGCGAGGAGCCGAAGGGAACAGGAATCCTTGCGGAGGAGAGATCGGATCTCCTTCCGAATGGCCACGATCTTGGGTCTGGGGAGTCGAAGAACGGCCTCCTTGGAATCTATCTCGAAACCCAAGAAAATGATGCGTTGGGACGGAGACAGCTCGGACTTCAGCGTGTTTACGATGAAGCCGAGCTGGTGAAGGGTATGGACAGCGAAATCCGTGTGAGAAAGGAGGGTCTCCCTGCAGTTGGAGAAAAGGAGTATGTCGTCGAGGTAGACGATACACCTGATGCCCCGGGAGCGAAAAAGAGCCATAACGGGTTTGAGCAACTTGGTAAAGCACCAAGGGGCTGAACTGAGGCCGAAAGGAAGAGCCTTGAACTGCCAGACGCTTCTGCCCCAGCGAAACTGAAGGAAGCGCCGGTGATCTGGGTGGATCGGAACGGACAAGTAAGCGTCCGTGAGATCCAACCTGGTGAACCAGTCGCCCTCTGCCATGAGATCCCGAAGGAGATGGATGCCCTCCATCTTGAAGTGACGGTAAACCACGAAAGCGTTGAGGGCCCGAAGATTGATTACCGGGCGAAACTCTCCGGACCGCTTGCGCACCAGAAAGATCGAGCTGAGAAAACCAATGGGACCCTGCGCCCTTTGGATAGCTCCCTTGTCTCGCAAAGCGCGAAGCTCCTTTTCTACTAGGGCCTGATCGGCCGCGGACCTGCGGCACGGAGGCGGAATGCGGGATTGCACGGGGGGACAAACAAAATCGATCTGGAAACCCCGGACCGTCTGGAGGATCCACGGGTCCGAAGAAATCCACCCCCAATTGTGGGAAAAAAGGGAGATACGACCCCCCACCCGAGGAGGGGAAGAAGGGTAAACAGAAATCTGACTTACCGAAGCCGGAACGTCCTCTGGAGTAGCCGGAAGCGCCTCTGCCTCTAGGGGCTCCGCGGTGGACGAAGGGCCTCTGCTGGAAAGTGTGCCGGAAGGATGGCTGGCCCTGGTAAAACGGGCGGGAGCCTTGGGACGAGGAACGGCTGGCGACCCGGCCCCGCGGTCGTCCAGCCCTGCCAGAAAAACGAGGTCCCGCTTGGAAGACCTTTCGCATAGACAACTTGGCTTTGTTCCAAGAAGTCAAGAGGGACACATGGCGGTTCAACTCCTTTACAAAGGCGTCCCCGAAGAGGAGGCCGTTCGCGGCAGCACCGAGATCTGTGGCGCCGAGTTGCGCCAGGCGAGGGTCCATCCGAAGCAAGGCAGCCTTGCGCCGTTCCGTAGCGATGGCCACATTGGCATTGCCCAAGAGACACACCACTCTGAGCGCCCAGTCTCTAATGGTCTTAGGATCCAGAGGAGAAGACTGGAGGAAAGCCTTGTCTGCCAAGGACAGGATCTGAGTAACAGGACCGACCAGGTCCAACAGTTTGTCTTGGGCTGTTTTTAAACCCTGCTCAAGGCCCTTTCTAGGATCTCTTTTATTAGCCGCCAGTAATGCGACCACTTTGGGGTCGAACTCCGGGGTAAGCGCCACTTTGTCCGGGATAGAAGGGCGTGGGCACTCGGCCCTGAGTTTGTTGCGCGCTTCCTTTGGCAGAGATTTACGCAACCATTTGTGGATATACAGTGCGATATGTTCCGGTGGGGTCCATTCGGTGGCCCTGGGGTGGCGCATGGAGTTGGGGTCGAACAGAGAAGATCCAGTGGGATCCAAGACCGGAAGGTCCGTGGCCGAGGAAGCCATGTGTTGCGAAATAGAAGCGCCTGAGGTGTGCTGGAGGTCGGTCAGGTGGGGCTCATCCACCAGGTACTCACGAATGAAGCGTGAGTCTATATCTCTGGACGAACCCAGATTCAATGAGGCATCAGATTCATTAGAAGAATCAGCCCGCCACTCATCCACAATAGATAACGGTTCCTGTAGTGAACTGTCTTCGCCAGGTAGCAGGCGACCAGAAGCATGGGGAGCTTCAGATAATTTAGGGCGTTTGGCGGGGGCTTTGCCTTTACCAGCAGAAACGCTGCTGCCCTTCCAAGGGCGTTTAACATTGGCCTGTTCCTCTTCCGAATTATCGGAATCAGATTCCGAGGGAACCACAACCGGGTTAGTGGGCACAGGGGTCGGTCCCTGAGGGAGATTAGCCGCCATTTTTGACATAAATGCATCCATGGAGCTAGAGAATTTAGTCTCCAACCAGGCCATAAAGGTCTCTTGTGAAGGGAGATTATCCTGAGACATTGTATACACTGACCGACCAGCAAACAAACTACACCTCTGGAATGAGAATGTGAACTAAATGCAATCCGGAAACACAGCCAGATGACAGAAAAGCAAATAATAAATACCCCAGGGACTCAGCCTGGTAATGAAAAGAGGTATGCTACACAGGGGCTCAGCCTGGTAATGGGACAAAGTGTGTAACACAGGGGCTCAGCCTGTATATGACAATCACTGGAACAGCACAGAATCTCAGGCAGGTAGATGAAAGTAAACTAGAACTATGCCCTAACAGAAGGGATAAACCTGATCTCACCGGGATAAAGCAGGAGAAAAAACGAGCACTACACGCTGGCAGGAACGCACAGACGAACTGACCGATGCCGGGATCACACCAAAATGGCGACGAGACCACGTGGAGAGACCCAGAACCCGCGAGATCCCGGCGCCAACCACAAGATGGCCGCCGACACGAGAAAACAGGACCAGCAAGGAGGAGGCGAGATCTCGCGAGGCGGGATCCCGCCGCAGGGCCAAGCAGGCCGACGAAAGAGAGGACGAGGGACAGGAGAAACCGGCCAGCCGCGAGACGCGGGAGAGAAAAAAAAAAAACGGCGAAACCGAAACAGCAGCCGGCAGGACAACCCCGGCGCCGCCACGAAGGTAAGAGATGAGGGAGAGAATAACCCCCCCCCGAAGGGAGGGAAGCAGAGACCGGGAGATAGAACCGGACGAGGGCAAACACCACAGAGGGAACGAGGAAAGTAATAAGCAAGGCAATAATAAACGAAGATAAGGCGGCTAAAACAACCGGGATAAAGAAAAAACAGTGGATATCGAATAAATCAGGGAGATAAGACCTCCCAATAAAAGGTAAACTGACCTGAACAGCCGTTGGTGAGCAGCAAAGAAAGAGGAAGATGGGGGTTTGCTAAGGGTTTATATACCTGCCTCATGCTGTGTTTCTATTGGTTGTTGATGTTTATTTCTTAACTCTTTCTTTGCTGCTGTTGGTGTCAGTAAAGGAAGTAATGCAAAATAGGAAGCCTCCTGTCTTGCCTTAAAATTCTAATACTCCCCACTCGCCAAACCGTAATGTAACGACTCCCTAAAAGTGCAATACAAATATAGTGGAATTATATATTAACCCCTTAAGGACAATGGGCAGTCCCAAAACCTTTTGAAAACAATGCATTTTGAGCCTGTACATGTACGGGCTTTGTCATTAAGGGGTTAATCACCTACCTTATTATTGGAAATTACACGAACATTAATAATGTAAAATTGATAGCATTAATGTCCCAGGAATTCCAATAAAATCAATAACAGCCCATAAGTTAAAAAATTAACCCTTAAGGATAAAAAAAAGTGTGTGATCCTTGCAATCAGTGCTTTTCAATAAACATCATATATGTACAGATATTAGTAAAATCAGAAAGACAACAAGCACTACTGCGATGCAGCACATGTTCGGGTTAATGGAAAGCTCAGAAATACAGTAAAAGCAGCGTACAATTACAATTCCAGACATGGCACATATAGTTTAGCGCATTTCTGGAAAGAACCTGGGGAAATGGGGTTGTGGAGTGGCTGGAGTCACGGACGGGGAGCTGCTGCCTCCTCAACACCAGGCTTTTCCTGCCAAACCATAGAGCGTCTTTTACACAGCACATGAGATCCCCCAAGCATCGTCAATGGGGGTCTCTGCGTTTGTTTCTGGAAAAAATCCAGTACAGAGTGGGACGCATATCTTTTTTATTTTTCAGAACAAATCTTTATATCAAGTACTGCGGAAGGGATAGAAACAGGAGTATGAGGGTCATTAAAATGCATTATTTGAGTATCGGAAAGTATTGTGTATAACTGACTCTCTCTGCTGTTTTTATCTTTCGTTGCACTTGTATTTTATTCTGTGTCCAACTCTTAGCCTTCTAACTTCTAAACAATAAAGGTTGCTGCAGCTGAACTCACCCACAAAGTTACAAGTGTCTCTCACCCTTGCAAACTAAAAAAAAGCCAAATAAAATATATTTCTGCATACATTTCTCCCAGCTTAAAAATAATTTAGTGATGTAGGGGAATGCCCCTAAAAATATATTAAAAAATCCATAATTTTCAAAGATGGGATGAGTTTAGAAATACACAATATTTTTATGGTTTTTTTTGCTTTTTTTTACACCTTATGGGGCAGTAAGTACTGGTAGCGTTTTGCTATTTCAAAGCCATTTTTTCCAAATCTAGTAATTCTTCCCTCTATGTGCAATTTCGAGTATCTTTGAAGCCGGCCAATGCAATTTACCCCATCAAATCATATATTTTTGAAAACTAGACACCCCAGGGTATTTGAAATGCTAGTATTTTAACTCTTTCCTTGCAACATATCTACCACCAGTCTCAGGGCCAGCCGAAGACTTAACGCAGCCTGGGGCGAAGTTTAAAATGCCGCCCCCCCCCGGTACTTACCTTTAAAGAGTCCTTGCGGCGAGTCTCCCTGCTCTGCCACGGTGCGGTTGTAATGCTGACGCCGGAAAATTGCGGCACTTCCGGCGCTGCAGCATTACAAGCCGGCAGCGAGACCGAACAGGAGACTCGCCGCAGAGGAGAGAGAGAGAGAGGGGCGCGAGGGGTAAGCGAAAACCCACTGCGGGCGCCCCTACTCTCTCTCGCCGCTTCAAAAAAAAAGGGTTGGGCGGCAAAGTGCCGCCCCTTCTAAAGTGGCCGGCTGGGCAATTGCCAGTCGGTCCCCATTGTAGGGCCGGCTCTCTTGAACATCCTTTGTCAACCTTTATGGGTAGTCATTTTTTTGGCATTTTTTTTCCACACACATTTTAGTTCAGGTATGAATAAACAGGTTCTGGTATACATCACTATCATAAAACACCCCAATATGTGTTCAGCAACATCTCCTGAGTACAGCGATACCTCACATGAATGATTTTGCCTGGCTGTTTGGGGGCAAAAGGGCCACATTTGGGGCATGCACATTTTTCAATGTTGAACTTTGGCATTTGGGGATCCACTGCCCATGCCCTATTTGGTACATCTTTGAGCCGGGCCATTTCAGTGTGCCCAATAAACCCATATATTTTTCAAAACTAGACACCACAGGGTATTTTAAATGCTGGTATTTTAACTCTTTGCATACACACATTTTACCACCAGCATTTTTTCAAAGTTTGCAGTAGTATTTTTTGTGTGTACTCTTCCCCACACACCTACTTTATGTATGAATTTACAACTCCTGGTATATGCTGTGTTCAGCAACATCTCCTGAGTACAGTGATACCCCACATGCATGGGTTTGTCATTTTTTGGGGGAACTAAAAAGCCACATTTGGGATGTAGATCGCTTTCTGCACCTGTTTAAAGTCATGACAGTCCTGGTCAATTGTCACTAACCGGATGTTACTGCATGACGTGCCAGAACCAGCAATTGTCATTAAGGGGTTAATGCCTCCGCAGGCTTGCCTTCTTCCTATAGTGCATCCTGGTTCCGTGTGTTCTTCAGGCAAGCAATGCACACGCACCCAGCCATCCACATCCATATATATATGTATTACAGATATTTGAGGTATTCATATACCTTTTATATCATCTTATTTTTAGCTCATTCTCCTTTTCAAGAGACGAGGGCGAGCCAGATGTGGTACATGAACCCAGCTCGTACCAATGCTAGCTTGCCTAGCTATAGAATGTAGTCACGATTTGTCTGTGTTTTATAGTTAGCAGAACTTTCTGAAAAACAACAGAGCAACAGGTATTTTGTAAGACCACTAGGTGGCAGTATTGTTCTCCAACTAAGCGTTTTGCTAGCCTTTCAATAGCCAGTAATAAATGTTGGGTTTTCAAAGACATCATAAAACAGGTTTTTGGTGTACATTTTAATGAGCCATACGATTTGCCACATGCAGTACCAGATTATCAATGAGGTACACTAGGCATACTTCTCCAGTGCTTTAATGCATAATCTGGCTATACTGTATATGCAAGACCAAAACTCAAGGAGATGATGTTACATTAGCGAGGTAGTTCACACTTTCTAAGCAGAGCCTAGGCCCTGCAGGTAAGACAGTTTTGTGTGTGAGGATCTTAATCCAGCACTACTGACCTACTATGGACACTCTACCCAGCCCTTCTTTCTGCAGCTTTTTTGTGAACAGGTTGATTCTAATACAAAGTATACAATAAAAATCTCAATTTCACAGGCCCTATAAACCAGCTAAATGGTTTACCCTCCAGAGGAGGAATCTCCTGACAGCATAGGTTTGGTAACATCAGAGCTGGAGTTAATCATAGAGGGTCCCAGTGCAAATTTCCCTCAGTGGGTCCCATGACCTTGTTATACCTACTCATACCAGCTCCAAAGTCCTTTTAGTCCCTGGTGCCATGGTGGTGGAGGTTGTGCAGCTGCACCAGGGATTGTGGGGGGTCTGGAGCTGTTATGGAAAAGACAGAGGCTCACTGAGGGAAGCGTACCCAAAGCCCCTCTATGATTTCAGATCACCCACTGCTCCCAGTATTTTTGTTGCTGAAGTGTTTTTATAAAGATTATTTTAATTATTTTGTTCCTTTTACCTTTTAATTTTATTTCCTAATTTTTTTTCCTGGGAGCCTTCATACATTAGCCATTCCTAATGGCTGGCAATAGTTTTGAAATAAATCTGCCTGGCAATGTGATTTTGAGTTGCATGACATTTTCCTGGAAATATCTGGACAAAATGAATGAATCACGAATAGATCACCTACTTTTCTACAACGCATTTTGTGTTTATAACGAATTATACTAAATTATTGTAAAATCTATGTATAGCATGGGTCTAAAGAAGCTTGAAATTCTTAAATCATTACAATACTAAAACATTGATTCAATTAAGTGTTATGGGGTTTTTTTTTAATGATCAGAGTTAAATCAGTAAATTTGATTGACTTTATAATTCCCCTGATACTTATTATGAGTGCAGTCTAGATCCCTATACAGCTAATAGATTTCCATGGCTTCTGAATCTCACACTAACAGAAAGCAGCTGGTTCTGCTGTCAAACTCTGCTTGTTGCGTATTTTAGAATCTCCCATTTGGAATGTAAGAGATATGGCTGAAACTCAGACACAAACTCATTTATTCATATATCTTTATTGGCGATACCAGTTCACATGGTTTTACAGTTCTGAGATGGAACCCACAGGAAACATAAGTGTGTGGCAGAGACAAGCCATAAAGCTCGTGGCTCAAGAGACTGCAAGCAAGCTGGATCCAGCACGACGGGCTATTCTTAATGAGGCCAGTCTTAGACTTCACACATATTAGTTCTTTTCTCCCACCTTGCCGTTTGCCTCAGTTGTCTACTGTCTATTTTGCAAAGAAAAAAAAAATCCTACACACAGAGCTTTTAAATAAAGCTGTAATGTGATTTGAGTAAAAATATCCACTTTCAGTCATCTCACACTAATCCTTTTTTAATGATACCAAAGATCTAAAGAGGTACGGGCAAAGAGAGTCTTATTCACTAAACTGTAAATTAAAGGTAAATTGAGGTTCAACGTTCCATCTCACTACTGTGAAAAAGGGAACCTGGTGATTTTTATCTACAACACAAACATTGACAGCTTTACCAAGTGTATATGGGCATTAGGTGTTGTGTGGTCAATAATATTAACATATTAACAACAATACACCTTTGACATCAAAACACTCATACATTTGCAAGTAGTCAACCGTGTTTCGGCACAGCACCAATTAGTATGTTACATATTATAAAGAAGCAACAGTCATCATAACAGTAAGACAAAGTAAACAGTTCCAGGGGTGCAAAAAACATGGTATTATCGCATGAATGATACCTGGGATTGGTATTGAAAGGTTTAGATGAGAGGTGGTGTGGAAGTTAGTCTTCCTCCTCTAAACTGGCAATGATGGAGTGGTCTTTGTAAGCCGAGGCTTAGCCTGCCACAGTCTCGGATCAAGGGGTTTCTAGTGTCCTAAACACAGCACATTGGGCGCCATGATTCTTCAATGGCATGAGTTTCTGGGAAAAGTCCATGCAGAACAGGGTGGTAGATATGAACTTTATCTCTACAGCATACGTGAGTTCATTTTCCAGCAAAGCCTGTGCAAAAGGACACTGCCATAACTGAAGTCTTACAACAAGGCTGAGCTGGCCCTGTATAATGATAGTTAAATATCACTTCTTGCAGGAGACATGCCGGATAGATCACAGATATTATCTTGTATTATAATATTTTGATTTGGCAGCTGATAGAAAGCCAGTGGAATATTCACACCTTCCACCAAATGAAAGAGGTTCGCAATCATTTTTTAACAAGATGATCATTTAAAATGTTTATATCTGAAACAGTATTATTTTCAAACATCTTTTGATTCCTCAAGCATGGAAGGGGCAATGCATCCACCCAGACAAATATTTAAGTTAATTACATATTTGTTTTGTGTGTGTGTGGGTGAAAAAATCAGTAAGTTGTAAAACCAGAGTGCAATTCAAACTTTTTTAGCATAATAGTTAAAGTATAATTAATCAGGTAGCAAGCTTTAGCTAATGATCTAAGCAAACTGTAATGAAAAGACAAAATGGCATAAAGATATATTAGGGCATCCATCTCAAATCTACAGAGATAAAAGCGAAATTTCAAAGATATCTGAAGGTTTAGAAAAATCTTGAATGGAACATAAAACAAATGCGTGTGCTTCATATGGCTTTGAAGTTTATATTTGTTGCCCAGGGAAAGATCTCACATGCTAGGAAATCCACAAACTCTATAAATAGTAAAAAAAAAATTACAGCACAACTCTTAAGCCCAGAAAAAATAATAATACTCCTCATTCCGGTGCATGTTTGGTATTTTCCAGTATTTATGTACCTGCAAGTCCTTTATTCTTTTTCTAATTCTTCACCAAACATTCACCAACACGAAGCCACAAAGTCTTGACTTTGAATGACCCTATACACACACACATATG
Organism: Spea multiplicata; assembly: GCA_009364415.1. Lineage (NCBI taxonomy): Eukaryota > Metazoa > Chordata > Amphibia > Anura > Pelobatidae > Spea > Spea multiplicata. The sequence goes on along the minus strand of VKOC01000003.1, from coordinate 36,600,093 downwards.
GACAAAAGTATTTGGACACACCTCTTGCTTATTGAATACAGGTTATTCAATCAGGCCCTTTGTCACAGGTGTATAAAATCAAGCACCTAGCCATGCAGTCTGCATTTCCAAACATTTGTGATAAAATGGGTTGTTTTCCCGCTCAGTGAATTCAGGCGTGGTACTGTGATAGGATGCCGCCTTTGCAATAAGTCAGTTCATGAATTTCATCCCTGCTAGATATTCCAACTTTAATTGGTATTATTGGAAAGTTGAAGAGTTTAGGAACAGCAACAACTTGGCCACAAAGCCGAAGACCAGGTAAAGTCACAGCGGGAACTCACCCTGTCCAGAGGCCCATGATGTGTAATGGCCTCTGGACATCAATCACCAGCATAAAAACTGTACAGCAGGAGCTTAGGGTGTTAGAGGGGGCTATGTGTATGAATAAACATGTAATGTAGTTGTATATGCATGTATGTGCTAGTATAGAGCTGCCCCTGACAATTATCATACCCCAACATCCTAATTCATTCCAATCTCCTACCACAATCATCCAACCGCCATATTCATACCTTCCTATCATCATATTCCTCCTCACCATCATTTTCACCCCCTGCCATGTTGCACCACAATCATTCCCATCATAACAGAACTTCTCATCATCTCTTTACCCACTTCATATTCATACAATATTCAAAACAATATTATTTTTATTAATTTAATCAATTCAACATCTATCTCACATCACGTCAAGTCTTTGTCCTGAGGATGTCTGCAGTGCGGCCTGGCTTTGCACGCCTGCTATCATATCTGGAAAGATCTGTTTTTGTTCCTGCGGCTGCACTTAGAGGTCCGGCCCCAGGGAAGGATGCCTACACTGAATTCTCCTTTTATCCCGTTAGGCCAGTCTGGTCCTGGATATCCTTGAGTGGTGCAGAGTCCAGGTGTTTCGATGGGTGTCCCTTCTGAGAAAACACATTTATTCCTGTTAATACGCAAGGGGCAGAATATTACCCAGCCACCTTCACAACCAAAACACGTGGGACACATGACCACAGGACAATGCTGAGCTTTAGTGTTTTCAGAATCAAGGCGCTCTGGGAAAATATTCATTTCCATGATTGTTCAACGAAAATTGATTATACTCCTACTATGTCTACCATGCATATAGAAGAAGAGACTGAATGTCACACACTGGGTAAGCAGGTTAGCGAGGTGCCTCGGTGCAGGGATAGTGTTGTCTGTTTGTACGCCGCGATTCATGGTACAAGGTAGACGGGCACACAGCAGACAGAAGTGCAGGACTGGAACTAGCAAGGCTGATGCTGAAACAGAAGCCCACTGTCAGGGCACACGACTGGAAGCTCACTGGCAGAGCACAGGACCGGACACGCTGCTGGAAGTCCTCAGGCTGGGCACACGACAAGAAGCCCACTCGCAAGGCACACGACAGGAAGGGCACGCGACAGGAAGCCCACTCGCAGGGCACACGAATCTGCAGGAGCAATCCAGGAACAGGTATAGAAGGAAGCCAGGAAATATACAGGAACAGGGCCAGGTCAAACCGGTCCTATTACTACAATGCCAAGGCCCAGTTTGCAGGAAGCTACAGCCCTTTATACTGCAGGCCAGCAGGTAACGAGGACAGGTGACAATAATAGGAGGAGAGCAGAAACATAGGCAGAGCGGCCACTAGAGGCGGAACTAGGAACAGTCCAAAAACCTGAATACATAATACAGGAGCCAGGAAACCAGGGCAGAATGTCACAGTACCCCCTCTTTAAGGAGCGAACTCAGGACGCGACAAAAATTGAAACGAAGAGGGACCACACTAAAAGGAACTGCTGAAAACAGCACACTCCAGTCCCTAATACAGAAAACCAGACAGACAGGGCGTGAACAGGTAACTAGTCAGAATTAGTATACAACATATCTTCATAAATCTGTAGGTCTTTAAGCCTCACTACAGTCCCATCAGAGGCATAGGTACAATCTGGTGGCAGAACGTGGCGCGACTCCTCTGTATGGGCTGTCATAATTTTCTCTTTGCGACCACCAGGTTTCTTTTTCTTCTTTACCTCAGCTTTATCAGAGACCAGAACCGTGCCAAGGACAAGGGGTTCAGAAAAGGAGCTAGGGGTTCTTTCAGAATCATTTTGGCTTATCAAAGAAACTTGTTTAGACTCATTAGGTAGCCGTTTACATAGGAGTGACTTGTGTTCACTTAAATGCTTTTCATACTGAGCAAGATTTTCTCTACCTACGATTGTCCCGTCAGAAGCCAAGACAAGACCTGGGGCCCCTAAAGGATGTCGTGCAGTCTGCAATTTTCCAGAGTTATTTTTTCGTTTGCTTTGAGTGATAGGAGTAGTACTCCAGACAGAACTAATCACCATAGGAGTCCTTGCAGCAACAGTTTTCCTTTTATAAGTTTTGCGTCTGCGGGGAGTAGAAGAAACAGCCTCTTTAACAGTACAAATAGGACTACAAAAATTATTCTCAGTTATGTCCTCCTCACTGAGATCTGGAGCCTCGAAAGACATATTTTCCTCCACTGTAAGTTCAGACACACTAGGCATTTCAAGATCATTAGGCCCAACGACAGGATTGAAAGGGTTAATGGGAGCACTGGGTTCACCCTCCCCCGATTCACCTCTAGTTTCCACATGACTTTCATATTCTGAGGCCTGAATATTTTGTTCGTCAGCAACAGAGGACTTAGCTGGTTTAGGTGGCCTGAACCGGCAGAAAGAAATCCTGTGATCTGTCCCCCCACAATAAAAGCATAAATTGCCCTCCTGTCGCTTTTGTTTTTCAGCTTTAGTGAGGGGTTCTCGTTTATAACTTTTGTTTTGGACCTTTTTAGGTTCAGACACAGTCCTGGACTTACTGGTACTAGCACTCCTAGTGTTGCACTCAACCATGCACTTGACTGACTTGCACAACACCAGCATACCCTCAGCCAGCATCAATAACACCGATGGTATCCCTGCGGACTCCTCAGTATGGCCTTGGCATTCTGTCACACACTGGGTAAGCAGGTTAGCGAGGTGTCTCGGTGCAGGGATAGTGTTGTCTGTTTGTACGCCGCGATTCATGGTACAAGGTAGACGGGCACACAGCAGACAGAAGTGCAGGACTGGAACTAGCAAGGCTGATGCTGAAACAGAAGCCCACTGTCAGGGCACACGACTGGAAGCTCACTGGCAGAGCACAGGACCGGACACGCTGCTGGAAGTCCTCAGGCTGGGCACACGACAAGAAGCCCACTCGCAAGGCACACGACAGGAAGGGCACGCGACAGGAAGCCCACTCGCAGGGCACACGAATCTGCAGGAGCAATCCAGGAACAGGTATAGAAGGAAGCCAGGAAATATACAGGAACAGGGCCAAGTCAAACCAGTCCTATTACTACAATGCCAAGGCCCAGTTTGCAGGAAGCTACAGCCCTTTATACTGCAGGCCAGCAGGTAACGAGGGCAGGTGACAATAATAGGAGGAGAGCAGAAACATAGGCAGAGCGGCCACTAGAGGCGGAACTAGGAACAGTCCAAAAACCTGAATACATAATACAGGAGCCAGGAAACCAGGGCAGAATGTCACACTGAAGAAGACAAGTTAGGTCCTGAAAGTTTATCTTACTTTCATCATTTTTTATGTTGGCCCAATAAAAGGTACCAAATTTGATTTAATATTAAACATAGATCCCAGATTTTTCAGGCCCAAAAGAGGTGTCAGACTAAACAGCCAGGGTCCTGCATTGCCTAGTGGTACAGATAGTGGGAGAACGTTTTACTTTACTGAGGGAGTGATTGACAAGCAGATAAGCCCCCAGCAGAAGTGGTGGAGGTTAATACAGCGAGGGATTTTAAACTTGAATATAAAAAGACAAGGAACCAATTAAGGTTTGAGTCTTTAGGATAGAAAAAAATAAGTAAAACAGTCCTTATGTGTTGTCAAAGTCTATGTTTCTGTGTTGTACATCTGTTTCTTGAATGCTTTATTGTTTGGCTAGTGAGTCGAGAAATCTCCCATTTATCTGGAAATAAAATTGTTTCCTCATACATGAGTACAAAATAAGTTACCAAAAATGTTTATTACTTCCATAAAACGTCAAGAGCACACTATCTATGTATAAAATAAATGCACGTTATCATTATGGACCTATGAAAAAACTCATGATCGTAATACATTTCTTGATTCATACTTTTCACTGTCACTGTGCTTCAATATTAACTAATAATAGGCTACCAACCAAATTCTCACAGCATTTATAAATCCACAAAGAGCGCTATGCTTTTTTTTTTTTACTTTTTCCCCCACCAATCCCTATCTCACAATGCCTCAGTCTTAAAATTCATTAGGGATGACATAACATGGGCTGCATGTGTTTTGCAATCGGGTTACCCTGACCCTCTGCAAGCAGCCCTCGTGATCAATGGCGGTAGATACACAGGTACTTCAATAACCATTGAGTGTGCATCAGGCAGGAGTTCATACTGAACCCTAAGAGGCACTTTAAATGCCTACAGCAGGTATATAATTATCCTCATGTTTCATAGAGAACTTCTGTACTTTCCTTATTATTATTATTAACCCGTTCAACGCTAGAGGGGTATGCAAAAGGTGGTAGAATTGTACTAGGTGCTGGCAACTTTGAGAAGACCTGGAAAGCAGTCAATGGCTCCCTATTATCTGACATTAGTTCAGGCTTTGGCACTTAAGTAGTTCGCTGCATTTTTAAGACTATAGAAACATTGTACATTATCACTCCTCCTGATTGAGGTATAATTTCCTGTTAATTTCCCTATAACCAGGCCCGGATTGCCCCACAATCACCCGATCCCCTGCTCCAGTGGCAGATCAGGTGGAGTAGTGTGCACCCGGCCGGCTGGATATACCCAGCCATACACACTACAGGAGCATAATGTGTGGCCGCAAATAACCAGTCGTTTTTTTGCTAAAATGCCATTAATGGTATCTACCATAGTCGACTGCATTATGAAAATCCTCCCTTGCCAATATATTTTATTGAATACAACATTTAAATATAACAAGGATACTGAAAGTTAAAAAAAAAAAGTTATAGCTTAGACAAATTTATTTCGGAGGGCACTTCCTTTATTTTGAACCAAATACATTGTATACATCCTGTTCTTTTTTTGCCATACCTGGGAACTTCTGGACTCCGACTACCCAGAGCCTTCCCTTGCAGGACTCGGCCAGCACTGCACACTGACGTCGGCGGGTGGTCCTGCTGACATTACTGGGAGTTCCCCCATTTAAAGAAAAAAATGGGCGGGGAGCGGGGCGTGTTAAGACCCCGCTTACGGCACCCGGAGGATTCGGGTCTTGAACCGGAGAAGCAGTTCCCATGTATGCCTATAAATAATGCATTTTTTTTACTATTGCAAAATAGTCCATGTGATTTATTTATGAAACCTACATTGGACTGGGCCCGTGAGAAGTAGAGAAGGGCAAAAAAAAAAAAGCCAATTTCTAAAAAGAGAAAGAAAGAGGTGCTTTCGGGAAAACTCTAATGAAAAAAACATTTGGTTTCAACTAATGTAAACATCATGATTGTAGTCAGCATCCACATTCACTTTCTTACTAGGCAAGTAAGTAAATGCTGAAGGATGATATTCTTAAATTTGCTTTAAAGAGGAATTTGCATGTGTGCTGCAGATGTGTTTCCTTTTCTTTGTTATCATTATTATTGGCTGTATCCATTTACACGAAAGTGGAAAAATGCAGTTTTTTTTAATTCAATAAATACATTTGACAATATGTGAAATTTTAGTACATTTTGCCTACAGAAAGCAAAATGGGACATTTTTTCTATGTTTTGGTTTCAAATTCATATAAGGTATATATAGTTATACATAGAAACATAGAATCTCACAGCAGACAAGAACCATTACGCGTATCTAGTCTGCCCTCTTTTCCCAACGTAAGGGGATTCCATTATTACTAAGTTATTAATGGCACGTATAACATTGCTAAATTTAGTAATCCTAAATAGCTTTATTAAAAATACCTAGAGTCTTCCTCATCAGTTTTTTTTTTGTGACAATATTGAGTTTAATAGTAATTTTAACTCAAAGCTTGCCCAAACTTGTCATCAGGCTAACTGGGCAAATTCTGGTTGGCGAGTGTCCAGTGGTCGAGCTCAATTACTTTTAATGCCAACAAATCTGGCCGTTTGTAACAGACAAGCATGCAGCCACATGTATTCAACAGGCAACCACACGAATATCACTTATCAGCAGCTGGTCTTAAAGTGTCGGGGCCAATTTTAATCCCCAGTCTGGCCCTGACTAAAAAATAAACTAAAATCTGCCAAAACAAATGTATATTATCTAAACCGGATAAATTAATGGGATGTGACGCTGTACTGATCTGTAAAATATAAGATTAGAGAACTACAACAAATCCAAATAAGATTCTAGTGAATTGTGCCCCATCAATGGCGTTGCCAACTGATATAAAATAAAAACCTTGCCCCCTCAGCCCGTCTCAGCAAGCTATTTATCTAATAACCACCCATATTCAAACACTACAGAATCCACAAGAGTACAACTGAAATTCTAGCGGCTTTCCTTAAAGGAGTGGCAGGTGATACCGCCAATTATTATTTTTGTTGTGCTTTCTTCTAAAATTATTTCTTTGCTCTTTGGGTCAAAATATGTGCATTGAGGTCTGAAACAACAATCTGCCCATCGTGGGTATTTAGTGAGAGCTCCTGTTTTTGTGCTGTTCCAATGAGACAAGAGTTATTTGCTTGTTGACTTGTTTACTGTTTACTATTTATATGTGTACAATTTTTTATTTCAAAACCGCTGGGCAGTTACGTTAGACAAACTCTGCTCTTACATGAAACCGATCGTCCCGTCCATTTCTCAGACTGAGGCTAATCCTCGTTACCGAGCTTCCCGTATCTTTGTGCGTTGCCGTGGCAACACCAAGTCCTATTCTGCTGTCTGCGTTTCTTTTTGTTACTTGAACGTTTGATATATGAAAGCCAAAGGCTTGCTGTTAATTGTTCTGTTTTGTCCATAGCGGTGCAAAACCCTATAAATACACATATAAACAGAAATAGCTCTACGGGATGTTATTTGTCTGGGTGTAAACTTGTTCTCTCCATCAGGATCCAACAGAGAAAGATTAACCTAGCGATGATAGCTTGATGAAATCTACAGCGTGTGGGGAAAATAACCATACTGTGCTGTAGAACAAGGTATGGGTCTTTGTGAAAGTAGTCGACTTAATGGCAGGATTCATGTATGAATAGTTTATGAGACAGAATTCCCTTATTGTCGTTTTTACGAGTTGTAAATTAACTACTTAATGACCAAAAATATCTTCTATCCATGAACGTCAAAGACAAAAGAGTTATGTGGTGCCATTGCAATGTGTTTGTTTAACCATAATAAGAAAAAACAAAAACGCTATCTATCTATCTATCTATCTATCTATCTATCACAAATTGCATATTTATTAAAAAAAAAGCTGGGCATCAAGTATTGTTTCCATAATGTCAGAGAACATCTAAGAACATTATTAGTACGATCGGGTTAAAAAAAACTATTAAAGTTATTAGTATGCTCAGATTAAACCACTTACACACATAATGATTAAAATATCATTTAAATTATGAACAAAAATATATTAAATGAGTTTCTTTAAGAAAAGGATGCATAAAACAAAAATGCTGTAAACATGGGCAATAGGTCTAATCTTGTAAAACCTGGATTAGAGATTCAGAGCAGTAGTGATTATCTTAAAAGCAAGGATTTTAGGCTAAAATTATGGTAACCTACCCAGGAGGACCGATGATAACTGGTCCTAGCAGTGTGGTTTCTTTCAAATGTAGATACGCATCCAGGCTGAGGCCAACATTGAGCCCTGTTTTAGTTAAAAAATATATTTTTTTCAATGCCCTTAAATTTTTGAGAAGGCAGCAGTTACAAGTAACGTACTTCTTGCCTAGAATCATAGAGGGTGTTCTCTCTACTGGAGCCTAAATGGCCTCAACTAATGAGATGAGCAATGACATCAAGAAAACCGCACATAGAAGATATTTCTCTTACATATTATCAAAAAAGGAGCAAAAGGTTGAAGACAGTAGCAGGTGGCCAGGGCACACAGAGCCTTGGGTGAAGCATCTTGGAGGCTACTACGCACACACGCATTCTTCCACACGCATATGTTCAGGAAAGCACCATAGCATACATTTGATGGTAACTGACATCTTAATTGACTTGAAAGCTATTTTATGTACGTGCATAAATGAAAACTTAAATATGGTAATTAATAAAGCTTGAAAGTTGCCTTTGCAGGTTTCATTGTTATTCCATGCACTCTGCCCAGTGTCAACGAGGTTATGGCAAAGCTGGATTATTATTCACTTCATCAAGGTCATCTCTGACCTACCTTTAATAAACGGTGATTGTGCTTCCTGGATGATTCAAGGTTATGGACACTCGCCACTGATTTTTTAAAAACTGATGAGAACAATCAAAACTGAATAAAGATAGCAGAAAAAAACATTAAAATGCTTATGTGTAGAAACACATACATAAAAGCCATAACCGTCTATGGGGAGTGGAAGCTTGCCTACCCTTTCAGTAGCATAAAATGATCTCAAGAAGCCTTGTTGGCCAGTCTACGGCCCTATTGAATGTTGTGAGATGTACAGATGTACAAAAGGGAACATTTTATTATTCAGTTTTTATTAGTGAAACTGAGATCTTAACCTGAAATTATAAAACTAATACTAATAATTACTTAAATGGGCTACTACTATATAAGTAAAATCTCCGTTTTCATCCTTTGCCTATACAAAGGATACCAGAACCGTAATAAATGAATCAATTCACGGATGCACTCCATAATTTATTTTATCCTTTACTGGTTATAAAAGGTGAAGTTCCAAATCAGACCTGCAGCGATTGATTAGTATGTACAAAACCACAAAACTCGACGAAGTCTAAGACGAATCTGTAACTTATTATCCTTACATGGCTTTCAGGAGACAGACACCTCAAATAAAGTTGTTGCAATCCATAATACGTTCTCGGTTGTTTCTTGAAAAAAGCAGCAGTGTTTTGTAATTGCTGTTCCATGATAAATAAGGGTTAGAATGTGTATTTTCTCTATGTTGGGAACTTTATAAAATAAGGATGGGCAAGAGGAATGGAAAAAAGAACCTGAGGGTGAAACGCGTCGCACACCGATGTTGCCACAAAGCATTTCCTTTCCGGGATTATAATTTCCAAGGCAACATCGACTTTCCTGCTTACTGAAATTGCTCTAGGGAGTTTATTAATGGAGGGTGTTTGTGTTTATATATATGTAGATATTTATATTTACTGCGGAGAACACTATGATCTTGTTGTATGTTTTGTTCTAGTTTTATGTACGCGCCCTATGAACATTTGGATACTCTGTACTCGGAATATAAGTATAACCTTCCAAACTTTGGGCACTATTTATGGTGTAATTACACTGATGTAATTTTGTGCTATATTTTATTGTGAATTGTGTATATTTTATGTACACTAGGGGGCTATATGGATTGTGAGACATTGTTTACATTTACAACCTGTAAAACTGTTACATTTTAATCATGAAATAAAAGCCTTTTTATTATATTCAGTGATCATATAAGTGGCAGTAGATACACTTTTTTAACAGCTGACCACATTACTATCATTTGTATCATTATTATTCACTTTTTCTTCTTGTTATCATATTCGTTTTAGTGAGTGATTCAAAGAATGTATAGGATTTGGCATGGACTGAGATCTATTTAATTCTTAGTTGGCTGAAGGTATCGATTGTATGCTGATTTTTTCTATTTCTTGCCAAAGGGTGCATTCGATATTACATGGTTTTGGCATCTATATGGAGATGTTAATACACTTATTCATCAAGAAAGAGAGACTTGAGATTATTAAGAGAGCCCCAAGAAACTACATATATTCATTACTATGGATCTTGAAGGCATTGTACTGATCATAAGGAAAATCTATATTCATAAATTATCATCAGAGAGTTCTAATGTTGATCTAATATTGATTGCAATAAGCATATGGGATATGTGTCCATAAATTGCAGTCACATCATCTTCATAGAACATTAAAATGATTTAGTTCAATCATTATCTAGTTATAGTGGAATGCAAACATATTCAAGGGATTTGTAGATTACAGTTTGTTTTGTTACATTAACACAACATATGATCTTTCTGCAGTTACATAAGGGATCCTTAAATTATATAACACTATATATATATATATATATATATATATATATATATATATACCCAAGGTAAAGGCAAACGGCTATCTTGAAACCTGGAAATTCAATGCCTACAAAGGAATTGCTTTAACGTTTATCCTTACCTTTTCAGATATTAATATATTTTATGCGAAATCTAATTACCGATCTTGGCATGAAAAGGGGTTTATGATTAAGTATAATAATTCCTTAGTTGTTTGGTTTGCCTTTTTTGAAACTGTTAAGATCCACATCTACATACTGGAGAGGGAGAGCTCAAGAACGCTTGAAGCGGGGACAACATTTTGTCCTATTCCACCAACTCTAGTGGCCTTAGGCTTGGGAAAGCATGAAGCTCCGAGGTTGTATTATGGACCAGGTCCAGGACTGGGAGCAGTGTTTCGACACACAGGTCTTTCTCAAGCCTTGAGAATTCTCAAGGCTTGAGAAAGACCTGTGTGTCGAAACGTTGCCTGCGTGAAATAAACTCACCTTATCATTTGAGTGCTGAGCCTTTGCTTCTTTATTCAGGACTGGGAGCTGTGATAGTGTGAGGTTAAGCGCACTTCACTTTTTTTGCATCACATGCCGGTAAGCAGTCTTTGCACCTCGGACCCTTTCCATGCACCTTTTATTTTTGTATGCACTAGCCCCAGCCTTTTGGCTAAGTGTGCGGTGCATACTGGATACATTTTTTATCACACCAGCCGAAGGGCTGGGGCTTCCATGGGGAGTACTTGTATATAGTAGTGATGTCCGGATCATGAACGAATCGTTCATTTGATCCGGTTCTTTTTAATGATCCGGATGAATCGATTCACTAGACTGAACGATTCATTTGTAGCGGTTCAGTCTGTGAATCATTCAGCTGTAACCTGATCCTAGAGCTGTGAGTCATCTGCAGAGGACTCAGACACAGACTCTGGGGTCAGGTTACAGCTCATTAATTCACCGAGGAACGATGACTCATAGAGTCAGAGACTCGTTCAATGATTCGAATGATCCGAAGAGTCGAATGATCCGAAGAGTCGAATGATCCGAAGAGTCGAATGATCCGAAGATTCAAATGATTCGAATCTTACAGGGATCCGGATCTTACAAGGATCCGAATCTTACAGAGATTCGAATCATTCAGAGAATATTACTGATACCATACTTTTATAAATAAATAAATTAATAATGTTCACACTGCCCCCAGGATTTAGATTCCTCTGAGTTTGCCCCCCTTTACCTATAACTGCACCTACAGTTAACTTTATTAAATTAATTAAATTAACCCTCAGTCATCAGCATAAAATTAACCCTTATACCCCATCAACCATAACTGCCCCTGAAATTAACCCTAAAGACCCCATTAACCATAACGGCCCCTGAAATTAACCCTAAATACTCCATTAACCAAAACTGCCCCTAAATTAATTGCATGTACTCCAGATAAATTACCTAATAAATTGGTATGGTTGATGGGGTCTTTAGTGTTAATTTAGGGGCAGTTATGCTTAATGGGGTGTTTAGGGAAAATTTAGGGTCAGTTATGCTTAATGGGGTGTTTAGGGATAATTTAGGGG